>VZTU01014482.1:0-29272 GCA_013400835.1 Zapornia atra | reverse complement strand
CATACAAATATACTAAGAATTCTCTGAAATAATCATTTCCCATGATCTGTTGAAGATGAAAGCACACTTTTGTATGCTCTTTTGTCCTTCATATGGTGTTAAAGCTGAATTTTGTGACCTGTAAATTTGCATATTGAAATTTAAATTGGTTATTTTTCATTTGCTGGAAAAAAGAATTTCCACTTACTTTGAAATGGGCTTGTGTGTTTTGTTGTTTTTATTTTGGTTTGGGATTTTTTTTATAGTGAAGCAGTATAATTTTGAACACAAAGTACAACTAAAACAATTATATGAGAGAGCTATTGTTACAGCATAAGGATAAGATTTTAAACTTCACGTGTCCTAAAATTTTATACATTTCCTGGGTAGACCTGATTCTAAACAGTTTGAAATACAATTCAAAACCAACCACAATCATTTGTATATTTTAATATAATGTACAAAATGTGGTTACAAACCTACTGAAAAAAATATGCTATTTATAAATTGCTACAGTATATGTTCATCTTCAGTTTGAATTTAAATGCATAATTGTAACAGAGAATTCTATACATGTAAAACTGGCATGAAAAAAAACCCCACAGATACTGCAGAAAAGCAAGCAACTGATTTTAAAAAAAATATATCTTTTGTTGCTTTCTGGGTTTTGGTATGCTTGCTTACGTACTTACCAGTATGATATTTTTGTTAATAATGCTGATATTTCTACCACTTAAGCCTTCACATGAGTGAGAAGTAGTAGCATAGATTCTATATAGTATTTTGCTAATACTTTTATTGAAGATTCATTGAGTTGTGCTGGAACACAATTCTGGCATCGCAGAGAATTAGGATGAAATTTGATTAGCACAAATGGGTGCTACATGGCTGAACTCCCAATTATACTTGAGAGAGATATGTCAAATAAGAGAGTCAAAACAGTGCTTCATCGCCCACTAGTCCAACAGAGGCTGATGACCTGTATCACTGATTGCACCTATATCAGAATATTTTAAATTCCAGCATGCAATGCTTAGTATATACACAGCTTTCTGGAATGAAGCGTGCTATTTTAGATGAAGGATGTGTCTCACAGATTGAAGGGGAAGGGTCCCATAATGGACATATGTTGAATGAAAAAGCATAACTTTAGCGTAGGGACATACCAGGATTACCTAAAAGAAAGCATTAAGAAAATCCTTCCATCTATTTCCAAGTGTGAGCCTTTAGTGAAACCAATACACCCAAATAAAAACTGTGTTCTATTTTTATTTTAGATATTTCATTTGTATATTCATTACAAGAATTTTTGATTCTTGGAGTCTTTAAAGACTATTAGAAGTACCTATGTAAGAGGGATGCTTGGGATAAGTACCTGTGAAGAAAGGATTCAAGCACAAGTTTTGCACAGCACAGGAAAAGTACTGTTTTGCCTGGCTAGTGAGGAAAGCTAACTGAAGGAGAACTCTTAATTCTTCTGACATTATTTCAGGTATCATTTGCTGTAAACTCCCCTCCCCCACCGCCCACCCCCCCAATAATTTCTAACATAAAATGCAGAAACACACCCAAATCTTAAGTTTTTATCTCCTAAGACGATTCCTGCAAATACAGGCTAATAGTTATATTCCTTGTTGCTTACTTTCCCTCTGACGTTCCTCCTTCCATCTTGTTCTTGAATGAGACTTTATATACATTCAGTATTTCAGATTTGATTTCAGAATATCAGCTAGGTTTTCTCTACTGAGAGTTAATCGTCAGATATTAGTTTTATGAACCTCAGATGGATCCAAGTATGACATACTGTGTTGGAAATGGAGAAAAACAGTGGGAATTTTTGAAAGAGGCTGTAGAAGCATACACATGAAGGAATGGAAAACTGAAGGAGACTTAGCAGTAATTTTTTTTTTTGGTGATACAGTTTTTGATTTTTACAATAAATCCATTTCTCAGAAAGACGGCTAGAATATATTAGTTGTTAATGCACTCTCAAGAAAAAGTAAGATTCAGCCTCCAAACAAAATTATTCTATTAGAATGCCTCACAATTTTAATTGGCAGTATAAAGCAAAGTACATGTGATTTAATTGGAACTATTTAAAAAACCCACACTCTTAACACATTCAAAGTTTTCAAGACAACTTGTTAAATACATAAGTATGACATTTTTTAAGTGCTAATGCTTCTATTTCTAATGCTCTAACACCAGGTCAAGGACAAAGAAAAAAACTTTTTCCTCTAAAACAGTGCAATAATGTAATGTTTTCACTGTGATCTATTTGTACTGTATCTGCATGGGTAAGAATTCTACAAATCCATTATTGTTGCTGTTTTGTTGAATAGTTACTGCAGTGAAAGTGATCCATATTTACTTTTCTCATGCATATATTTTTCCAGCTTTCTTGGCTGTTGAATCCTTCATTATTTTAGCCTATAACATGCAAACCAAAACCTGGCTATTCTTCATTCATTTATTTAGTTATGTAGTTATTTAATAGCTAAAATCATCCCCTACTAAAAAAAAAAAACCAAAAACAAAAAAACAAACAAAATCCAAACCCAAACCAAATACCAGAACTGTTTATCATGTAAACATGGCTTGGTTTTTTTTCTTTTTTTTTTCTCAAGTTGCCAGAGGTAGTCTTTAAAGGTTAAAACCCAACCAACCAAAACTAGAAAACTCAACAACTCTAGCAACTGCACTTTCATCATTGGCATTTATCATTATCATTTCCTTCCTCCACTGTGCCTTGTTGTCCTTTCATCTTCCCTGACTCAGTTTCTTCTTTTTTGCTGTTTTGATCTGTATCAATACATTTAATTTCTCTTTTAGCTTTTAGCCATTTCTTCTTTTTAATTTTATATATTTTCAGAAAGGAAAAGATTCAGATAACTGAATGCAAATATAGAATTCTAATGCTTTTCATGGTTTATATAGAGCTCAAAAGCCAGTTAGTGAATGGTCAACTGATTTTTTTTTTTTTTAATAAACCAGCAGAGTAAATTTTTATTCATAGTTTCTTAATGTAATTACAATACTGTGTAGCATAAGAACATACTACTTCATGCAGTAGCACATTATTCCATGAAAAATATATAAATTTAATTTCTTTATGGTGAAATGCATTCAGGCAACTTTACCAAATGGACAATCAATCAGACTTCTCAAGCCCTAGGTGAATATTTATAAAATATGCCTAAATATAAGATACTTTATATAAATAGACAAATCAATGTGTTTCTTATTGCTCATGCACATAAACACAAACACATTCTCACACATAGACATGTAAAGTAAGTAAGTGAATTCCACAATCCAAAACACATAAATATGGAAACATTAAATCCTTACTATTTTCTCGTTTATAGCAGAATATTTTTCCAGGAAAAAATCGTAACAGGGTATGATTAGATGAGAACATTTTGCCACTGTATAAGAAAAAAAAAAAAACAAAACCAAATAACAAAACAACCAAAACCCAGAACAAAACCAAACAAAACCCAACAAATCTTACAATTAAATCTCTGCATGCTTTTCTTGTCTGGTTTGTTCTACAAGTTACTTGCTAATTCACTTGCTAGCAACTTTCAGGCTTATTCAGTATTACACTGCCAAATGTATAAATCTAAGATATCAAGGTTTGTGTGTAGATATTTTTCCCTGACAGTTGAAAATGTCTGCAACTACTGATAGTATATCATATCTGACAGTGTCCTTGGACGTTGTCTGTTTTTTCTGGTTGTTTTTTTTTTTGTTTGTTTGTTTTGTTTTGCATATTTTTTTTTTCCTGTTTATTTTCTTCTTCACTTACCAGGTATTCTACATAAACTGACTTTGTGTGGCCTGATGGGTTTGGTAATGAGGATGACATAAACTCACATTTACTGCGCAAGGTCACAGATGCTACAGAATAACTTATACACCTACAGTTCTGGGTTATCTTGCAGAGCATGTTCATTTGCTTTGCCTTAAACATAGGTGTTCAAAGTTTCTTTGTGTACGATGCTTACTGTTTATCTTCTCTCTTAAATCTTTTCTTGGATGCCTTTTCTACTGGGAAAATACCAGCTGACAACATATAGGGAAATATTAGGAAATTCTAATACCTTTACAGGCTGTGCAGTAAAGCTTGTATGTATGGGAAAAATCATTAGGTTATTTTACAAACCTATTAGAATTTTCTGAAAATTATGATTCCTTTTGGTTTTCTTTAGCAATACAATAGATTTGGTGTTTGGCATCATGGCAAATAGAAGCCTCCAGGTATTTACATAATAAATTAGTTTCAGCACTTCATTTAATTAACTCACTTTGATGTATTAGTAAACAGGAGATTCATATTATAAGAGCCATTGGGGAGAGAATAAATAGAGGACCAAATCTCAGGTTTTAGGAAGATAATGTTAAAGGGGAAGGATAGAGTAAATTCTGCTTATTGGGATTTCTACTTAGTATGGGGAATAAGTAAGGGTTTGCAGTAGGTTATTACATGATATAAGAGTTTCCAAAGGTTCATATGGCAAAAATAGCACCAGGGCTAATTTAATACCTGAGATTCAGTGTCGGAAAAGCAAACTCCAAGGGTGTACTATGTGTCCTGTGTTAACTACTGAAAAATTTAAAGCCTTTAAGTGCAGTGCCTGGATTAGTTTTACTTCTTTAAGATCTTTCATTCTTCAAAGTAAACATCTCATAGGGTATGACAGCCCCGTTAAGATCAAATTTTTCTCCTGGCTGTCATGAAGTAAATAAAAACTGTAATCATCAACACAGTGACAGGTAGACAGTGAAGTTTTTATTTATGTGAATATATGTATTTATCTGTTTGCAATACAAAGGGTTACTAATGTCTAATTAACTAATGTGTTAAAATTTGAAATGTAAATTTAAAAAATGCCGTTGGATCTCTTTAGAAAATAAGACATACCACACAAATTTAATGCTACTTTGAAATAGAAACAAACAAGCAAAAAAAAGTTCCTAAAGTGTGACCTTATTAATGTTTATAAATATGTAAAGGGTGAGAGTCAGGAGGATGGAGCCAGGCTCTTTTCAGTGATGGCCAGAGATAGGGCAAGGGGCAACGGGTGCAAGCTGGAGCACAGGAAGTTCCATGTGAATGTAAGGAGGAACTTTTTCACAGTGAGGGTGACAGAACACTGAAATGGGCTGCCCAGAGAGGTTGCGGAGTCTCCTCTGGAGACATTTAAAATCCACCTGGATGTGTTCCTGTCTGATTTAGTTTAGGTGATACTGCTCTGGCAGGATGCTCTTTCAAGGTCCCTTCTAACTCCTAGTGTTCTGTGATTCTATGATGCCAGCAGGAAACAAAATAGATATTCATAAACCTGCTGTATATTTTGAAAGGGTTTAACATAGATTAGCCTGCTGATTTGATTAGCATGCTAACTTGATCCGTGAAAGATGTGGGTAGATTTGAAGTATTTGAGAGAAAGTAAGTAAATAAATAAATAAAATTTAGCAGATGGTGAATTGTATTCATTTCATTTTTTATAAGAGATAAGAAGCACTACCACAAACAGTCAAATCCAAGATCACTATCCTTTCTATCCTTAGCTATGTGAACATTGACAGTCTGACTAGATCCACAGTGCAGTTAGCAGACTCTTTACAGAACCTTTTAAACATAGCTTTCAATTTAGCAGTCCCCTCTTGGGGACTGTCACGAATCTTAGAGTCTCTGTCAGTCAGCCTGTCACATGTATATGCATGAATCATTCTTTTTAAGTCTGTTTCTTAATAATTAAACCTTGCAACTATACACAGAGCAAAAATATTTCAATATATATTTTCTTTTGAAGCATGTCCCTATTTGCTTCTAAAAACGTCACCAGGAAACATTCAAAAGTGAGAATAGGTTTTAGGCATCAGATCTGCATCTATTATACGAGAAAAATAACATCAAGTGCTTCTTTATCACATCTTTGATTATTACTCTGTCTCTGGGCAGAATTTGACTTCGCAAATCTCTGGGCAGAATTTGACTTTGCAAAAATGTCCAATGTTTTCAGAAGGAAGTAATTTGCTTAAAGAATTATATCATAATTCCTTACATTTACAGTATTCTTGTGAGATAGAACAAGCAATGAAAAACTGAGTTTGGTTATCTGTCTTATCTTTGTATCCAGTGGAAGAATAGTTTAGACAGATGTTGTCAGGTTGGCCAACCCTGTTTCATGAAATAATCCTCTCAACATTGCACTGATTTAAAAGGGAACTGTTACCACTCTTCCATGCTCACTTGGAAAGGATACAAGTGAAGAGGCTGCAACATGAGGCAGATGTTCTTTGTAAATCGGCCAGTGAAGAGTGCTGGCTTGAGGGCAGAAAACCTTGCAGTTTTCTGCACTGTTATGTTTTTTTCGTGATGGATTTGAGCTGGGTAAATCGGAGTTCCTGAAACAGTGTTTAATCACAAAGTCATAAGAACAGTTTCACAAAACAGAGTATATTTGTATCATAAATGAATAAAGTAAAAGAAATTATGTCACTGAAGGTTTGCTTCCTATTCCTTTTCAGATTTTTTTTGTCAGTTAAACAATGTGCTTCCGGGGTTGGGGGTGAGGTTTTTTTTGGGTTTTGTTTTGTTGTTGTTGTTTCATTTGGTTTTGTTTCTGTGGGTTTTTTTTTTTGGTTTGGGTTTTTTTTTTTTAATACTTTCAAAGAGAGATTTATGCCTTAAACTGAGTAGTTTCCTCCTCTTTAGCCTTTTCAATTATAGGCCTTGCTATTTTATTTTTCTGCTTGTCGGAGAAATATGTTTTGATAACGGGACGGCAGAATCAGTCCTTCTAGATTTTTAAAATGTGATGGCCTTGAGTGGATTACATACATTTGAAGTGACCTGAGGCACAATAAACTTGCTGCATTGCAAAAGTTGTGTCTGTGCTACAAGATGCTATGCTTTGTGAAACTTTTCATCTCCCAAAGTATCATCTCAACAAAGTAGAACTTTGTTCAAGTAAAACAACTCCAAGATTAAATCTTAGAATCCTAGAACTTTTGTTTTAGATTAGAAAAGGCCTTTAAAATCATAGAGTCCAGCCATTAACATAATGCTGCCAAGTCAACCGATATACCATGTCCCTGTGTGGGAATTGCACCTAGCTGGGGGTTAGAATTATTTGGCTTGGAAGGGATCTCAAGGATCATCTAGTTCCATGATTCTAGGAGTTTAAAAACACAGGTGCCAGCATATTTCTTATGCATATGTCGTCTTGTGGATGGCTTTACTGAAATAGCTTATTCTTGATCATACACTGTATCATCTCTTCTTTTGTAATGGTACTTTACTTTCTTTGACTTTCCACTTAATCGACTGACTCTATTGATTTAGAGAAGAAATAAGGTTTGGTTTTGGGGTTTTAAGCTTGTGGGTTTTTGTTTGGGGTTTGTTTTGGTTTGGTTTTTAGCATGAATTGATTTATCAATTGTAATTGCAACACATGATGAAAAACTCCTGTCTTTCCCAGCTTATTTTAAGAGGTCTCTAGTTGTTCATGTCCACAGATTTTAATCACTTTTGAAATCACAAGGCTATATACAAATCTGGTCCTTAGAGGCTAACACTGCTGGGACATCCTCTTCTTGATTATGAGTTGTATATAGTTTAAAGGCTTACTGTATCTACATTAGGCTGTTTACATATTTCTGCTCTCAAAGGTCTTATCTTTATACCTTTCATCATGTTATGGTGCTGTAGTAACTCCTGTATTAGATTAGTGGAAATAGATGTGAGTGAAGAGCTGTATAGTAATTCAGGTAATGTACCTGCCCAGAGAGGGAACAGGACAAGCTCCCACCTTAGGAAGGGGAAGATGGTGAAGAAGCTTCTTTTTGTGGACATAGAAAGACATTTCATTTCTTCCAGTTATCCTGCTGAGAAAAGGAAAATCTGACCCTAAAACATTAGATAGTTGACTATTAACAAAAATAATGAGGGGGGCAATAATAGCCTTAAGAGTTTTTCGTGCCTTTCAAAATAGGAATCGCCTGTTAGAATGATCACCCCTTTCTTTTCCAGATGGCAGGGAAGTAGGATAAGATTTCCCAGCATGATTTTCCTCCTCTTCCCCATAGGTGGTAACTTCGACATTATAATGAAAGGAAATATTTTTAACCTAGTGGAGTTTAGTAATTTAAATAACTTATCACTGGAACAAATTTTACTTACTATTTTTTTTCTGAAATATGCATAAGCAAAAATGCCACCTGTGTACCATGGCAAAGCAGTTGGAATTGAAGTGAGGCATAAACAGAGGTTTCACCACAGGAATGAGATGTAGGTGGCTCTAGTTGCTATGAAAGATTAAAAGGAAAACCAGCTCATTACAGTGGAAACTTATTTCTGCCTAAGGAGGAATACATGTTAGTAGGAGTTTTTTCATTGTTAATCAGTTCTTATTTCAAAATTACTATTGAAATGGGCAGGAAATGACAGTTCATGCAAGATGTGAAGTTTGAAGCCTTGGAAATAGGAAATTAAAATTTCTCTGAACTTCATCACCTTCTATTCTGCTCTTAAGGCTGTTCTGTTTTGCAAGACACAGGACCTCTGTTGTTTTGGAGCTCACAGATTCTGTAAATGGAGAGTTTCTTTCATGCGAGTTTTAGCCTCTCTGCAGTTACTCTTCTGAGAAACATTCTCCATGTTTAATTATTAGGATAAGCACCTGGCAACAAAGTACTAGTCAAGAAGATAAAAACTTGGATTCATTTCTTCAGTCAAAATTCAGAAATTTATAGAAGGCAAACCTACACGAAGCTGAAAACCACATTGTTTAACACCATTCTTCAGTTCATATGGAGATCCTGCAGAAACTAGTATCTGCAGAGCATGTGCAGAATTTTGAAAGGTGGAACAATGAGAGATAGAAGAAGATCCAACTATTGCCCCCTCTTTTCCTAAAATTAATTTAGATTAAAGTAGGGTATGTTTGTATTAGCATTGGTAGTGCAGTGTACCACAAGCAGCTTTATAGTATTAAACAGTTGGTGCTACAGGCCTAAGGACCATACTACGTGTATAATTCAGGGGTTTTGCTGTGGACTAGTCATAAGCTGCTTTTTTAGGCTGAATGACTATTACTGGCTAGAGAACACCTTACAGCTTCGTTTCATCGAAAAAAGAACTCAATTTATCTGCTCTGAAATTGTCTGATGCAAACCAAAGCACATTAAGAAGAGATGGCTGTAGATTGTTTCAGAAGTGCACCCTTGATCAAAGCATTGAAGTGAATGTATTTTTAATCTCCTGGTGCAACTATTATAACACATAGACAAGGCTGACATTTGCAGACACTTTGTACATGCAGGATTGAGTTAGGTCCCTGGGTAAAAAAAGAACTCTCAGACATGTCCTTTTAAGATTTTGTGTCATTGTCATGAAAATCAGAATCAAATTCCACCCAAAAAAGTAGTAGTTTGAGAAGCTGCCTTACTCAGGATGTGGCCTATAATGAATATATCCTTGCTACCCACTAGGTTTGTTTCTTTTCCAAGGAAAAGAAGTTGCTTGTGCAGATTGTGCACGCAGGCAGATTGTGTGTCATGTTTTAATTCAGTCTTTCACAAAGTTAATATAATTCTTAATACTGTTCTGTGTTATCAAACTATCACATTAACACCCTCCTGAATGATCATTCTTTTGAATTGTAGCATAGATATTTTGAAACACATTGACATCTGCGTTGTTTTTCTCTGCAATTAGATGTATTTTCCCCTTCCCTGATTTTAAACATACTTACTGTTAGATGGGGGATCTACAGTAAGTCGGCAACCTGTTCCAGAGCGTGATCACCCTCATAATGAAGAATTTCTTTCTTATATCTAATCTAAAGCTACTCTTCTTCAACTTGAACCTATTACCCTTTGTCCTATAACTCTCTCCAACTTTCTTGTAAGCCCCCTTTAGGTACTGGAAGGCTGCTAGAATGTCTCTTGGGAGCCTTTTCTTCTCCAGGCTGAACAATGCTTTCAGCCAGTCATCGTAGGAGTGGGGCTCCAGCCCTCGCTGATCATCCTTGTGACCCTTGTCTGGGCTTGCTCTAAAAGGTGCATGTCTGTCTTGTATCAGGGTCTCCAGAGCTGGATGTAGTACTCCAGATGAGGTCTCACCAGAGCAAAACAGAGGAGCCAAATCACCTCCTTTGACCTGCTGGTCCTGCTTCTTTTGATGCAACCCAGGATATGGTTTGCTTTCTGGGCTGGAAGCTCATATTGCTGGATTGTGTTGAGCTTCTTATCGACTAAAAGCTCCAAGTCATTCTCCTCAGGACTGCTGTCCATCCAGATTATAGTTATGCTTGGGATTGTGCCTACTCATGTGCGGGACCTTACATTTGGCCTTGCTGGACTTCAGGTTGTTCATATGGGCCCATAAGACTGTCAGGGTCTCTCCGGATAGCATCTCTTCCCTCCTGTTTGTTGACCATGCCATACAGATCTGTGTTATCATCAGACTTGCTAAGGGTGCACTATATCTCACTGTTCATGTCTCTGACAAGGATGTTAAACAATGGTGGTCAATATATCGTTTAGATGTCTGGAGGCAGTCTCAAGACAGAGAAATGTCTTAATTTCTCTTGAGTTCTGCTTTTCTTCCAGGTGTGGATCCAGAAAGGCATAGGTTCCTATAGATCATTTTCTTTCTGCCACACCATGAATATGTCACTGATACCTTAAAGCATCTCAGTTAGTACTAGTAATTTAATAATGGGCACTTTACTGAGCGCTCAGTGCCTTAGCTTCAGTTATAACCAGGGAAACCTACACACTAATCTGTCTTATTCTGAAGCAGGCATCTAGCTGCAAGTCAGATGAAGAACTCTTCAGCTGTACTTACTGCAACGAGGGATTAAATATCTAAAGCACCTTTAGACACAAACAGGTAAATATCTACATTTAGATGTTCTAGAGCTCATTTACAGCTACTTCACTACAGGCTTTTAATACCATTTGGATTGCCATAAGTAATCCTTCCTCACCTCCAGCTGCTGCTTCAGAAAATTGTGGACCTCTCAGAGATCCATTATCTTCAGTGTATGGATTTTACCTTATGCTTTCGAACAACACTAGGTAACTATCTAGATTTATACTGAATTCCATGCTTAGTACTGATTTCTGCAGCAAGGTTCTATTTATATTAAGCCTTTTCCTTTTTTTCTATAAAAATGAGTTATAAAAATCGCATTGAAAATATTTTAGTTGTGTCTGGTTTCTGTGCAATCCTTTGAGACTGGATAATATTCAGACCATTAAGAAACACTTGTTTGGTCATTTTTGCTAGCTTTACTTGTTTTGTTTTGTCATTCTAAGTCCTGTGAATATGTTAAGTATATCTTCTGAGAACTGTTCCAGTGGAAATTCTCCTATAAAGTTGTATGACCACTTAAGATTTGAAACATTTTGTATGACATCATAATTACTTTCAATCCATGTTCTTTTATTTAGGTGAATAAAAATACAGTTCCTGAATTGGCTTTCCAATAACGTGGTAAATAATGAGGGAGGTGGTGTCTTAATGGTAATTCAGTGTCGCGACTTCAAATATGATAAACTTTCTAATCTAGCTGTGCCTACTGTGAGTCAGGGCTTGGACTAAATGGCTTCCAGAGGTTGCTACTCTGATGAGCAAAGTGATTTCAAGTTTGAAAATATTTTATGTGTTCATATATATAAACTTCACAAATTTCTGAGATACTAGGCATTCATTTCATTTTCTAGAGACATAAGAATTATCAGGCCTATCTTTGTGGCATTTTAAGTATAAAAGTGTGAATATAGAAAATTTAAAGAACCTACAGCTTTTCATTTAAGCTCTGCACAATGGCAACCTTATCTAGATCATGCCTGGAGTTTGGTGGCCCTGCCTGTGGCAGGGGGTTGGAACTCTATGATGCTTGGGGTCCCTTCCAACCCAGACCATCTTGTGGTTCTGTGATTCAATGAATGTAATTATGATTCCTAAAGGTCTCTGATTATTGCATATAGATTTGTACAAAAGAAGGGCCCAAAAAGCTGTGTAAGTTTTTATAAAATGCTTTACAATTAACATATAACATTACACAGGAATTTTAATGTTTACCTGTAAATGTTACCACACTGACTTTGCCACTAGATTTTAGACTAATGTGGCTGGTCTTCTCATTCAAACAGTTAAGAAATGAGTGCTTAAAAATCAATAATAACTCTTAGATCTTAATTTTATATTTTTTCCTTGAAAGTAATTATATTAATATTTGAATGTTTTTATGTTCCAAAAAACAAAGAATAATAAGGTCAGTGCCTTCTCAAAATTATATGACAGCTTTAACAGACATGAATAATTGTGGAATCTCCATCTCTGGAGACATTCAGAACTTGCCTGGATGCCGTCATGTGCAGCCTGCTCTAGGTGATCCTGCTCTGGCAGGGGGGCTGGACTAGATGATATCCAGAGGACCATTCCCACCCCTAACATTCTGTGATTCTGTGTGATTTAGTTGTTCAATAATTTAATAATATAGTTACTGTCTTCAACTTATATTTTCAATTAATTGTTGGACAGTTTCATCATATGGGGATCAAAGACTTGCAGAGTATATTTTGACCCTTATAGTATTGATCTAATATGAACCACTACATGTCAGTTTGAAACATAATTAATTCAGTTCAGCTTCAGTCAATGCCCATCTTTCTTATACTTCTTGAATAAGATGTTTAGATGATATTTGCAATAGTAATGTACTAAATATGCAATAGTACCTTTCAAACATTAGTACAGTAATAGTTAAATACATTGTTATCACCACCACCATCTCTACCATTGTATTCTTTATAGAGCTCTGTGGGTTTTAGCAGCTAAAAACTGATGAATTTTTATGAATGATGAATATATAGATGAATTTTTATTCCCTCCTTCCCCTTTCCCTCCCTATTGGTCCAGATTAGAATGCAGAGAGCCTGTATTTAGCTTCACAAATTAATGTTATCAATTCTGAAGGACTGAGGCAGTCTTAAATTCCTTCTTTCTGGTTTTAAGCTGTGTCCTAGTGTCTCCACCTGAGACAGAAAACTGTTCAGTCTATATATGCCTTGTAATTAATTGAATGTATCTTCCATTGTCGGGTATAGAGTGGTGTGGTTTGAATAACATGCAAGAAAACAGAGATACAGAAAAAGATAATGCGTATTATTGACATTCAGAACATTGATTTCTCTAACAAAAGAGCAAAATTTTTGTTGCTGTAAGAAAATGCTGATATCACAGTCCAAAGGTCCCTGATGACACATAATGGGCAGAATTAATCACCACAAGCCATTTTCTGAGACTTTCTACATATTCATATTTGCCCTTGGTTCACATTTTTAGATTATGTTTGCAGTCACAGAATGAAAAATGTTTTTAATAAAAAGGGAGAAGTGCTATTCTGTACAGAAATACTGAGACAAAGAGAAAATTCTACAACAAATGTTTTGATAGTAACACTTCTGAATAGTGTTTTATAACAGTTGGACAGTTTGTAGTAATAGAAACAAAATTGATACATACTTGCACTACAGTCATCTAGATCATACGGAATATATTAGAAAAATGTTTTATGCTATCATTCATACTTTTTTTCTCTGTGGTATATATTGCTGTGATGTATCTTCCTTAGGGGGGAAAAAAAAGTTTGATTTAAATAAAAGCCCCTGAACATTAGTATTAAAATGACAAAATTAGTCTCTTGTGCAGCTGCCAGATGGTCACCAGATTCAAATATATTTTTCATTCAAAGTAACATGCACAATCCCTAAAGAATTAATATGCTAGTAAAGTTTTGGGTTTTTTTATTGAAATCATTAGAATAAATCTAATACTCTAAACCTAGCTATAACCGTTTACGGAGGCTCAGTATATCTATAGATGTAATTCAAGCATTTTTTTTTTATTTAGCTAATAAAAATGTCTACCAAATAGACACTGATAGAGATAAAGAAAGAATAAAATACTTTGGAAATGTCATTAGAGATCCACATTTAGAATTAATAACATTAGGGTAGTCTCAAATGTATTTATTTTTAGTATTGTTATTAAGATTTGTAATTAATAAAGAATGTTGCATTTTTCTTTTAAAAACTGATCAATGGGGAGGAACAGAACCAGAAAAAATCTCCTCTATTGTGTCACATCCACATTTTGAAATGTTTCTTGAAAAAATTATTACATGTAAAAATACTATTTCCAGTGATACAGAAGCAAACGTTTGAGTTGGCATCAAACCTATATTTTTCATTTTACTCAGTCTTACTGTGATAGTTTATGTTTCTTAACTGCCAAAAGAGAGATGCATGATTATAAGATCTTGGGCATTTCATAGGTAGACTTTAAGTCCTTCCTTTAGACATAAGCAAATGGTTAACCATTTGGTTAAAGCAAATGGTAGTGGAAACTAAACAGAAATAGTAGTAGTAGTGGGACCAAAACAGAGATAACGACATTTCCAATCTCCTCTATTTCTGTTCTTTATTTTTCTACTAGTCCCTCTTTCGTGAGGATTGGTGAGTAAGCTTGTACCTATCAATGATACATGCTTCTAGTTTCTTTATTTGTTCAGTTGTAAAAGATTAAACGCCTGAGTATTTACCAAGAACCATTGGTGCTTCGTCGAAATCAGATACCTTTCTCTTATTTCAGAGTTAAAATTGACATATCTCATTAGGTGCCAGATTTCAGCGATATATATATATGATATTTCCATTTCTCCTGAAATCTGTGACTTTTCAATGGATATCTACTAGCTAAGCTGTTCAAATATTGAAGAGAACAATGTCCTTCCAAAATAAATAGATGTATCATTTTAGTCCAACAACTTTGCATTGTTGACATTACAGCTGTGCTACCTTGTCATGCTTTGTCCCATTCTTCACATGTCAAAAGCCTTACAGAATTCCAGGAAGACAACATCCACAGGTCTTCCTTCATGTGCTAGGCAGGTCACTACATCATTGAAGTTCATCAGGTTGGTCATAGGTTTTCTTCTTGGTGAATCCATGCTGACTATGTCTGATGATTTTCTTGTCCTTTGAGTGCCTGGAAATGGTTTCCAGATCTAGTTGTTCCATCACAATCTCATTGGATAAGGTCCTGCCCAACCTGGTTTGAATTTCTTGTTGAGTGCTTTGAACCATAGGCTTAACTATTGAGCTACCCTGGTAGCTCAATAGTCAGCTCCAACCTGAATTATTCTGTGATTCTGAGAAGGAAGAAACCTGAATATCTTCTCAGCATTCTTTTTTTTTTTTTTTTTTTTTTTTCTTCTTTCAANNNTTTTTCCCTCTATCACAAAACCTCTGTAGTGAAACCAGGAGAAATGAAATGACAGTCAGTTAACACTTTGGTGTGATTTCATAGAATTATGCTTGCTTGCTTTTTTTTTTTCACCACATTTTGTTCCTGGAGATGGCGTTCCTGCTCACCAGTTTTATTAAGAAAGATGGTTCAAATATAGACCGTCTGAGTGTATTTTAACTCAGAGACATTACATTATCACCTATCAGCAGGAATACAATGAGATCTGAAGCACAAATTATTTGTTACTCAGATGTCATGCAAGTTCAAAACAATTTAAGGCAGACTTGGCCTTGTTTGTTTGTTTTTTTTTAATTTGTCACAGCATCATTACAATTAAACTTAATTCATCCTTAAAACTTTATGTACTGCAAAGCAGAAGAGGTTATAGTATAAAGGAAAAGTCTTGATTGCCAGTCTGCAGTTAGTGATTTATTCTGTTGCTTCACTGGAAATAGGATAGGTGTGAATAAAACTCGTGCTTCCAGTTACACTATCTCTATTAGTGACAACACCTCCAAGAAAGTGAGCAAGCTGCATTGAACTTGCATCAAAACCAATGTCCCATCATTAAAATAACAGCGGAACTGAGCTTTCACACAGATTTGCGGAACGGTGAATAGAGTCAAGTCTTTTCTGATAGGGGCACCCAGGAAGCTGGGAGGGGACACAGCCCAGACAGGTGACCCAAACTGTCCAAAGCGGATATTCCATACCAATGACGTCATGCTCAGCATAAAAGGGGGCTGGTGCGGGAGGAGTGCATCACTCCAGAATGTGTGGTTTGGGGATGGTCAGTCTCAGGACATCTCTGAGCTGTACAGTCTGAGTTGTGCAATTCGGTGAGAAACTGCATTGTGTATCACCAGCTTTGTCTGTTTTTCTATAAAGATCTGTTATTGTTATTTCTCTCTCTGCTGTCCTAATAAACTGTCCTTATCCCAGCCCATAAGGTTTGCCTTTGGTTTTCTTTTCCCTCTCTCCCCCACCTGCCCCTCCAAGAAACTGACTGCATGGTGCTCAACTGTTGGCTGGGGTGAAATCACTACAATGTATTACAGAGTTTAAACAATGAATCCTATCTTGCTATTATTAAAACCCCAAACCGAATAATTAAATTATTCTGATTCATACCTTCCCTTCACTTATAGAAGGAATACAACCTATCAATATATTATTTTTATTTATTTTATCGATTTTTTTAATGGAAAATATTCTCCGGTTGGTTGATACCTTTCAGGACAAAAATTCACAGAGCTTTGCAGATGACGTCTCAAAAATATTGATTAAAGAGGAAAAAAGTCTCCCTATCTGTTGGAGAGTACTATCTATACTTTATGATGTTCTGACTTTTTCGGAGAGGTGATCTGATAAAACAAACAGCCAAAAGGCCTTTTAGAAATGTTGATTTCTTTAGCACAGTTGTTTGTCTTACAGTGCAAGTATGTGTCTAAATGCCTAAGGTCTTTAAAGGTAATAAATAAATAGATTTATAATTACAAGGAATAAAATAAGAGTATCCTGACTTACGATTCAAACAGAAGACAGTGATAAATCTTTCAGCCAGAGCAAAGAAAACGTCTATGAATTCAATCCAAAAAGACTAAGTAGACTATGACTTCAGATTTTGTGTTGCATATAGTAGAATTTTTGTTGATTTATACTTGCAGCATCCAGAAAAACAGGAGCAGAAGTCTATTAGTACAAGTCAGCTACCATCATAGATGACACTAGATTATATTTGATCAAGAATTTTATTATCAGTTCATCGTGAATGCAAAATTTGCTTGCTCAGGGGTAAATTGTGAAGATTTACAATGTAGGTAGTTATGGCACTTCTTTTTATTACAAAGTGTTCACAAGTTAAGCCAAAATACAAATCTTTACTTTCATTCCTTATATTTCTTTCAACTTTTTATGCATTTTGAAATCCAAATCATAAATTATATAGATAGATCAAGGATAATGAATATGAAGTGAGTTTATATGCATGTGTATATACATGCAAACAAAAAGAATTTTGAGTCGTGCATACTAATAGTGGAGAAAGTAATATTTTCAGGCAGTATGTTTATAAATGGAAACATCAGATGCTGAAAGTCAGTTTCTGTTTCCAAATCTTTTCAGGTATGGCATAGCTAGCTATGATGTCTCTAATGTCAAATGTAATAGATCATGTTTGATATGTGTGCTTTTGCAATTCTCTATCCTATGGAAATCTACACTATATAATTGTAAAGGCCAATAACATATATCAAATGCAGTAAGCTTTACTAAATGTACACCTAGTTTTGTCTTTGTTAAGACACAGGAAAGAGGAAAAAATGTTTTGTGAAACAGGTTTTGGAGACCAAGGCCAATTTACCAGCTTCTCACATCAGATCAAAGAATAAACTATGTAGCTCTGTTTTGAACATATAGCCAACAGGGTCCAATTGGGGTTGGTTTTTTGGGGTTTTTTTTTGTTTGGTTGGTTTGTTTTTTACTATAAAAATGGTACCAAGATGTTACAAGTATTGATATTGTAATTGTACGCTCTTTCTGCTATAGAAACACAATCATTTGTCACCATTAATCATGGTGACACGAAAATAAAAATAAAGGTTAAGCAATATATGTCAGAGAAATGCAGTATAATTTAATCTACTAAGGCTGAAAGTACTGTTACTTTTAGGACTTCTGATTGTAAAATGAGAGCTCAGTAAAAGAAACCAAACTCTTGATCATGGTCAAAGAACACACAATATATATGAGTAAAGCCAAGAATTAATTGTAAATATAATGGATACACTATCAGTTTAATTCAAGAAACATTAGTAGTCTACATCTAATTATCACAGAAAAAGAAAGGATATTGATGCAGTTGGAGTACTTTTATACAGAAGTCTCAATAGTATTAGTAACAACTATAGCTGTAGCACTATTAAAATTGTAACGTAGTTCTTAGCTTCAGTTTCTTGGGGTTATGCTCACCATTCCATCAGTCTTTACCCGTCTTAAAATCAGTACTTTTTGACTGCTTCAGAAGTTAACATTGGAAGTCAATAGTGTCTGCAGTCTTTCACTGGGATGAATATGTTGATGATATTGTGGCTTTCTTTTTGCTCCTCTAAGACTCACTTTGGTCTTGGTTTGGGTTTTTTTTTGGTTTTTTTTTTTGTTTAACTCACTTTTATACTTTATTGATCTGCAGCTACAGATCACGTTGCATCCACATTTACTATATATGGTATGTTTTATCTACATTAAATTCTGGGTTGTTGCTCTCTTTGTTACCCCTAAAGCAAATTTTGTTCAGCTCCAGGTCTACATTTCTGAGCTATGGTGAGAGGTTTATAGCTGTAGGGTCCAAAGTATACCTCATTGCTTATCATCACATTCTGTCTACTGATATAGCCTGCATTCTGTCTCTCCATTTCTCAAGGCCTCTGCAGTTATATGAAACCTGCATTTCCTTATGCCAATCAATTTAGTCTAAGTCATAAATATCTCATTCTAATAGAAAAACTACTTGTCACAGCTATCTGTATAAAACTGTGGTTGTACTATCCGAGAGAAACAAGAAGTAAAGTAGCCTTAGAGATCTGGTCAATTGGAGAAATTGCTGTCATAGAAACCAAGTAAAGCTGCAGCCACACCAAGAAAAGTTCAAACAGGGCAAACCTGACATACACCAATCCCTAGGTCTTGCAAATTCTGTACAGAGGTTGTGGCCTGCTGCTAGGAATGGCAGTACAGCATTAGAGGGCTACATGGTTACAAAGTACTAGGAGACCAGTGGTGGAACAGTGAAGTCATATGTAACAGAGTTACTCCAGGTGACTGACTTGACATTTTAGTGGTCATTTGGTCTAATATGTAGGGTATTTAAACTTACTATTTGTATAAGAAAACAGCCATAGTATAACAATTGACTGTTTTCATTATATTCACTTATCTCACAACATATATTATCCAGGAGTCCATGTTCAGAAGTAAAATATTTTACTGTAAAAACCAAAAGACCCTCAAAACCAGGTGAAGCTTTTATACGTATTTTTATCTCTGAATTATTTGACTATATGTTTGTTTGTATGGACTTTATATTTTTATATAAGTATGGTACTTAAAGCTATTGTGTTTGGTGCTACTAATTCGTTGTATTCTGAAGAACAGAATTTCTTCCTGCTCTGTGTATCTGATGCATTTAATAATATGCTTTATCATTGTACATATCTCAAGTATGCACTGAGTTCATCTGCCTGATAGAACAGTCAGATCTCACTGGGAATGAACAAGGGTGTGGTTTTTAAGGCTTGAAAATTCACACCTAAAATCCAGTTACATGCCCACAACGGTTTTAATTCATGTCTGCTATACACCTTTTCATCTGCTGTTACACGTTTCAATAGGCCTCTAATCATCTATGCCTTAGGCAACTATCAAGGGTTTAACCATGTTTATGTTTAAGCTCCAGTGTCACTCTCATCTAGGATGTAGATAACCTACACCTTTTTTCAAAAGATGTGATTATGGTCCAACCTGAGAAGAGCAGTAAACTAGGCATTGTTATTGAGTGCATTTCACATCATAGTTCTTTTATAATTCCTTTTATCATTTAAGGGTATTGTTCCCAGGGGAGAGAAAATGGAAGGGAAGGTGCTGATCTCTACTCCCTGCTACCCAATGACAGGACACATGGGAATAGTTCAAAGCTGTGTCATGGGAGGATTAGACAAGATATTAAGAAGCATTTCTTTATCAAGAGGGTGGTCAAACACTGGAGCAGGTTTCCTGGAGAGGTGGTCAATTTAAGAAATATTTTGACAGTGTCCTTGATAACAATACCCTTTTGGTCAGCTCTGAAGTGGTCAGGCAGTTGGACTAGATGACAGTTGTAGGTCACTTCCAACTGAAATACTCTGTTCTGTTCTATTCTACCCTATCCTATTGCTGATAGTAATGGCCACATTACATGTATTGCCATTAAGTTCTTGTCCTCATGTAAAAAAAAGCCATCAGTATGTTATTAAATGTAGAAGTGTAAAGGCAACATTTATCACACACTAAAATGTAATTTTTTTATTATTCTTGTTTGGGTTTTTTGGGGGTTTTTTTGTTGTTTGGTTGGTTTGTGGGTTTTTTTCCTTCAGGTTAGAAAGACTTAATACCTTTTCTTGGTCAAATATTAAAAAAAAACAGTTCTAGCCCTCAGGGATATTTTGTACTCTGCTTTTGTTATGAAGTGTTGGGACATGGTTTCATCATGTTTTCTCAAGCTCTTTGATAAAATGCTGCTGTTTTGGTTTGAGAAGATCAGTTTTAGTGAAGACTAAACCAGAACATGATTTATCCAAATAAATGCCCTTTCCCCACAAACTTCATTACAAAGCCTTATTCTGGACCTCTATAAGAGGAAATAATATAATGCAAATGTCAGAATTTATGCTGACTATAGTAAATGCATACTGTACTTACACATTGGGGGATATTCTGCAGTATTTTTTGTTGTATTGCATCTTTACAATTATTTGTATAAAGATATGGAAATTCTAATAATAAAATATGGGAATGTATTGCTGTCATCTTCCTTAAAATTTCAAAATCAGAACTAACATGATAGTATATTTCTAAAATGTCGGGTGATTATGCTGTTCTTTGAAGGCTAATGAGTAGTAATATATAAACAAAGGAAGACAAGAACATACTTTGTTAGTTAAATAAAAAATACAATAGTAAACCTGTAAGTCCCTGTTAAGTTTGTTTGTTTTTTGAAGTTTTTTTTCCAGATTTCATTGCCATATAAGTCAAATTTTACCATTCTGATATCTTAAAATTTTCTTTACTAGGTCACTGGCCCAGACTGTTCTGAAAAAAAAAAATGACACTGTATTTAATTTTCTAGCCAATATCTTAATTTTTCCAAAATAATAAGAATTTCAACAAGAAAGTCATTAATTACTTATCTTTGGAAGCAAGTTAGCTTATTTAAAACTGGTCTAAAAGTCTTTTAAATGTACCTGTAAAGATATTTTTCCTTTTTTTTCCCCTGTTATTTTAGTGACAGTACATTTTCCAGAGTAAATTATTTACGTGTTATACACTATGATTTAAAAGTAAAACTGCAGCTACCATTTTCTACTATTCTCTTTGCATTTTAATGGAGTTCTTACACGATCTCCTCATTGTATATTCATTACAGATGATGCCTAAGCAAACTGACAGAAACTGTTCTGTTTACACATATTTAATTTGAATTAGATCCAAATGATGGATTCTATGCCAGTATGTTCTTACAGGGCACTATTATCTGCATATTTGAGCAGATTGCCATATGGTTTTGAGACTAATGACCAGATATTATCTTCACTGATTCTGGTATCATTTTTTTACTAATATAGGTCAAGAATAGCTCTACTCCAAGTACTTACAAATGCAAAGCTGTAAAATCAAGGTAGAAAACATAAGATTCAAGCCTGTAATCCTTAAAGTCAACGATATTTACCATTTTCTCTTAACACAGATGCATTTCATGGCACAGGATGAAAATAAATATATCAATTATCACTGAGATATGAGGAACATTTTCAACATAAGTATAGGAAAGTATGTTCAGGTGTGGGAGATTAGATTTTAAAACTGAGGTAGGTTGACATCTATTACCAAGAAGATTAAATATGTAATTAGTTTTTGTGTTGTGCTGTTTATTTTTGGAAATCTAAACTATGAGAAACATTGCTGAACAAGGCTAAAAATGTATCCGCTGTCATCACTGTCATTATTCTTATGGCTTTGGGGAGAAATTCTTTTTTTTCTCACCATGATCACTGAACAAATATTACTATTTAATACAATTAAATACAAATGCCTTGACAAGTAATTTATTTAAAATAATTTTAATGTCTCCATTTATTATGTTAAGCCAATTCTCCTATATGGCTGTGGTGGATTGACCTTGACCGGCTGCTAAGTACCCCCCAAGCTGATCTCTCACACTGTCCTCATCAAGAGGAGAGAGAAATAGAAAGAAAACACTCATTGGTCAAGATAAGGATAGGAGATGGCTGGGAGATGGCTCACCAATTACTCACATGGGCAAAATACACTAACTCAGGGGAGATTAATTTATTGTCAATTAAAAATAGAGAGGGATGGTGAGAAACAGGTATATATATATTTTTTTTCCCCTTAGGCCCAAATCCTCTACATGTTACCCCATCAGGTGGTGCAGAGGAGTAGGGAATATGGGCTGCAGTCTGTTCCTTAACAACCCCTCTCTGCCACTCATATTTTTCCTTGCTTCCATGAAGAAGGGAGGTGATTCTGCCCTTTTGCTCTGCTCTCATGAGACCCCACCTGGAGTACTGTGTCCAGTTCTGGAGTCCCCAGCATAAGAATGACATGGAACTGTTGGAATGGGTCCAGGGGAGGGCCATGAATATGATTAGAGGGTTGGAACACCTCTCCTATGGAGACAGGCTGAGACAGTTGGGATTGTTCAGCCTCGAGAAGAGAAGGGTCTGTGGAGATTTTATAATGGCCTTCCAGTACCTGAAGGGGGCCTACAGAAAAGCTGGGGAGGGACTTTTTAGAAGGGCATGTAGTGATAGGATGAGGGAGAATGGTTTTAAATTGGAAGGGGGTAGATTTATATCAGATATTAGGAAAAGAATTCTTCACTATGAGGCTGGTGAGTCACTGGCACAAGTTGCCCAGGGAGGTGGTGGCTCCTCCCTCCTTGGAGGTGTTCAAGTCTGTGTTGGATGGGGCCGTGAGCAGCCTGGTTTAGTGAGAGGTCTCCCTGCCCATGGCAGCGGGGGTGGAACTTTTTATGATCTTTAAGGTCCCTTTCAACCCAAACCACTCTGTGATTCTAAGATCCCTCTCATGGGATACAGTCCTTCAGAATGTGGGCCCTTCCCATGGAATGCAGCTAGTAGCTCCCTTCTTTATTATTCCTAGCCAGTAAGTTACAAAGTTTGGTGTCACATGATAGCATTCTTACTAATTCCTAGATTTTAGGTATTCAAATCTCTCCAAAATAGCAAGGCTGCTTGTTTTTTGGGGTTTTTTATGGGGTTTTTTTGTTTTGTTTAAATATATATTTTTCTGGCTAAAAAAATACACATTCTAGTTTATAACATGAGGTTACTTAAATTTTGTTGTATAAAGAATACTGTCACAATATTTATTGGAAAAAATGTAATTTTGTGATCTGAAACACAGGCATGACATTAACTTCTGAAAGCTAAACTATTTGTGAGACAGTAATTTAAACAAGTTCCTCTTTAACAGATTGCAGTATTAGACAAAGTGATATGTAAAAATCCTTACGTATTCTGTTTACTTCAACAGCGCCAGAATTTCAGCCTTGGATTTTTATTTACTAAAGTAATATTGGAAATTATTTAGAAAACAGTTTGTTTCTTATTCCAAAAGCACATTTGGGCCAACTAGCCATGTAGCTCTGTTTTAAAAACACAGTCGGAAGAAAAGCTTGGGGCAAAGGGGGGTGGAGAATGCCACTTTCAATGTTAGTTTAATTTAATCTGGAAATGAATGCCAAAATTTCATATTCGGAATTTTGTTATTCAGAATTTAAATGCAGGGCTAACATATTTGTTAACCTCAGAATGAGGTTAACCTCGATGTATTTTAATTTCTTTGTAGTGTATAACGTTACATAAAACATTTCCAGTTACATAAAACCTTGCTGTTATGATAATACAATGTCAATTTAATACTGCTACACTTTTATTACAGGAATACACCTTTTGTTTTTTCAGTTCATTTTCATAATGTATATAAAAAAACCTTCTATGTATAAATATATATAAGTAGTTTGTATACCTTATTTTAATAAAGAGGTTTTCTGTGTGAAACAGGATCCTTCTTATGACATCAAAGACTTCAGGACACAAGGGATGCAAATCATTTGGCCATCCTCAGGTATCTGTTACTCTATGAGGTGCTCAAGTATTCAAGATGTCGATGCTAGGTTGGAAGGGATGACACAGGAAAATCCAGACCCTTCCAGAGAGGCAGTTAAGAGTCAGGCAAGATGCAAAGGCATCTTAAATGACAGTAAATGTCTGACTGTGGGCATTTAAATTTAACTCAAAGAAGGATACACTGTAGCCTAATTTACTGTTTGCTTTTCTTCTAAAAGTTCATTTGCAATAATACAATCTTCCATTAACATAGTACCAGTAACGTACACGTTTTATCAGAGTTTCTAACTTGACTAAGTATGGTGCAGACCTTTCCATTTTCTATTCTGAATAGCATTAAACAGGAGATGAACTCTGAGATTGTATACATTTCTAGTAGATTAATTCCACTGATACATTATGTTTTTCTGAGGCATTTACTTTTATAAATATTTAGGTATCTCCCTGTATCTCTGGAGGCTTTCCAAGCATTCACTTCAGTTGCCTGCTTGCACAATAATACAGCGTGAAGCCAGGATCTGTCACCCTTCTAAATGAAACAGTTTGTGCCACTGCAACTATTTTAACATAATAACAGGAAATCCTCAAGTTCAAGTAACGTTCTTCTCAGAGAAAACAGGTGCTTATAGACCTTTCTATTACTATTGGAAACCATCTTCAAAACAGGCTTTATAGCTAAATAACACATGAAATACAGGCTTTACCCAACAGGTTCATCCAAGATTACCATTTGAGATAGAACTACTTAGTTTGGCTATAAGGTTATAGATTTCTCATAAGGAATTTCTGTTTAATGTCATGACCTCAATCACTGCTTTATTGTGTTACTCTCACCTCCTGGAGCTCTACTATCCAGCATATCATTGCAAAGGTCTATGAGTTCCCTCAATTTATCCTGTACCATCATGTTTGAGTTGGGACATACAGAATTCATTAGGATCATAGAGTGGTTTGAGTGGGAAGGAACCTTAAAAATCAACTAGTTCCAACCCCCCTGACATGGGCAGGGACACCTTCCAATACACCAAATTGCCGAAAACACCATCTAGAATGGTCTTGAACCAGGGACAGGGCTTTCCTCAGCTTTCTCTGGGCAACCTGTTCCAGTACCTCACCACCCTCATAGTAAAAATTTTCATCTGATATCTAATCTAAATCTACCCTATTCCGGCTCAAAGCCATTACCCCTTGTCCTATCACTACATGCCCTTGTAAACAGTCTCTCTCCAGGATTTGACCTTTTTGAAGGTCAAAAGCTTTCCACCTTTCTCAAGCTTCCTGACTTTTCTGAAGTTTGAATGTTTGTCAAAATTTTTCATGTTTTATGTGAAGTTTAAGTAAGAAGAATTAAAATGTCAGAAAACTCTTGAGGAATTATGCTGTTGAATAAGTAATTTTCAAGGATCTGAAATAAATTGCCTGAAGTACTACATGGTAATAGCAGAGATGAGATCTAACTCTACAGATTCTTACCAAGGGCTCTGTCTAGAGAATAATTTGTGTTTGTATAAATGGATGTGCACTTTTCATATGTAAACACTTCTTCATTGTTCTGATTCTGGCTAGGCCAGAGTCAACCTCCCCAAGCAGTCATCACAGGTGAGCTGGGTTAGCACAGGTGGGCTGGCTTAGCCCGGGCTGTTTTCCATACTACCTGACATCACTTCCCCATAAAAGGGGCTGAGGGGTGTCTCCAGTGCAGTTTGAGTGTTCCTGGGGTGTTGAGTGGGCTCTTGTGTTGTGCAGCAAGCTGTTATCATTGGGTCAGCAAGGTACTCTGTGTTATCACTGGGTGTAAGTGAAATTTGCTGTGGGCCATTGTGGTTCCCTTTTCACAGTGCTTTTGTCAGTGATCTGTGCTTATCCCAACACATGGAGGCTCTGTCTGTTTCTCTGGGAGTGAGTGGGTGAGCGGCCTGTGGTGCTTAGGCACTGGTTGGGGCTGAACCGCCACATTCATGTAGCCCTCTACTTCTTGTGCTCTATCAAGCTGTGTATCTTCTTTGGATTATTTAATAAAATTAACCTGTTCTTTAAGACTACAGGAAGGAAGACATCAGTCCAACAGAGTAGAACTAATTATGTTTTTCGGGCTTGGATTTCTGAGACTGAAAAAATTCTTGTGCTCATTTAACAAAATTCTCAGCCCTTATTTGTGTTGGAGCCATGATATGGTGATTGCTTTATTCATTTGTTCTTATTTATTTTGGTTTTTAACAATTGATAAATAGGAGCTTTTAATTTTCAAATGAAAGAACAGTATTTTTAACAAAGATACCAAATAATAAAACCACAGTATTTTTAGGCCTTGTTTTGAATAACAATCAAAAAATATTTCTTTAACTCTTATCATTGCCATGTCTTCTCTGCAACGTGTGCTGCTCACCATTTTAGAAAAAAAGCTTGAAATGTTTTGAAAAACACAGTTGAAATTATTTTACCTGAATGGCAAGGAAAGGTAGTAATGAATGTATGCCTTTTTTGCTTTCCTTCTTTCAATTGTTCTGTTTTTATATATATATTAGTGTATAGTGTTTCTTCAAAGCTTGCACGTCCATATTTGTTTCCTTCTGATACTCTGACAGTTGGACCAGCAGCAGGAGCAAAAATGAAAGCTACATTCTTGGCATTTTCCTTTGGCAGAAAATAAGAAATAGAATGTGTTACTGTATTGTCGCTAAAATAATCCAAAAGTTATGAATTCAAACTTTTTACTGTCAACATAGGAATGTTTGTCTGCTCTTGCAATTCCGCTTGTTACTGGTTTAATTTTGATATTAATTTTCAGACAAATCGAGCTGGTTGGTAATTAATTAAAAAATATGGCTCACATAAATTTGTGAAACATTCATTGTGCTTTAATACTTGACTTAAATATTAACTTTTAAAGCTTTATACGATTATATAAAACAAACCAAGGGAGAAGGAAAGTATCTTAGTACTTAAGATGGTACACTGAAAGTTGATCTGATGGATGTCTAGACACTGTTGCTGAAGATTAAAAGCTAACTTGGCAACAAGCTTCTTATTTGACTGATTAACAGATTGTGTCAGGTACATTAACTTTAAAATCATCATTATAGTAGGTTTTTTGGCATGTCTTCCTCTACACAAGAAACAAAACTGTGTTAAATTATGTGTTCATTGCCTTACTGTGGTTCTATTTAAATTCATTAAATACACAATTATAAAACCATTTTACATAATCAACAGCTACCAGTAAAAATGGTGCTTTAGTGTAACAATTTTATTATTTTGTGTTTTCAGTTAATTCTGTTTGTTGGTTGGTTTTTTTTTCTAATTGTAGCTTCCAGCCACTCTGTGTCCATTCTTTCTCTCTCTCTCTCTCTGTATATATATGTGTATGCGTACATGATTAGAAAGTTCTTCCTTATAGGACTGTTATAAGATCAGAATCAATATCAATTTATTTCTTGGTCTTTACTACATAAACAAAATAAACTTACTTTCATAAGAATATTGCTCTTTTTTCCTTTCAGATATCTCAAATTATTTGACCTTAGTTAACTTGCTGAGAAATTACGATGTTGGATACATTCATTGCAGAGAATATACTATGTTATCATGGGCAATCCAAAGAATGAAAAGGGAAAAAGTCAATCTGTGTTTACTTACTGAAAAATGTTTGGGGCATGGGGAAGGCAGCTGTTGATAATAATTTTAAAGCAAAGAACTGGATTTAAAAAAGGGGTGGTTTTGTTTGGTTTTAATTATGATTTTTAATATATTATTGAGATTTTCATTCTCTTTTCCATTATTACTATTATTTTATTCATTACTGTTATTTAGATTTTGTCTTTACGTAACTTCTACCAGGTTTGTTTATTAGGTTCCTGAGAATGTGAAGTATAAATCATAATTCTAATACTGAAAAAAAGCAAGTTTATTTTAGAAGTGCGTTTTAATAAACTGCAGTTCTTGGGATAAAGGTACTACTTTAATCCTTCAACTTTTATTAAAAATAAGAAAAAGAATAATCTAAGTAAAATTTTGCAGGACAGGCCCTTCTTTTTGGCCTATACTTTATTTTTTCTCTAGTTGGACACAGCCTATTTTCACCTTGGAGTTACAGGTTATTAATTTTTCATTTTATTAATTGCATCTGTATGTATGTCAAATTATGAAAATTACTAACGGTTTACTTTTTAAAGTCTTTGAATCAAAAGAAGGAACTTGTTTCATAAAGGAATATGAAAAAATGAAGTGTTTTGCTGCTTTTCACTTTGCAGTCTCAAGGATCAGCTTATATCTTAGGAATCCTGAATCAGACTCTAGCATAGCTTGCCTAGTCTGACTACTGAGGGAAATTTAGGCAAAACTGTGAAAATAAACAAGATTGTTATATATAAGAAAAGATATATATTTTTTTCATTCTGATAATCTTTTTATACGTCATAATTTTTCACTCTTGCTCCTCTTTTTTTGCATTGATTAATAATTTCAATTCAGTACACAGTTAACATTATAATCACAACTAATCTACTGCTAAATTGTTTATGATTTTGGATCCATCTTTAATGATAATAATTAAACACTTCTTGACTCATGTAGATGAATGCTTTCTAAAGAAGCTTAAAATATTATATGTCTACTTAATATAATACCCTCCACTGCCTTTTTATCAAATGTATATTTAAATGGCAATTAAGTTAAACATAGTTCTCCTCTTGTATTGCATACAAGCCCCCAAATAAGTATACTTCTTGTAAAAATAAACAAAGCAAAAAATGCCACTAGAAACAAATTTAGTTGTACTTGACACCTTCCTATTTTTTATTATTTCCAGGAAGACAGTGTTGTTGCCTAATGAGCAGAGAAAAATAATTAGGAATCTGAATACTACTGTTTCTCAGACTATTGAGTTGTCTTCTGCAACTTACTTTTATGGCTCTATATTTCAGTCTAAAATTGTCATAAGAACTGCAGTTCTTTGTAAAGCACATTGATATCTTCTGAGTAAATTGTAAACCTGACAGTTACCACTCCTCCTTCCCCTTACACCTCCCCT
>VZTU01014478.1:0-174190 GCA_013400835.1 Zapornia atra | reverse complement strand
CTTAATAACATTAATATGCAGGAATTCATTTAACTCACAACACAGGCCTAGGAGAGACTTTTGAGAGTCATGATTGCTTTTATGTATATAATTATTAACAGCCTTTGTTGCATCACTCTAACTAGCCATGTGCTTACCTTTTAGAGATGACCTGGAATAAGTTACTGCTGTAACCCCCTTATTACTTGTTCATGTGACAAGTGAAATTGCTTCATAGTTTCAGCAGCTTTCATCTGTTGCTCTTTGGGGCCCAATTTATTCTTGTGGTGACAAAACTCATGTTGACATTTCATCAGCTTGGTATTGAACATGTATCGTAGAGTTGCTGAGCTGCTTCCCCCACAGAGGTTTCTGGCTTCTTGATTAACTGAATACAATTGACATTGCTCCTAACCACTGTCAACATCATTCCAAGAAAGACCACAGTGCTTTGTACTGTTTTAATATTTGAACACTTTGAATAATAATTTGACTTTGAAAATTTTGATAAATGGGAAAATATTCTATAGAATTTGGTTTCAGTTTCCCTATTTCCATATCGTATGTGCTCTCCACAGCAGCTAATATGTGTATAGATGACATTGATGCCTGTGTGGGGTTGAGCTTAATATACAGAGGATGGAAGGCAGTACATGTGTGTGACTTCTGCCCCGCCTGCCTCTTCAACTTTCTGACTTGTGATGTGGTTTCCAGTGTGAGTTTCACAGTTGTCATCAAAAGGTCATGTTTTGCAGTTTTAGTGTTGATTTTAAGTGCCTGTTTATGCCTTGAGTACCCATTCTTTTCATTACCTAACTTCCTATTTTTAACATATTTAGTTGATGCCAATTAGTTGGTGTTGAACTTCACAATAGCAACATGTCTAAAACACTTGCTGATTTCTGGACTGATGGTAACTTATGTTCAGTAGACACTCTTGCCTAATAGGTGAGAATTATGACAATATACTAGTGTTGCAGTTTAACTATGTTTGTGTTTGGGATTGGGGGATGAAAACTAAAGATGTGCTACTTAAATTCTGCTATACGTGTGTGTAAGAAGACACAGAAGAGGATTTTTGAGAGTTAGGGGGAGAAAATTAATTAGCTCGGTCTAAGATAGTTATGTACCTTGCCCTGGAAACTAATATTAGTCAAAGAAGCTGTCTTAATAGGGATTGTTTACCAAGTTTGCATTAATGAGGCTTTTGAAGTTACTCCTCAGAAAGGAATTTCTAATGGAACGAGTCTGAAGTTTGAATATAACTGGTTATGATAGCCTGGCTGTAAAAGGTTGAATAATGCTTTCATTCAGGGGCAGAATGTTAGTGTGATCTAGGTTGGTGCAGTGGGTGTGAATTCTACAGGGTGCTTTTAAATCTTGCACTAATGCTGAAAAATATTCTTGAATCTGATTTTAATAGCATAGCTGTAGCCCATACAGGTCAAAGAAAAATGACTTGCTGTCATTTTTTGAAGGGTTTCTTGTGTATTACTGGGTATAGAATACAGTACCCTGAACAAAGGTATCTTGCACCTTACTAGAGATTGTGGAGGTGTCATAAAATACTTTTTTCCCTTTACCCAGCAGCATAAATACATTGCCACTAAGTGTAGAAAAGAGCATGTAGACACTAACAAATTCATACATTGATTTGAATTCCTTCGTTAGTTTGAAGTGGGGCCCTGCTCCTGGTGAAGTAATGTGAAGGTAGCTTTAAGTGAATGACAGATGGAAGCTACCTTCTGAAGGGCTGTAGAGGGTTGGGTTTTTTTTTTTTAAATCTTTGGCTGAGGATTATTTCTAGCACACAGAATATGTCTTGGGACTTTTTGTACTTTGTGTTAGAGACTGGATCTTTTTCCTAGATGAGCAAATCTAGGTACCCGGCCTCTGAACCACTTAGGATTTCTTCATGAGTTGGGAACTAACAGAATAAAGTGGGTCAGCCTCGTGCAGGTGTCTTAGGCCCGGGAGGAGTCCTGAGAGGAGGTGACACACACAGAGCTATGGGAACTTATAGGTGTGGAGGGCTGTGTTGATGAGTAAAATTAATCTCTGGTCATAAGGCATATTTGACACTTTCTCATTAGCTTGAATTTTGGGTGTCATGCTGAGTGTGTAAGGCTGGCTGTGTTAGGGCCAATGTAATCTAGCTGCAGAGCACAGAGTTTTAAAGAATAAATAGTTAATATCTTGTTTTTCTCAAAATGAGATGTCCAAAGCAGATGATGATACAAATGCCAAAGTCAAACTGAGAGCACAGCTAAAAATTTTAGTTTTCTTTAGTGGGCATAGCTTCTTATAAGTAATTTACCGTTGACTCATCTGAAACAGGTGGAACACCTTGTTTGCTTTTTAGATGTCAAGGCATAATTGAGTTAGAAATAGAGCAGAACCAATTGACTCCACCTGTGTTTTCTTGATGTTTATTTCTGCCATCCTTTCCACAAGTAAACAAAAGTAGTTGCCAAGTGGGATAGTAGGAGGAAGCTTTTTAGTTGCTGTGTGGCACTTTAATGCATATTAAAATACTTCAGCAGCATGAGAGCAGTAAGAGATGGGTGTGCAGTGTGATGGTTAGCTGCTTTCTATTATAGAAATTAAAACACAGATGCACAACGCTACTACTTGTCTGTAGGTAGTAATCACAGTCAAATCAAACACTGACAGCTCTGTTTTCAACTCTTAAATGCGTTCTCAGGTGTATTCTACAGGGTGGTGTTACCCCGAGCAACCTCTGCCTTCTCTTTTCTCTGTGCTGTTTTTATACTTAGGGAAAAGGATGCATTCTATAAAGTTAGCAAGAAGTGAAGATACTATGTTATATTATTAACTTTGTCTGTAGCTGCTTTTTTTTTTGCATATCTTTTGTGTAGAGATGTGGTGGATGTAATAGCAGTAACTTTTTGTTTTAATACTGACACAGCCACTGTAAAATAAAGTTTTTTCCTTCCTTCCCTTATTCCTTAGTTTTTTGGGTGTTCTTCATCTTTTGTTTCATAGATAACATAGTATAAGGCTGTTCCCTTTTTGACTCTTACACTCATCCAGACTTAGTTTCCCTATTCTAAGTGCTAGTATGCAGTCAAGCGGGAAGAAATGATCACTTGTCCACTTCGATGCTTTTCAAGTGGAAGCCTTGAACCTGTGTTTCATGGTTGGAGGGATGTTAAATCAAAGAACGTTGGTAAGGTCTGGGCTGCCTTTCTGCAGAGAAGTTCTGTGGTGGTTCCTTGCTGCTAAGCACTGTTCTGTGAGATGCTCAGCTCTTCTGTAGTGGGAGGACACCCTGACACAGCCCTACAGGCGCCTGTGCTTACACTGTTACTTCTAAACACATTTATAAGTGTGCTGGAGAAGGATATAAGTTATGAGGTCACAGTTCATAATGGTGCTGATTTATTCAGGATAAATAGAAAAGAAGGCTGATTGGACCCTAGCTATGACATTAGACTAGGTTACGTAGGGCTTGAATACCTCTAGGGATGGAGATGGTATAACCTTTGCTGGGCAACTGGTTCTACTGCTTGTCTCTCCTCATGGATTCAATTTCTCCTTGCCTTCAGTCTCATCTCCCACCATGTGTCACTGTCAAGAGCCCACCCTGCCTTTCTAATGACCTCCTCCTAGGTACTGGTAAGATGCAACAGGTCCTCCTGAAGCTTTGTTGTCCTCAGGCTGAACAAGCTGAGGTCCTTCAGCCTGTCTGCACCAGACAAGTGTTCCAGCCTCCTCACCATCTTGGTGATCTTCCTTGCTGCAGTTCCCAATATCTTTGCTATACTGGAGGCTCAAAACTGGATGTGGTAACTACATGTGACCTGATGAATGCTAACTGGGGAGAGATAATGACTTTCCATGATAACTGGCTTTGTCTTCTGGTAATATTGCCCAGCATACTCTTCGGAGTGTTTGCTACCAGGGTACACTGATTGTCAGGTATTGAGCAGTTATTGGAAGAGGCAACTGTATGCTCTTTTTCTGGTATAAGCTACAGCAATGTTTCCTGCAGTTGGGAAATATATATCGTGCTATATAAATAGAAGCGGTTGTTCTTTCTGTACCTAAAAATGCAGCTTTTAATGCTCACACACACATACATTACAATTGTGAAAGATGGATATATCTTGTGCGTTTTGAGCATATTCTTTTTTAGCATGAAAGCTTATCTCTAGCACTTGAAACAGAAGGTGATGCTTCACCAATTCAAGGCATCAATTTCAGTGCCAAAGTTTTAAAGATCATCCACATGGACAAATGAATGTCAGCTGATCTTTAGTAACTGTCAGTGGGAGAAGTGAAGTGTAATTTGAGTTAGTTCAGCCCATTATTGCTCCTGTTTAATGCTAGACTCATCAATCTCACATTAAATATACGAACTGGAATGCATGAAGTTTATCTCCAGCTCCATTCTCACAGAAGCTGAGAACTGTCTGTTACAGATCCAGAAGTATGACCTGGATCATACTTGGATGGCTTTGGATGACAGATCCAAAAGTATGACTCTATGGAAGAGTTGGATACAAGATACCTAAGAATGTAATGCAGTGCATCTCTAGAAGTAGCCTCTCTTGGCATGCCTAATCTAAACATGAGCCTAAAGCTCTTCCTTTCCCAAGTGAAGATTAAGAAATCTAGGGGAAGACAAGTTTCTCTGGCTTGTCCTACCAGAGGTTGTATCTAGGCCATGCAAAGAGATGCGAATAAAGTATATGCTTGATATTTGAAGACTTCTTCATGTGCTGCCTGTTAAAAGGGAGCCCCTAGATGTAACAGACTTGGTGTGGTTTGTTTTCAGTTACTGAGTGGAGTGGAGAGGATAAGTGCAGAAAGTGACATTGGAAATTATTAAGAATTGCTTTACTTGACTGTTTGGTTATAACGGTTTAAAATTCTCAAACTCCTCTTTATTTCCCTTATATTTAAGTGCAGCTGGTCAAAAATGGGCTGAGTGTATTTCCCCTATAATGTGAGAACGTACTATAGTTGGATTTGAAACAGCTTCTCAGGAACAGCTGTGGCGACAGATCCACAGCTACTTGGCAGCTTTACAGAGGGGCTGAGAATTTAAGGAAATAAACATCAAGATTGGAAGTTCTGTTGTGTGGTTTTGAGATGTGTGGGGTTTTAAGTGGCATGATCAGGGAATATAAAAAAAAAAGTTATTCATTGCAGTTGCAGACATTCTCTGCACAGTGTCTTCACTGTCTCCTCAAATCAAACTTGGAGGAGCCCAGTTTGAGTGCCAGTGAAAAATTCCATGCAGAGAACATGGGATTGTGAGGAATATAGCCTGTCCTAGCTATTAATTTTAGTCAGCTCTTACTGTAGAGATGGATGGTGGCGTGTGACACTGCTTTTTGGTTGAAAACCAAGCTTGCAGTGTAGTTTGGATTTGAATATATTAAAATATTGGCTCAAATACTGTCCACAGATGGAATTTAAGCAATACAGGCTTTTCTTTTGCTGAAGATCTCAACATAGCTTTATGTAGGGTATTCTTTTTGACTAGTGCCCTGTTTCAGTGTGGCTACCTATGCTTTTTAGTAAGTGACTAGAAATGAAGGTTGACAGGTGACTTAGGGTACTATGAACATATGTATACGTGGATTTGCCCTCTTCTAAGGGTTCTTGAGGGAAGTAGAATTAATAACTGCTAAGAACTGTATTTTCTGAAGCCACATGACTGTTGGTAGAGGGCTTCTTTTGATATGCCAAGAGCTGCATCCAAGAAACGCATTGAAAGGTATTTCTTTTCCTGAGGCATACTGATCCTAGTTTGAGCTGTAAAATGAGTAAGAAACTGTCTGTAAGTGTATATGACAATTGGTTTTGCATTTTTTTTTGGGGGGAGGGAATCTACTATTCAGTTTCCTCAGGCATCAGTATTAAAGAACAGTCTTACTCAAGTGAAAATAAAGTAAAACATTCTGTTAGTGCAAAACTAATTATTTGGGAGATGAGCGTTAGACCAAGGTGCAGAAAAGAATCGATTACCCCAAAATAGTAGATGTAATATGAAATTAAGGTGTGGTTTTTTTAAAAGGGGAAAAAAGAAAAACATAGTGATGATCTGTAACAGTTAAAACTTAGTTTTAGGGTAACTTGAGAGCCCCTCTGCTGGAAGCAATAGGGGAGGGCACTGTGGATGGATTCAGTGACTGGGGTATAATGTTAAGTTACTGGTGTGATTCTCAGGTGAGTGTGCTGAAGTGTTTTCAGTACAGAGGAGGGCTTAATGCTGTTATATATAGCCATTAGACCTTACCTGGAGTACTGCATACAAACCCAGTCGTTCATAACTGAGAAGTATGAATTGAAGCTAGAACAAATGCAAACAAGGACTGTGGGGTTGGGTGGGGTTTTTTTTGTTTATTTTTTTTGGTAGAAAAATATTCTTAGAGTAGTATGAGGAGTAAGAACCCAGGATTGCAGTGTGACAGGACAGTGGAGTCTATTCTTCAGCTGTCACAGACAACACATTCCTTCTCCCCAGTTTAACTGAACTCCACTCTAAAAATAGTTAGGATGCTAGCTTTAGCAACTCCCTTTAGAAAGCTGTTCAGAGTGTTTGGTTAGAAACTCTTCAGGATCATAGATTTTGCTAAGTAAATTGAGACTGAAAAAGATTCTGAGTTTGGTTGTTGACTTCTTTTGGTCAGTATGGAGGGCTTTTAATTTATTAATTCTTATTTATTAAGATCCTAAAGCTTTCACTGATTAGCATTAACTTTTTATCTTCTTGCTAATCACTTCTAAGTTATGTGAATTGTCAGTAATAAACAACTCTTTGAAATATTTCCAAAATTGTTCTCAATTCTGACAGGAGTAGAGAGATGATTACACCAAGATATATAGTTACGTCTTACTGCTGAGTTGCAAAGTAGCTGTCATCTAAAACTAGAAATGCAACAGTTCGTGTTACTGGACAGCTCAAAATACCTCAGTTATCTCAGTGGTACCTTATAAGTACAGACCCACATTCCTGGTGTAACCTTGCTAATGCAGATAAAATAAAGGTCATCTCTTTTATTTGAAGCTACAAACAAGATTATAGTAATTTCTATTCTTGTCTTAAGCTAATTTTTGGTTTTCTCTTAGTTAACTATTTTTTTTTACTCAGGGGCAGCGTTATTTGGGTCTGACAGATTTTTAAAGAATTTTACTGACCCTGTATATGTCATAACTAATTTTAGTCATCCACTTTTGAAAATTAGGTGTGTCTATCTGTAGCCTTGGTCTAGTTTTCAGAGGAACTGGAAACTTAGAGAGGACTCTTTTTTCAGCACTGGCATTGTGTTTTCTGATACTGACAGGACAAGTTGTGTCAATAGTGCTCTGAAAACCCAAGGCTGCTCTCAGTTTCTTTTATTCTTTCCAATTAAAAAATATACTGCAACTTTGTTAAGAAATAATTTTATTAAAGCTTAGTAAGAATTATTTATTTGAAGGGCTATATGTTCTTTATCAAAACCCTTTCCTCTTTGAAGCATCCTTTGAAAAATCAGAGTGGTGAATTCTTCAGATTAAATACCTAAGTTCAGAGATCTAGTTATGAAATGTAATGTGTTTCAGATATCACCGTGGTGTGTTGCCTGCACAGAAAATGAGCTCAGCTGCCACTTTCAGATTTATGGCACAGGAATACTTCTGAGGGACCTCCTCAGGGCAGTTTGCAGGCACCCACATGTCATGCTTGGACACTTGGCTGTGCTTTGTTGGGGTTTTGTTGTCTAAAATGTTGGGTTACACAAACAACCCTCCTTGTTTATTTTTGTTAGTTTTTCTTGAAGTCTGTCTTTCCTGATTGAGCGATATGTTCTTTCCCCCCATGATTCTGCTGATTTGGGTCTAATATGCTTCTTCAGATGTAAAGTTTGAAGGAATATGGTCGCTACCCTTGCTTTCACTTTCTCCTTTCACTTAGGGCAGCTTTTCTGCTTTCGATTTTTAAGACAGTGTGTCCTTAAAGGCAGCAAATCTTTCAATGTTTGATTAAAGAAATAGATCAGCCACTGTCCAGTGAAATAATTTTGCAATTTCAGACAAGAAGGAAGTTCAAGCTCAGACTAAAGTAGAACACTCTCAGGGTGCTAAAATAATGAACTGCAGGACTGATTAAAAAGCCAAAACAACAAAACCCCCCAAGCCTCCTTGTACAGGTAATAATGCAAACTCCCTTTCATATTAAAAACTGCCACAGTTTTGCTGGATTCAGTTGTTTAACAGTTGTATGTTAAGACTTAATAGGTGGCTACTGCTGTTGTGCACAAGCAAAAGAATCTTAGCAGTGTGGGCTACTTGAAGTAGCTCCTCAGGCTGTGATGTGCAGGGAGTCTGTGTCCTGCGAGCAGCGCAAAGCAGAGTCCCGTGTTGGCACGCAGCGCTGTTCACTGGGACTGCTCAGGTACTGGTGGAGGAGAAGGGCAGCAGCATTGCAGAACATCAGGCATCCTCCTTGTTTCATTTCTGACAGTTTCACATTTTTAGTAAGTGTCAGCAAACAAGATTAAGGAAGCAGTGTTGTGCTGCTGATGCCTCCCTCATCCACGGATAAATAAAATGTAGTGTTTTTTTCTTTTTGCTTCCCACAAAGGCTTGGAGGGTTAAAACTGTCTTGTTTGATTAATTGCCTCCAAGATTTCCAACATACTTGTAGGTGTTTTCATCTGCCCTTCTTGTGTTGAAATTCTAGCAATAAACCTTAGAAACAATGTGTTGTAAGTCATGCTGGGCTCAAGGTAGATCTGACCTAAATAAGCTGTGTACGTTGTGAGAAGGTGAATTGTGCCTTTGGCTTCTGATTGTAAAGCAAACGTGTTTGACCAGCTCACACTTGAGCATCCACTGTAGGCAGACTCTCTGGTGTGTAGTCACCTAGCATTCCTTTGGTTCAAAGCGCGATGGAAATAGCAAACATAACTGCTTACTTCTTTCCATGTAAGTTGATAACTTACTCCAAAAGAGATCTTCAAGAGCCTGTCATATAAAATATGATTACCTTAGGTTATAGGTGAAAAGGGATGCAAAGCGTGGCACGACTCAAATGGGTTCAGACTTTAAACAACCCACCTACCCTTCCCCCAAACGAAGACTTGCCCTGTATGTGAGGCTGCTTTTGTCATTTTAGAGTAAAATTTGTTGGCCGTATAATTGATCCAATACCTGTTACTGTAATTAAACTGTTCTTACTCGTTTACCTTTCTATTAATAAGATATAAACATTAAAAACAGTTTTGACATTTATGTAGGATACACTTTTGTTGATCTGGGTTCAGTTTTACCTTGTTGATACTGGATTTTCTGTTTATTCTTATTGTCATCTAGGCAATTTTCACAATATAAGTGCAATGGTTTTTCTTTTCCAGATCTGTTTTCTCCTATTTGCTGTTCTCTACATAGTTTCCTACTTCATAATCACAAGATACAAAAGGAAAGCAGGTGAGCCAAATTTTTTAATGTACTCTAATTGTGTGTTTCAAATGAATGGGTGATTCTTTTTCTGTCTGCCTCTGCAAGGACAGAGGAAGAGCTGGATCTCTGATCAAAAGTTTCTCTGGCTATGGGTGTATAGCAGACTTGACTGATCTGATTATATATGCTGCCACCTTGCCCTCTATTTGCTCCCTTTTCCCTTGAACCTTGATTCTTTATTTTTAAATCCGTTCCCTTGTATGAATTCTGGCACTTCTCAGACCTCTCAGCATCCCTTCTGATACCACTAGCCAATGGAGGGAGTGAACTAAAGAACCTCAGAAGGGCATCAGGGCACTCTGCTACTGAGTGAGAATGGGTGGCCACAGAGGTGGTGTGGATGACTACAGGCAGTTTTTCTGTTGTGGTTCTATTGTCATTTAAACTATTTTGAGAGGGAAGAAAGGGGAGCATTTCAAGTAGATGCTTCTGTCTCCCTTGTCTTTAGATCCTGTTTTTCTGCTTTCCTGTCAGCATTTCCAGGCTGTGTTCTAGCACCGAAATAAAGTTCAAAGCTTTAGCTGGTATAACAGTTCGCCACATAAGGGAAGTGGCAGATTTCTTTAAAAAAATCCCGCTTTCCTCAGGTACAGTTCTTTTAGGGTTCTTGACCTGCTCCTTATGACCTCACCACTGAAGTTTGGTTCCTTGAGAATCCTGTATTTTTTTTCCTTTAGAAACTCTGAAACTAGTCTATAGGGACCCCTGTCATTTTCTTCTGTATTTCTTCTAAAGACAAATAGCATAAAAATCTGTATAAAAATGACAGAAACTTGACTCTTGACAGCTTGTCTAGGACTTTGGTGCTTGGTAATAAATAGTGAGTCATGCCATAGAAGCATTCTTATTCATTATGATCTTGGGACTTTAAACTGTGATGGAAACTCTTTATTGAGCTATAGTGACCTATGTTAGGATAGAACTGCTTTTGTAGATGGAGTCATGATCACAAAATCTTCTACAAGAAATTTTGATATCTTTTAATAAAGTGCACTGCTTTAAACATAGAGTACAGTTAAATGAGTAGGATTGATATAATCTTCTGATCTTGATGTGTAGTTTGGATACTACAAAGCTGCTACCACTTGGAGATACAGAACAGGGAGAGGAAACTGGTTTGGCAAATGCTATCGGATGTAAAGACACTCTTAATTACCTTTTTGGCAGTTGATCTCACCAGCTAGTGAGAGGAGCTGCTCTGCAGCTGTCCTGACTTTATGAAAACTTTGTGAGCATTTAGTTAGGCAGATTTTGTAGCTGGGCTCTTCCTGATGAAGCATGCTTGAAGAGTTAGCACTTCTGGAATACTTTCAGGACAAATAGTTCGCTGTTTCTACAACAAGCTCTTTAGCCAAAATGATTCATAAGAGACCTTGACTTAGACTCTCAAAACATCGTAAGATTCCCTTAAAAAAACCCCCATAAACGGTGACCTGAGGTACTTTCACAGAATTGCAAAACGGCATGCTAAAGGCTTCTTGTTTATTTCAAGTGTGGGTGAGATGCTTAGGAATTTGAAACAACTGGATTTAGTCTTAGCTTCTTAAAACAAATTTGAGTTGCCTCTCATGGAAAACCCAGGAGACTGAATGTTTGAGTCGACTTTATTTTATTTCAAATGTAGAAATTTATACATCTGTGGATAGATGGATATAAAAGATAACTGAAGACTATATTAGTGATTAACCTCAGAGTTAAATGTTAATAGTATTTCAGAGTTGGAATATTAATTGAGGATTAAATCCACAAAAATGGTTTAAAATGTGAAATACCAGAAGGGAAGTGAGCCATGATACCTTAAATCTGAAACAAACAAGGGCAATAATTCCGCTTCTTCCCTCTCCCCCCAAGTCCCTGGGTGGGGGGCAGGAATGAGAAAGGGGAAGCAACTATGTGCCCATCACTACTGTTCTGAGTCTGCTTTCTTGTTTAAAATCTTTAAGTATATCCTTTGTTTTCATTAAGGAATTTGCAGTTGTAGTTAGTGTGGACCCTGAGGCTTGCTTGTACCTGGCCTGCTCCCCTTAGTTTGGGAGGGCCGTAGGGACAGTTCCCAGCAGCAGTTGTGGTAGCAGTCATCTGAAAGCTTGTTTGCTGTAGAGCCCTTTGGAAGATGTTTCCAAAAAATTTTGATCTGCATGTTTAAATAAAGTCAAATACTTTCAGAGTTACATTGACTGAAAAGACTTTAAGACTAGCAAAAAAAGAGCGTTTTTGATGGGAACATTAAAATATTGATGCTAATAAGTTGTTTTAGTAATTATAAACTTTAATTGTAAATTAAAATTATTCCTATGTATATGCATTTTAGCCTGAGGAAAAATGACTAAGTATTGATTGTAACCTGCTGTAATTTAATTTGCAGATGAGCAAGAGGATGAAGATGCCATCGTTAACAGAATATCGTATGTATAGCTCTTTTTCTTTTGCAGAACCTTTTTTCCTGACTCTACTGCTATGATAGGAGTTCTGTATGCTTCTAAGTAAATCTCAGTCCATTTTAAATGTGACAGCAAGTAAATTGCTGGAGGTCAGAGGAAAAAGACTTGATCGAGTGGTACCTTGTGTTATGAAAGGCATGACAGGAAGCAAGGCAGTTTGGTCTAGGGCTGTTTTCATGTGTGGCTTTTCCTGGTAGGCATGATGTTGGCCAGACAATTGCAGAAGACTTGATGCAAGAAGTGGATTCAGTGCCACACCTGCACCTCAGTTTAGGTCTCTAAAATGTTTATATGGGAGGTGGGTGTTTTAATTCCCACTGCTGCTGATAGAAGCCTTGTCAAGGGAGGCTGGGGATCTTGGAAAGAAAGTTAGCTCAGCCTGAAGTAGACATCTGTATTTGATCACCTTAAAAAAGCTTGAAAAAGAATAACAAATGGAAGAGAAACACTTACCAGACCTTCTGGTCTGCCAGCAACTCACTTTTTTCTGTTCGTTTGCAAAATTTAATATTAATCTCTCCTATTTAAATATGTCTGAAGGTTTACAGAACATCTGTGAGCTGTTGCTGCTCTCTGAGTTATGTGATTTGCTAAACTATGTGGACTTGTTACTTGCTTATTACAATGTTCTTAGCTCTTCTGTGGTGGTACTGTCATCTGCTTGGAAGGAGAGCTCCTTGAGAATTTTATTGATTTGTCTTGTACCCTGGGAAGGTGCTGAGTACATTGCAAGCTGTCCGTTTTCACTTGTGGATTTGTGGCAAGCTTGAATGATGTACAAGATGATGTAAATCTTAAGTGAACTTCTCCCAGTGGTGTCTGGTACCAATATTTTTTTGAATTTGAAATACTTATTTCCCACAAGGTCTAATTCACATCTAGAGAAAAATAGATGCCCTTAAATACTATGAAGCTCTTTGCTGTCAAGTAGAGGAGCTTCTCTTGTGCCTTTAAGACTACAGTGAAGGCTTTTTTGGATTGAATGACTTTTTCATAGCAGCTGTGGCCTTAGTCTGGTTATGAATTTTTCAGCGTTCAAAGAGTAAGATTTTACTTATTAGCTGTTAGCCCCCTGCATCTAGTTTCTAGTTTAGTTTTAAAATTCAGCAAGTATTAATTGTAAATATGGTGTTCTTCGTGCAAAACCAATGTAAGACAAGATTGGCACTTCCATCAGAGTAATAGCCTTTCATTAAAAGTGTTGTGCTAAATACAAAATGTTTGTTCTTTAAGCCTAAGCTTTCCTGTTCCTTAAGTGTGCATGTTATTTTCCAAAAAGCAATACCTGTCAAAAATAAGCAGATTGTTGTTTCTTTGTATAGCATAATTTTCTAGACTTAGAGGTAGGTGGGGGCTGTAGCACCTTGAAAGGCTGTGGTGTGTAAAGCTTCACAATTTTGTCTTAGAATACTTAAACATCTTTAAATAAAAGAAACTATCTCAGAAACTGACAACAAAAGCATGTAAGAATATTTTTAAAATAAAATGTCACCTAGACTTTCTCCTGTGAATTAAATATTGTGTGAATGAAAAAATAGATTTGTAGACCGTTAAGGAAGAATAAGGTCAGTATAAGCAACCTCCTGACATTCCTGTTACAGGGATGATCTGTTGAAGTTAATCTTTTTTGTCATGCAGTTTTGGAGATTACTTCTACCTTGATTCTGTCATTGGTTTAATTCTGTAAGAATGTTTTTGTTGGTCAGTTTTTTTGAACACAGTTCTTTTTAATGCCACAAGATGGCATTTGATATAACTTGTATTTGGGATCTAAAGAGAATAAGCTCAAATATCTTAAATAATTCTGGCAACTTCTCTGTATTGACTTTATAGCTATCAAAACCCCCTAGGCTTGATGTTAAAATACTTGTTTGTTTAATTGTATTTACTTTAGACAATAAAAGGTTGGTCTAATTTTAAAAATTTTAGTAAGAATGTAGAAATGGGGTTTTTTTATTCTGAATGTGTATGCAGGAAATGAAAACTAAAATAGGAGACTTAGGAAAAGATTCCATAAACTCCCAACAGTTTATCCTGTGTATGACTTTGGAATTGAATGTATGCTCATCCCAAGAGAATAAATGTGGTAGTTGAGATAAAAACTAATTATTTTTACTGGACTCTGTAAACTGCTTGCTATTTGAAATTTGCTTTTTTTGGAAGGGAAATACTGTGGAAATCACAGTTCCTCTTGCCTCTCTGCAGTGTAACAATAGGTTGCCTTCAGACACTGATTAATAGGTAGGCTAACTACTTTTTTCCCCCCTGTTCAGAGCATGTTGGTGGTAACAGTGGTACATTTCTTTAAATTTCAGGCTGTTCTTGAGCACCTTCACTCTAGCAGTTTCAGCTGGTGCAGTCCTGCTTCTACCTTTCTCAATAATCAGCAATGAGATCCTGCTTTCTTTTCCACAAAACTACTATATTCAGTGGTTAAATGGCTCACTAATTCATGGTTAGTACTCAGTATAATGTAATTAAAATGGATGTCTTCATTATACGTGCACAGATATGTTCTTGTTTTCAAACTAATAACTCCATCTTCATTTCAGATGCTAATTGAATTGTTAATATGCTTTTGGGTAGTTGTTTTTGCTGCTGTGTGATACATCACAAAAGTCTGTCTTAACTGTTCTGTTTGGGTTGTTTTAAATAATTATGCAGACTTGATGGAATTAAACCATGTTCACTGCTTTGAATATTAATGTAGAATAAGAACTTTTAGAAGCTAACTCGAAAACACGCTGTGCAAACTTCTTCCTTGTCTGTTAATACAAGATTCATAAGCCTGTCCATTTATGATAATACATATAAGATTGTTCTCAAAATAAAAAAAATTTAAGAAGCTTGCTAGCTATGAGCAGTTGGGGTTAGAGGGCTGAATTCAGCTGTTAGTGATTTATTTATAAACAAGAAAAACTCTAGAATGTGTTACCAGGTGTGGTAAAGAGGTGCAGTGAAGACGAACTGTTTCAAGGAAAACAAGGTGTAAGGGAAGAATATTACTTATCCTTGCAGTGACGATGCCTTGATGTCAGGCAGAGTGAGTTTTGCATGCTTTCCAGTATTGTTTAACATGCTTATGGCTATGTCTTGTCTAATGGATATTATTATTTGAAAATAATTTGGACACTTCTATGTCTGAAGAAAGTAACTGCTGGAAACGGGACATTCTTTAGTAGATTTGGCTGGAGAACAAATATGGTACCTTGGTTATGTGAAACAATGGATTTAATCTGAAACAAATAATTTACAAGTTAACTGTGCTATCTTTCTTTCCTTTTCTGGTGAATCGATAGTAATAGGGCTTTGGAGGGATTTTCTCTGAAAAATGGACTCTTTTCACTAAATATCTAATAATACAGATCACAAATTTGTGAATTCCAGATCTGTGGTGGTGGGGTTTTTTTGTAACAAATGAGATGTGGGTAGGTGAAGACAGGTGTCTGTTTTCTTTCTGAAACCAGTTGAGGTTGTTTTTTTACTGTAAAATACATATTTTTACAGTGAAATATATATTTTTTTAAAGCCCTTGAATAAAGAGAAGCTGATGGTAGGTGTGGCGGCCAATGACGATTCTGACTGTGGTAACAGAGTAGTTTAAGACCAGAGAAAAGTGAGGAAGGAAAATAGCAGTGTAAAGACACTAGATTTTAAGAGAGTAGACTTTGTCCTCTTCAGGAAATGTGTATGTGGGACCTTACTGGAGAATGCCCTGAAGGCAAAGGGAGCTGGGAGAGATGCTCACTCTGAAGGATAACCTTCAGGTGTGGTAACATGGACCTCACTGTGCAAGAAAATGAGCAGGTGTCATAGCAGTTTGATGTGGCTTAATGGGGATTTATCTCAGCCCCAAACAAAACAAAGGGAATGTGTGGAAAGTACAAGCAGGGATGAACTGTCCAGGAGGAGGAGGAGGTGGGCTGTAGAAGTATTACCTGGGTTAATGTCCTGGTGTGGAATTAGGAAAGCCCTGCTGGGTTTGTAACTGGTGAGGGGTTTGTGTAGAGCCAGTTTCTCCTCTGGGGCATGTAGTGAGAGGCAAAAAGCAATATTTGCAGGGCATACAGCAACAGTTCTTGCCAGTGGGGATGGTTGAACACTGGAAAAGGTTGTCCAGAGAAACCAGGAGGTCTAAATCTTTGGAAGTTTTCCAAAACTCAACTGGCTAAAGCCCTGAGCAACCTGATAGCACCTGCAGTTTAGCTGTGTTAAGCAGCAGATCAGACTACATGACTTCAGAGGTTCTTTCTAGTTGAGTTGTTCTGTGATCTATTTTGTCACATATTATCGTGGGGGTTTGTTAATTTGGTATGTCTCTTGGAAGGAAAAAAACCCCAGCTAATTCTCATTTTTCACACAGATTTAGCTGCTCAGACAGATTTATATTCTTTACTCCCAGGCATTAAAATATAATCCTTCCTTCTGTGTCAATTAACTATGATGAAGAATTGCAGGGAGTGAAAATTGTATAATAGCCAGTGCAGAAATGTTTACCCAGAGAGTTGCTACAGTACTTGAGAAGATGTTGGTTAGTTAGAAATCTGCTGGGAAAAGTAGCTGCCACATAGGAAGGCCTTTCAATTTCCCAGTGACCATATTCTGGTTTTAATGTGATAATCCTTTGGAAGTACTGGTTTTTGCAGGCACACTATAATTTAGATTTCATAAATCCAGTACTAATGGCTAGAGGTAAATTCAGCATCTTGGTATTTCCGAGTTTGACTGTGTATTGCAGAGCTTACGCCAGGGGTAGACATGAGTGAACTAAGCCCAGAATTACCTCAGTTGGTGTGAAGACTTATGAAATATCGGTAGATTTTTGCATCTTACCAAGGTCTTCGTTTACTGCGACCCGACAAAAATCCAGTGTAGTCGAGTTCCAGACGTTACCTTGGGGAGCTGCTCCCTCTTGTGGTCTTTACTGGGCTTGCACAGCACTGTTGCCCTGCTCTGCAAAACTATTCCATGTAAGGCCATACCTTTTTCAAGGTGGCTGTGAAATACCTGGTCGAGGTTGGAGAGCTGATAGTGCTGTCACAAGCGCTGCACTTCAGGAAATGTTCCTATCTCTGTAACGCTCTGTCTCTCACAGCCTTGGTGTGTGGGTTGCTTCCTGCTTTGCAGATGTTGTCAAATGGGACAAATGTCCATTGCTTCACCACACTTTGGTTTTGTTAGATTTATCAATTACAGATCCAGTCTGAGGTACATGAATGCAACATTAAGGGTTTTTATATTGTAGAGAGTTGCACTGGTCGTAGCCCGTAGCAAAACAGAAAATATTTGCCTCTAATTTTTGAAACTAGGCAGAAAGCCCATACCTGGATCCAGGATAAACACTCAGCTAATGCATGTTGAATGGAACCCAGAAATACTTGGACAGCTGTGTGTTCTCTTGTGCTGCTGGGGATGCAGCCACCAGGTGGGGGTAAAACGTAATGAAACTGCCAGGAGAATTGCTGAGGGTCTCTTTGCCAGGAACAGACATTTAATTTTTCTGTTTTATTATCTTGCTTTACAGGAGTATTCTTAGGTCACTAGAAATGCCAAAAAAAAAGAAAAATTAAAACATTGCAATAGACTGCTCAAAGTTCTTAAACGTCAATATCTGCAAGTCTCTCATGCATTTTTATGATGCAGTCAGTGTAGTAGGAAACAATTGTTTTTCTGAGTCTATTTTAATTTGATTTCTGAACTATCAAATTAGGATGAGATATACAGGGCCTTCTTCCCCTACCATATATTCCTTGATTTCAGGAAAATGTATACATACAGATGTATAAATGTATACAGCAGTACAGCACTGTCCTTACCTCTCATAATGTTGAGTTATGTTGCAGCTCAGTATTCTGTAAATGCGGTTCCTATCAGTTGCTAAAGTGGATTTAAGTTCTGAAAAATTGCCCTAGATGTGCACTGCTCTCCCTTAATGCTCTGTGCATGCTATGCAGCTCCAAAGCACTGTTTTATAAACGTATACCTACAATGTAATGGAGCTGCTGCAATTAGGACAACCAGGTATTCAGCTTTACACCAGGTAACTGAATGTGCTGTCTTCAGTTAGAGAAAAAACACTGANAAGGGTGCAGAGACTACTTGAGTTAATGTACCTCTAGTTAGGGCTGTTAATGACATTCTTGCTGATGTTGCTATGTGTGAATGTTCCTTGAATGGTAACAGGAGCTTCTTGGCTAAGCTAATTCAAAAGGAAAAATCCCCCTCTTTGTTAACTGGAGTTTAACCACCTTTAGGCAGCTTGTTTTCTTTAGCAATTGAGTATTATATTTCACGCATCTTTCGGAATTTTCTTGTTTTGTTTTCTGTAGCTTATTTGGCTAACTTTGGTTCTTGGTGCCCTGGTACTACCACTTGCTGAAGAAGTAGATTTCTTGGCCCCCTGCCTCCTTCCTCCCACCCTGTTTTTATTTCTTTGAAATTTAATTTCATTTAAAGAAAAAGGAAAGCATTTTTAAACTAGTTTACATTTGGAACCAAATACAGAGATTTCTCTGTAATGAATTACCCAGACATTTAGTAAATGTCTCTTTCCTTCCATATTCTTTTCAAAATGGAATTTTCAACGATGATGATGAGGAACAAGCCTGTACATGAGAAGAAATAAACAAAGCTGTTCAAATTTTCGTATGGGGGATGTTCTTTTTCTGGCTCTCAGGTGATATAATATAGTCCTGTAGAATTGTGGAAATGTGTGTGTTTTGAGGAAGGTGGGGGTCTAAGCCTGTTTTCTCTCAGCTGCAAAATAAAAGCTGTGTTTTCAGGATGCAGAACATGTGACACTTGTTAAAACTGTTAGCTACACTAATACTAAATTGCAGGTAAGCTTCTACTTCTGTAAAGAACCACTGCAACCTGCACAACTTTTGATAGGATGATGATGGTTCACGTTTATGCATCAGAAACTGGAAGTGCTCAACTTAACAGATCTTAATAGAGCAGATATCCTTAACAGAGATCAGTTACCACTTCAGGTTGTTTTCTAAGTCTTTTCCTTTCCTGCAGATGCCACATGTGTCTTGCAGATGTCCAGGTTTTAGTCAGTTGTTCTTTTTTTTTTTTCCACCTAGATCGTGAAATGGTTGAGGTTGGAAGGGACCTCTGGAAATCGTCTAGTCTGACCCCTCTTGCTCTAAATAGGATCCATTAGGCTGCTAAAGGCAGTGCCCCCTTGGGTTTTGAATATGTCAAAGGATGGAGGTTACAAAATCTCTCTGGGCAGCCTGTTGCAGTGTTTGACTGCACTCCCAGTTGGAGAAGTGGGTTTTGTTGTTTTTGCATTTAAGTGAGGTTTTACTGTTGTTTTCAGTTTGTGCTCATTGCCTCTTCTCCATTCACCAGATATCACTGTGCAGAGACTGACTCTTTTTTCCTTTCCCCAGTCCTCTTTTCTCAAGGCCAGACAGCTCCAGCTTCCTTAGCCTCTATTTGTGTGACGGTTGCTCCAGTTCCTTAATCATTTCTTTGTGATCCTTTGCTGGACTTGCTCTAGTATGGCCATGTCTGTCATGTATGGAGGAGCCCACAGCTGGATGCAGTGCTCCAGATGTGCGCCACCAGTGCTGAGCAGAGGAGGAAGATCATCTCCCTTGATCTGATGGCAACAGTTCTCCTAATGCAGCCTAGGATGTTGTTGGCAACTTTGTTGCAGGGGCACATTGCTGGCTCTGTTCAACTGGGTGTTTGACAGAACCTCTAAGGCTTTTTTGGGATGATTCATCCTGATGTGTGCTCTGCCCATTTGTCCAGTCTTTTGAGGTTCAGTTGAATGACAGGCTCCCCATTGTGTATCATTGGCAAACTTACTGAGGATCCATTCTCTCCCATGGTCCAGGTTGTTAATGAAGATGTGAAACCCAGTATTGGGTATGCCCTGGGGGTATACCACTGGGACTGGCTTCCAGCCTGACGCTGTACTGCTGGTCACAATCCTTTGAGCCTGGAAGCTCAGCCAATTTGCAGTCTACCTACACTTATCTAGCCCCTACTTCATGGATTAGTCTAAGGAGGTCATGGGAGATGATGCTGAAAATCTTACTAATGTTGAGATAAACAACATCCACTGCTTTTCTCTTGCCCACTGACATCTCATCATGGAAGGCTACGATTGCTGTTACTGTGGGATCTTCTTTTAACTTGAAGGTGATGGTATCTATGTATTGCTGAGTTTAAAATCCATGATTTGTCTTAAGTTTCTCTTGAGGAAAAAATATGGAAGGAAATGACTATACAGAACTAAACTTTGAGATTTAGTGGTGGTAGTAAAATACTTTTGTCTTAAATGCTGAAAACATGTATCTAGTCCACCTGAGTTTGCAGTCTGTCTTCCAAGATTTCTGACAGATGCTGCTGTTCAAGTTGGTGTCCAGTTTTTATTTGAAGTTCATTATGCAGAGAAGTAGGTGTTTTTCAGCAATGACCTGTAAATAGCTTGGCTTCTGTTAAGCTTATATGTATACTGCATTGTTACATATAAGGGAGGAAAATAGGACATCTTTAACTTGTAAAGCTGAGAAACTTATAATGTAAACTTTTTCTTGTTTGTTACAGGTTTATGGAATCTTGCTTCTCTTTTTTCAAATTTATGTTTGTTTGTGTTGATGCCCTTTGCCTTTTTCTTCCTGGAATCAGAAGGATTTGCTGGCTTAAAAAAGGTAGGAAAATACTGTTAAATACAGAGTAATTACAGCATGTATTCCATTTCCAGCTCTTGTTTCTGATGAAGCTGAAATTGCAAATTTGGATTTGGTGCTGGGATGTGTATGCTTACGTGAATGTCTCTGTAGGAGATGCAGTCTTGCACAAGCAGGTGAAGTGAGTATGTAGTGTGTGGCTGTGAGTAATTTTAAGGGAAAAAGGCTTTGAAAAGCCATGTATACTGAAATAAAGAGAATTCCTTAACTCATCTTTTTTTATAATAATGAAATAGTTTAATCAAGTTGATTTTTTAAAATTTTGTTGGGATGCTAAAAGAGAAGGTTCAATGAATGCACTAGAAATAACTAACAAGGGAAAGAAATACAGGCTTCTTACTGATTGAAGGGTGATTATTAAATAAGAGATGACCCAGAGACAACAAGCTTAACTTGTACATTTTTTTTGTTTGTTTTTAATTTTTAAAAGTTCAAGGGTTGTCAGTATTAACAGCAGTATGTTAAGAAAGTTGTCTTGAATGGGTAGAGAATACCTACGGATATTCAACTTAGTTGAATATATTCACATTGAGAGTCTGAATATTTCAGGGATGCATGAAATTTGGTAAAATGATTTCTGAACAATAAGATAACTTCTATGTGAACTAAGGAGATATAATGAAAAGTTACTATAAAGGGAAGCACAGCAAAAGGAATTTCAAGTTGTAAATATCAATTAAATTAAACAGCAGTGACTGCCTGGGCACCAATTGTAGCACATTTTCGTTAATCTTATCATCCAGATTATTCCACTTTTGCTTTTAATGATGCTACACTTGAGGGAATTCCACATCATTTGGATGGCAGTTATTAGAAAGCAGAGAGTCTGGAAAAGTGGTCTGAAATCAAGAAAATTAAGTGCATTAAGGATGGATGCAAAAGGCTAGGGAGCCATTCATTGGTGGATCACATGCGACAGAAATCAACAAGGGGATGACTGTGGTGGGGAGGAAGGCTCAGTTCCTGGTTGTGTTCACAGGAACGTTGCACATTTTGTTCTGGGTGGAACTGTGGGAAGCTCAACTGGAGTACTGTATCCAATTTGGGATTTTAGGGTTCATGATGCTTAAAGGAATGGAGAACATCAAAGAAAATAAGATACTTTCAAAGTACAGTATGAAGGAACATTTTAATTCAAAGAGAATAATGTGAAGAAACAGAGATTTTGTTTTATAGCTGAAGCTACCAGGAAGTTACATAGTGTGCACTATAGCTGTGTGAGAAAAGACCTGCAGGGCCCAGCCACGATGGTGTGTAACAGCTTACTCAGGGTAGCCTGGTCTGAGCTGGTTAATGCAGTGGTACTTTGTATTGATGGAACTCGGTATGTGTCCAAGGCACTTTGGTTACTGAAGTTCGGATGACCAAGCTTATGAGTTCAACTTTTCCATACTATTATGCTTAACTCCACTCACCCAAAGAACTGTCCTCTCTTCTTCCTTCACTTCAGGCTAAGAAATCTTACAGCAACTTGGTTTTGTCCTTTCACTTTTCGGGTGGAGGCCGTGCAGTTTTCCTTTTGACTCTTATCTAGCTACAGCTACTGTATATCTTTTTTACTTCTAAACAAGATAAGTTAACTGGATTTAGTGGTGTTGGTGTCTCCTGCAGCCCACCCAAACACAAAGACGTTCTCCATTGATGTTCCATGTATGGTACTGCTGGTGTGTTCCCTTGACCTGTAGATTTCTGCTGGCTACAACAGATGCATTATATATCCCAGCTGCATTAAACTTGCACTTTACATAAAACTTGAATAGTTACATTACAACTTTTAAACTTATGGTACTGGCTATCAGTAAATCCCATTCAGGATAAATAGGCTCACCACTGTATGTTTATACTTGCAAACATTTGTAACTCCAGATGAGGATAGAACCATAATTTGTCAGAAGACTTGAGGAAAAAGATTATTGTTGGCACTTTAGAGCAATTTCACTTCTTTATAGGGGTAGATGAGGTCAAATTTTAATATCAAACCCCATCTGTTGTGAGGGGTGGGTTTTGTGATGTTTTGTTAGTCTGACTGCTAGGATGGTTTTGGTACAGCAGAGAAGCCAAATGTGACTCCTAGTACAGGTACTCAAGGCCTTTATTTGAAGTCTGTTCTACCTGGCTGCTCTATTTAAAAGTATCCAAAATGAATGCAGATGTACACAAGTTCATGGGACCTGATGAGATGCGTCCCAGAGTCCTGAAGGAATTGGCTGCTGTAGTTGCCAAGCCATTCTCCATGATATTCAAAAAGTCTTGGCAGTCAGGTGTAGTCTGTAGTGACTGGAAGAGAGGAAACATGACAGCCATTTTTAAAAAGGGTAGGATGGAGGACCCTGTGAACTACTGACCTGTCAGCCTCACCTCTGTGCCTGGGAAGATCATGGAACAGATCCTCCTAGAAGTTGTGCTGAGACACATGGAGGACAGGGAGGTCATTTGAGGCAGCCAGCATGGCTTTACTAGGGGCAAGTCCTGCCTGACTAATCTAGTAACTTCTTACAATGGAGTGACCACATCAGCGGACAAGGGAAGAGCTACTGACGTCACCTATCAGGATTTCTGCAAGGCCTTTGACACAGTCCCCCCCAACATCCTTTCCTCTAAGTTGGAGAGGTATGGATTTGATGGGTGAACTATTCAGTGTACAAGGAATTGGCTGGATGAGCACATCCAGAGGGTGGTGGTCAATGGCTCCAAGTTCGGGTGGAAGATGGTGACAAGCGGAATGTGCTGTTCTGATCAAACTCTGCACATAAACTGTTCTACTTTCAGTTAGGAGTATATATAAAGAATTACATCCCACTGTAGGGTGTTTGGAATCTGGAAAAACTGATCCTTAATTCAACTCAGGATTGCATGTAAACTTTGTAGTTTTAGAATCCATGAAGGGTACTCCCCATCTCTTTTACTTTCCTTAGATTTTGACACGTTGCTTATCACTCTTCAGAGATCTTGAGAATGTGGTTACCTTGTCGAATTATCTTGATCTTTAGCAAGTTATTTTGGTTTTGATTATAATTGTGCAAGTTTGGGTTTTTTTAAAATTGTTATATTTTGTCATTCTTCACATCAGACTAATGGGCCAGAGAGATAAAACATTCAAATGCTATCGCTGTTAACTGGCAAAATCAGATTTTACTGATTTCAACTTAAAAGAACATTTAATACATTTGCCAAAACTTTGTAGCACTTCAGAAAAGAGTGATCTACTGTATATGTAAGGGCATTCAATAAGGAGGTTTGGCACAGGATATGAAATCTTTAATCTTTCAGTTGGGAGTTGGATCCCAGGAATAGAGAAAGCAGTTGATTCTAGATGCTCAGCCTAAGACTTGGATAAAAAGACACTTCCAGTGGAAGCTTTTATGTAGTTCATCTTGCGTTTGTCATAGAATTACCTTTGTTATAATAAGTTGGTCACTTGAGCTGTGCACAGTCAAGATATATATTTGAGGGTGTTCATGTAAGAATTGCTTGTAGGATGTTAATAGAAGTTCTGAAAATGAATGACTAGAAGTTCAGTTATGAAATTGAATGGATTTCTTATTTTGTTTGTAATGGATTTCTTTCTTCAGCTTGAATTATGACAGTAATGTTAGTCATTATGACAGTAATGTTAGTCATTATCACATATGGGCCTAACCCCCCAAAGATTTTAGCCATCTGTTTGAGTGTTTAGATTGTGCTAAAAAAGTTGATTTTTATCTATTTACTGTAATGTGAACTTTCTGCAAGCTATGATACTTCAGATAATATAACTTCTTTCTATGGTCTTGTAAGGAAGTATTGCCCCCCTTAACTGTTTAAGTTTCATGAATCTGAATGGGTTTGATTAGCCATCTTCCAATTTACTATGGCTTTTTTTCTTGGTTGCTAGTATAATTTCTAAATGGCACATGGCCCCTCTTATAGACTCTTCGATTCCCTAGGGCAAGAGTTTAAAACAACCAAGTACTTGCATATTGTGCAGAGGAGAGAAATAAGGAAATTAGGCATTCACCACAGACGGATGCAGTGCTGTACTGAAAATCAAACTGATTCTCTGCCTAGTTTTTAATTACAACCATAATGTTAATTCAGAAAGGGCATTTTGGGCCCGAGGGCCTAAGACCATACCCTCTTAAAGAGCTTAAGTGCTCTTCCTTGCTACGGTTTATTTCCATGTAATGGCAATTGCAGACTTCTGTTATCAGAAAAAGAATGATAAAAATAATGCTGGTGTATAACATGTATATGCTTATGTATGTGCACGTGTGTATTTATTTTCATGTACACGGGTGAATCTGGTTTCTCGAGCTATTGAAGTAGTTGGAGCTCATTGAGATACTATACCTTAGGCAGTGCTAGTAACTGAGCTGTCGGAGTACCTGAAGTAACTGTAATCTTTAGTGTTGATATTAAAAAGTTGCTCAGATCTTTTGATATTCTTGTCTTCCTTTGTAGAGTCTGTGAAAAAAGCTGCATTTCTTGTTTAGATACTTTTTCAGTTGTCGCTGGACTTCACTTCTCGTGTTCTGTAGTGCACAAAGGTGTCAACCAGGCTTCATAATGTCAGAATTAACCTCACTTTCTAGCATTCTCTTCAAAACCAGAAAATTGTGGGTTTTACACTTGAGTATCTGTAGCTCACAACGCTAATGCTTCCGTGTGTGATACAAGACTGCACAGAAAATTACATGTGTGCTGCTGCATGAAGGAGGCAAGCATCTTTTGAGGAGATAATTGCTATACCTTTTCTTGACCTTAAAATACACTTTCTCTTGATGTAACTTCAACTGAAATTTGTATTTGTTTGAAGTTGACAAAGATAAAGATGTTTAGGAGTAATTTCCTTGTAAGAAAATACAAATAGTGCAATTTACTGCCGTGAGAAACTGGAATAACTAGGTATTGCATAATCAGGAGTGTCGAGTTTTAAAAAGGGTTTATGAAGTATTTTACCTTAATACTGATCTTTGAACTTGAAGTCATGGCATAAAGTTTAACATGAGCGACAGCAACATCCTGACCAATTATCCAAATTATCCAGACATCCCAAAATGTTCAGAACACAACACACAGAGTCTGTGGATTAAGAGGTTAACTCCTGGAACATCAAAAGAAGTGCATGATAATAAAAACAAATAGTACAAAAATTTGAGGTAACTTCCTCGCTTAATTAATTAGGTAGACCAGGTGGAAGCGAAGAGGCCAGAGCTGGTGCTCAGAATGTCTATAAAGCTGAGCAACATGACAGCACAATGGAGGAGGAACAAAGATTTTTTTAATATACTTCTATCCTGTGTCACAGTTTGAAATTGTCCTGGTTTATGTCCCTTTTGGCAAACTTACATAAAAGTGACCCTGTACTGTATTTTATGACCAGATGACTTTTTTCCCAGTGGCTAATTTGTATCAGACCCCCATCTTAAAGAGACACAGAAATGAGTAGGAAGTCCAAGCCGGTTTGTCTCAATGAGCTTTCATTGCATGCTTTCATTATTTTTGCTCGTTTTTGCCACTGATCATCCATAAATTGTTGGAAATGAGTGATTAAGGAAGTGCTGCTTAGTGTTAGTGCCACATGCACGTTCTTGGTATGGTTTTTTTTTGTGGGTGAGAGGAAATCGCGTACTGCACAAACAAAAAGGAAAACTCCTGCTGGGAACCTTTCAAGGAAATTTAACTTGCATAATGTTTTGATCTTGGTGTTTATTACAGAAAATAAGAGTAATATTTCACCAGCTATTGTTACGTGTCAGCTAGTCTCTCCATCTGCTTGCCTGTCCTTGATACCTCTTCCCAAGTTCTCATTGACTTTATTTTAATAAAAGCACCAGTTAAAAATGTAGCCGTTTGTTCATGCGCTTCAGGCAGGTGAGATGGACCAGTGTTCTGAACAGTTTATTGCGTAGTGCTTGCTACTGTATAAAGATTTGGCTGGCCTGACTGCAAAGTTGTGTCGGTGGTAGCAGTTGCAGCTTAGCCTGTGCAAGTAAAATGTGCTATGGGGGTTTCCTTCCAAATAATGAAATACAGTGGTTTCTGCTGTTAAAGGTGGATTTCTTCTCTTTTTCATAGGAGAATGGCTCTTGACTGTGCTTTGTAAATAAAATTGTTTATTTGGGGGCTGAAGTGTTGAAGCTTTGCAAAAATATAGTTACTAGCATTTTCTGAAACTGTTGGTTTTGCTGTAAAGGTAAGTTGCTGTTAACTTGCTGAGCAGCTGTGGTGTGTACATCTTCCATCGCCTCAGTGTTTGAATTGATTTGGTACACTCTGTAGTAAAGGCACTGACCTTTCCTCGTCATGTTACTATACAGTAAGACTGGACTAAGCTTAATTTTCTCATGTGTCGTGGTGCACTGTGTTTGGAGACTCTAGGTAGCTAAACAGTAATAAACATATGTAAAATGTAAACCTGCTGCTGCTTCCTTTTATGGTGGATATGGAAGTTCTACTTTCTATGTTTTTCCATACAGAAAAGCTGTGCTTCTTGGTTCTGCCATGTGCATGGGTAGGACTCTGGTTTAGGTGTAGAACACTGTAAAATACATTTCAGTATGTGATGATGCCAACGTAAGAAGTCTGTTCAAAGTTAGTTTTGAAGTGTTTACTTTTAGACTTTTTTTGCTATCCTCAAGAAGTATTCCATGGAAAATAACTGTTCCTATAATACAAAATACTGCGGAAGGTAGCTTGGAAATCCTTTCCAATATGAGATTATCTTTAATTAAAACCAGCCTATTTTCTAAATTTGTCTTGATTTTTCTGGAAAAGTGATTGAGAGTGCAGGAGTCTTTAACCTTGTTTGGAAACAGCACTTGACTTCGTGTTTTATGCTCGCATGTACCTCCGACTGCAATACCCACGGGGCACTGTGTGCAATGGCTCACCTAGCAGTCTTGAGGTACCCTGTTAACAGCCTATGTTTATTTGGCATTTAAGCTCATATTTATTTGTCTATTAAATCATTCAGCATGAACTGAGACTTAGTACTCTGATCTTCATGAAATGTTTACTAGTATGTAACTGAATTACTGTACGCTATATTACAACCCATTTACTCATTCCATTAGTAATACCAGAGACAAAAGTTGTTTAATCAGTCACATCAAAGGCAGCTGTTTGGTTTTGTGTTTGACATAAGCTAACATCTTAAGTTCAGATATGAAATCTAGTTCTTTAAGCTGGAGTAATTTAAAATGACACTACTTAAAATTTATTAGACGTTGTTGTTGTTTAGAAGCAGGTCTTGATTATCCTGGGATTCTGATTTGGCAAGTAGCTTGACCAGAGTTATTCCTCTTCCCTGTTAAAATAAAAGCATACTTACCTGACCGTTATACAAACCCGTAACATTATATGTAAGGTAGGTAGTTAAGGACTGTATTTAATGGTACATCTTGCATTGAGAGTGGTGTATACCCAGACTCTTTGAATGCTTCGTGCTTCTGTTGGAGTCTCAGAAATAGCATGTATACAGCTAAATGTAGAGTGTGTTGTTTATTTGCAGTGCAGAGGACAAGCACAGCTAATAGTAAATTTGAGAGGAGCTTATGGAAAGGCAGGAAATGGAAGGTAAGGTTTAGCATACTTGTTAGTGCGTCCCATTGACAAGTGTCTACACTAAGCTCTGAAGACATGTTAAAACTATAGTTACACACTACAAGGTCCTTTGTGTTTCTGCAGAAGAAATTTTTTTGTGTTACGGGTATATTTCAGCAAATTAGTGAAAAGAGTTACGTGTGTGCATGGCCTCTTTCCAAGGACCTGTGATTGGAAAATGTAACCACACTGGAGATTAAAATAGCTTTGCCTGTAAAAGTATTGCAGGGATGTCTGGCGCTCTGTCCTTTCACAAGGACTGTAAGGCAAAGTTAACGACAGTAAGAATGTGAAAATTACTTGACAGTTATGTCAAGGAGAGGTTGGGAATGCTGGTTATATTAATTTTTGTATTAAAGTTTAGACTACTTGGTGTCTGTATCTAGACGTTTAGGAACAGACACTGCAAGACAGCAACTTTAAGGTGACTAACATGCATGTATTCTTCAATGCAGGGCCTTGTCATGACAGACTCTAGATTTTAATGGTTAGGATAAGGAAACTTTTGTGGCTACTGAGGAAGGATGGCTTAATGTGAATTGCTTTTGAAGCTTTCTAAAACATAAGGTTTTATAAGATGTCTTGCGTAACTCAGTTGTATGCAAAACCTGTCCTTTTTATTAAATTGCCATAGGGAGACCTATGGCTTGAATCTATGTAATGGTTCTGTATCCAAGACAGTTTGGGGGGGGAAGTAAGTGGATGTTGGTTGTTGCATACATTGGATCAAGATGTAATGAGATGTGACCTGTGCTCCGTTTCACTGAAGTAGTTAAATGTCAGTTGGTTGCTTCCATAAATTAGACTGTACCTCTTTTAAAGAGGCCACAGTGTAAGTAACGAAAAACTAGAGTAACCAGAGGTAAGATAAGGGTGTAGTTCCCTTGGCATAGCACTTCAGCACTACCTGCCTCACTGCGAATTCACTAGCTGGGCAGTGATTCAGCCTTTCAGCCATAGTTTGTGGGGTTGAGATTATAATTACTTTTTTTGACCAACTCTTTAATGTAGCTAGAAAAGCAAAATGTGTTAGGTTGGTCTGTGTTCTTGCAACACTTTCATGAATTTCAGCTATGTAAACTGTACAGAGGATGAATCAAGAATTAATATTGGGGTAAAAAAAATCAGTGTGAAAAAAAATTCCCAACATGCCTAGTGTTATTTCAAAATGTGGCTTTCTGACAGTTGCTCTTCTAGCATGCCGTGAGAAACTGTATTATGGCTCATGCACATGAGTACGTAGTCATCTGTACAACTAATTAATTGTAGAAGCTAGCACTGGAGCATTAGTTATTCCACCTCATCTGAGCCAGGAATGAAATGAATTGTTGAACTTTTGTGCTTTCCCCACCCCTACGTTGTTCCGAACTCATGTTTCTGCTGTATTTAGCATGCTCATGTCTTGTGGAATTTCCACAGTTCTTTGCTAAAAGCTTTAATATGTAGCTGGAAGCCTGCAAATGGAATAAGATGTGAATGTTTTCTCTGCTGCTCTCTTAGTGAATAAATAGAGTGGTTTTTGTTACAGTTTTTATTTGGCTTTAGGATAACTTATGGAGTTCTGCATGAGTAAAAATAGACATGATGAATACTTCTACTTGTAAAGTGTGCAGATGGTACAGCTACCAATACTGAGCTTGAATCTTCATTTTATTATTGATGTGAACTGCAGCACTAGGTTCTAAAATACAGGGTTTTTTCTAAGATACTTTTTTTAGGCAGAAAAGCATTTGGTTTTTTTCAAATTTTGATTGGCTGGAGCATTCTTAATGCCTTCTGTAGATCGTCTATTTGTGGTAGACGATGGCTATATACATAAAAACCTGATATGTATTTTTTATCATCAGTTTACAATAAAATTCACATTACTATTTCATTTAAACTGGAAAACTTTGCTGTCCTTTGGAAAAGAAGAAAGTATTCAGACATGCAGGATCCCTGGAATGGCTTTGCTTGAGGGGATCTATATGACCTCTCTTGCAGTCAATGCTGATGCCTCCAAGAATTTGGCATGTCTGAGTTAGAGGCTTCCTGAAGAAGCCTCTGTGAACACCTCGCGATCTCAGTATTTGTGTTTCTTTTGTTAAATGGTGAGAAACATTAAATTGATCTGCTGCTGTTCCTTGGGCATGGTTATTTGTTTTTGAAAAAATGGCTGGTTTATGCATGAATGATGTTAAGATTTGAATATTTTTGTATTAGTCTGTGGTTTTGAGTCTTCATTGACATCAAATAGTGACCTTTCAGGACAAACAGGAACTTTATATCTATTTCAAGTCTCTCTATGCACTTTTACTTTATATAAAAGTAAAATAACACTTTACAGATTTAACAGAGGTGTCATTTGCACGCACAGAGAATATTGCCGTGTAATTTTACATTGGTAGTGGCAAGTTTTAATATAAATAATGTAATCATAGAAAGGCGTGAAATAATTTTCAACTAGGCTTCCTTTATTAAACAAAGCTTTATTAAGTAAACACTTCTGATCCCCTCTCAAAATCCAATTTTTTTCATTAATACAGATAACCACCAATGTGCTATTAAGACCTTCAGCCTATATTACTTTTCCTAGAAATACTCCACATTAAGGATTACTCTCTATAAAGTATTACTTATTCTGAAGTGGCAGCCTGAGGAAGGAGCCAATGCAGTTACACCGTAGGGAGGATGTGTAAGGCAGGCAACAGCTTTATTTTTGAAGGATGAGGTGAAGGAAGACCAATGAGTTTGTTTCCCATTTTTATCCACTTTAAAAAATTATTGTAAAATATTTTTATGTTTAGATTTTTTTGTGTAGCTTTTTGAAACATTTCTCAGCTTATTAAACAGAATTTCCATCAGTCTTGTGCCTTGGCCTGTTCCTAGGAGCATGCTGCTTTCTTGCCCTTACTCACCCTTGCTGGGGGTTACTAATAGACATTGACATAAAAAAACCTTTTAGGTTTCTTTTTATTTTAGAACTTTAAATAGTGACTTGTGTGCTTGTACGTGTCAATTGCTTTGGGAACTGTCTTTGTGGTGTCTTTTTGCCAGAAACTCAATCACAAATTCCAGTTATTTCTTTATATGTTTGCTTTACTTATCTTAATTCTCTGCCAAGCTACAAAGAAGTTGGAAAATATTTATATTCTATCACTCCAGTCTATCAGGAAAGAGTCTTTCTGATCCAGAATGTATGATCAGAGGGAGACTGTGTGTCAGAAATCCCACAGCTCCCATGTTGTTGCAGGTGGCTTCAGAAGATCTGGGAAACTTGGTAGGTGGAGAGAGTGGAGCATCTAGGAACTGATTAGCAAGGGTTGGGCTGGTGGGTGGAACTGCAGAGGAAACCTCTGGTTGAGAGGAAAGGGGTCGAGTTGGGACAGTCATCATTTTACTGTGCATGTCCTTTCATTCCTTCCTTTCTTCCCAAAAGGTTTGGGCTGTGCGCTTTTACTACAGTGTCAATAGATCTGTATCTGTCCTTTTTAATAAGAGCTGTGGTATAATCCTGTTTGGTGGGGGGTTTTTTTGTGTTTTATTTTCCCAATAGTTTCTTTCTGCACATGAAGGAATGGCAGGCTGCAGCAGGGTAGTTATGTACATCTGACAGCTGTAGGCTGTAATTGTTTTCTTTCAGCTACTAGGTGTTTGCATTTGTCTCTGATACTGTCTAGCTTTTCCTCACTAGGAAACTGGTGTGTCTTCTGTAACAAAACTTGGAGGGAATGTTTTTCTAATACTCTGTTTCTATGTTAAACATGCAAGAATGATGCCTGGATGAGGAAGAGCCAGGTGGATGTACTTAAGTAATTTGAATCCATGCATTTGAAACAATGCCTTAGCTGCAAGGCAACAAATGAATCTCATTGTTCTCATAGGAGTATGTCTTATATCGGAGAATTACACAGAGCTTAGGAAAAAAGGGAAAGAACTCTCTTATTTTTTATAATCCAAATCACAACAATAGAAGTCTGCAAGGAGTCAGTTTTGGTTCTTAGGTTATTTCAGGAAACTTTGGATGTGGACCCCAAGACATACCACAACACTGTGGTGGGATACTCTTCTGGGACATTGGAGAAGAAGGGTAAGTTTTCTTTTGCAGAGGAACCACTCCAGTGGATGTTCTGCATCCTGGATAGATGTCTACTAAATAAAGACTGCTACTAGAGTGGTTTCTGCCATTTCCAGAACTTGGCAGGTATAGCTCTAACGTTTATTGGTCCATGTCTTCAGCCAGTACCCAAAGAATCCATCACGTTCCTTTAACTTTCACTTGTTTTCCTCTCTCCAGTTCTTAGTTTCTCTTTGAAATTTCTGGATTTTGTTACTTATACTGTTAAATTCTGTAAAATTAAATGACTTTCAGCTGCCTCCTCTTGCTCCACTGACGGAACGGTAACTGCCATGAAATCATTTGGGAAAAGATGCCAACATAAAAATTCAGTTGAATGTTGCTGGGGATATTTTGTGAATATGAATTATTTTTTTCCTACTGTGTAGAAAAAGATAAACTTTAAAATACACCCATTTTTTGTGGTGAAAAGTCTTCATTTTAATCTTAACATCCCCACATGCTGGAGAAAGATTCTCTGAGGGAAGAGGTCGTGTTGGAAAGGACAGGCAGCAGCTATAGCCTGAAGTCTTTGGTTCTGTCATGGGTAAGGAAACTTTTTCTGTTTACTTGAATCTGATGCCTGAATATATTTCTTGATTAAGTGTTTTTAAATCTCGCTCTGTGAGCGTTCTGAAACACTGACTTCTGGATTTTTAAAATGAACTGAGTGTTCCTAAAACTACAGCTTCTGTTCCTGAGTTGGTGATTTGTGGTAGTCTCATAAGGTAATGACTGCTTGACTAAACATCAGTGTGCTAAATGTAGTGTCCATTTCCATGTTACCTGATGGACAATGGGTCTCCTTAGTTGAAAAAAATTATTTCTACCCTGTCTTGAGTAGGTCAGAACAAAGATCACTCAAAGTCTGGTTCCTAACTATAGAAATGGTTAGAACATTTGAAGCTGATCTCTTTGCTAATGCTCAGAAATTGAGAAAGAGGGTTATTGTGTGCTAAAAATGGAATTGATGTCAGTAATAACACCTCCAACCTCATACCTGCTGTAATTCTTGTTCTTTAATGCCTCCATTTATTTTTCTGCAGATGTGAGCGTGTGTGCTTGTTGCAGTCAGCCTCTTGCTGAACAAATCATAGGGTTACTAAGGCTCCTGTTTGTCACGTGAAAACAATGAGTTTCATGTGTACTTTGAATGTGCCATGACTGCAGAAATGTTTCCCAGGCTTTCCCTGTGGGTCAGGGCATGGTGTAAAAACTAATGTTTACCTGCCTTGCAAGAGGTCAAGACGTCCAAGCAGAATGGTGTTCAAATATCCTGCACCATAGAAACTTTGTTAGGACTCCCTGGTTTTGTGTGTAGTATATTGTAAACTGTATTTTATTGATAATAGCTTAAAATTACTTTTTCTGCACGATTTGCAACAAAATTAAAACGTGGAATTAACAAAAGTCATATGATGTGTACGCTGATGTAGTTCCAAATATGTCCATCTTGTAGGAGCTAATTATTTGTTCATCAACAACACTATAGTCAAGGACATGTTTCAGTAAAGAAATATATTTTCTTGGGGCAGGGGTGGGGTTGCAATTCTTGGGTTTTACCAGGAGTTTTGCCTCTACAGAAAAATAACACGTTGCTAATTTTTCTGCTCTTCATCCGTGTTAAAACAAGAGAACTCTTGGTAAATACAATCTGGAGTTATATGCTGAAATCCTTATAAGAAAGCATTAAAAAATTATGCTTAAATTGCTTGAAAACAAGAATAGTCTTTCTAATCACAACTGGCAGAGCAAAACCAGGCAAAAAATGGTTTGATTACTTCCACTTGTGAAATCATTCTTTCCCTAAAAGTAACAGTTTGGGAGTTTCTGGTACTGGCCTGTCTCACTGCTTGGAAGATAACCCCATCTTCCACCCTGTGCTTCCTGGCTTTATGGTGCATAGTTTACTGTAGCTTTGCAGGAGTGGCAGTCATCAAGAGGTTTCCTTTTGTGCCTTTCCAGATTTTGTGTGTGTGTGGCGCAATGGAGAGAGGAGCGGTCAGCATGCTGCTTCCCTACTCTCTGTTCTTGGGAGTCCTTGTAGTCAGGAGAAAGATCCCTGTGCTAATTGCTAGTTGTAGAAAGCATCTGAAGCCTTGTTCATTTCTGTATGAATTGAAGACCAAGGATCAGGTAGTTCTTCATAACAACACTTCCACTTTTTTTAGCTTGCTATAGTTGAAGTCTTTCTCTTCTATAGTGCTTTATAGCCTTCTGTCTTCTCTGTGTGTCCTGGGAGAAGCAAGCGCAATACCTACAAAAGTGAGGATGCTTCCTGAGCCCCTTCTCTATACTACTAATAAAAAATATCTTCTGTCCATGTAAAGCTTGCTTTTGACATCTCCAGGGAGTGTCTGGAGAAGTAACCACTGTCTACCTTGCCTTGTCCATTTTCTTTGAGGGATATCTGTTCTGGTTCCAGGTTGATTTTCTGGTCTTCTTGACTGGCAAATGATTTTTATAAACCCAGGCTTTATTCTAGGCAAGTTTTGTTTTTATAAACGGATTTGGTTGGGGTTTTTTTTTTCAGGACTTCCCTTATTTCTTTCCCGTTCTCTCTTTGGACAAACAAACATAAGCTGAAATCACAGCAATATTCTAAGTATATAGCAGTGGAATTATAAACCCCACTGCCTTAACATGTATTTCCATTCCCCGTTTAATTTTATAACTTCAAGCCCAATTATTTTTATGTAGTTTGTGGTTTTCTTATTGAAAACCACATATTTGTAGTGCTGTAAAAAAGATTTTAAAATCTTGGTGTGGTGTTTTGGATTTTTTTTTTTTACCTCTCCAACTTAACTATAATCTCAGCAGTAATTGCCCAAGAGAAAGTGAGGAATTTGACCTCCTTAAAATTGATATGCTAATAGAAGTACTGTAGGGGTCAGCTTCTCTTTCTGAAAATAAAGCTAGTGTATTGCCTGAGCTCACCCTTCCCTTCTAGAATTGTCTTATCACTGTATTTAAAACCAACACAATTAAGCCTGGGGGTAGGGGAATGTTTTTAATTATTTCTAAAGGCTGTGGCTGTGTTTGTCTCATAAGTCTACAGCATGAGAGCATTAGTTAAGGCTGTGTACTTAATGCTGTACTGAAATCTGAGTCCTATATTTTAATTGATAGTGGTGTTAAGATTGTTCTCCTTGTGCCCCCATCAGCTGTATAGACATTTATAACTTGTTTGTCTGCAGCTTACTGCAGAATTCTTCCTGAAATACAGGAATGTAGGATAGATGCAAACCAGCCTTTTTTTCCTCATTGTGTCGATATTCTGGAGGTATCCTGGTGCTTTTCTGTGCAATCTGTGCTCGGTTTGGAGAGAAACAATCCCTCCTTCCTTAAAACAAGTTAAACCAACTTTGATTTCATTCAAATAATTGATGAAACACTGAATGAATGTGGTATATGCATTCTGTTTGTAGTGAAGCACATCTTGGGAATGAGGTAGTATTTGTGTTATCAAATGCAGGTTTCAAAGCTGTGACCTAGAACAACTTTCTGAATAAAACCTGACGTGATGCAAGGTAGTTGGTAGTATAGTGGGTCCTCTTGCTCTTACCTGCCAGAACCATTAGGAAATGAAGACTTGGACAACTTCATTTTCCTTCTTGAATAAAATACGGAAAGGTAAAAAGTAGTAGTATTTTCCCATTCTTCTTATGATCAGTTGAGTTTCCATGGGAATGTTACATGATTGTAAGAGCTCATGAGACAGTTTCTACTGATTAAACAATCAAACTGGAAAACTCTGATGTAGGAGATGGCTATCCCTATGTCTTCCCATGCATTCCTCTATGTGTGCACGTACACACAAATACTCATGCACTTAACTTGCTGAGTAGGCCACCTCCTTTGTGTGGTAAAAATCTCCTGTGATTCCAGTGGCACACTGGTGAGGAATCAAAGAACTGTTTCAAAGGCTGCTACTGTTTTGATGTTAAGCTGTAGTGCTGCAAGACTGTTTTTTCTTGCTTAGTTAGAATGTTAATTGGAAGTAGTCCTGTGTACCTACATGTTTTTTCACATTGTACTTGTTTGTTTACTCTGTACTCAAGACAGCTACGATGGTGCAGGCTGAATGCGAACAATGAAAGTATTCTTACAAGCTAGTTTGAAGTCTCTGGCTTTAGATGGGATTGTTCCTGGTTTTGAAGATGTCAGACTCAAACTTAATGCTCTTTTTCACACAAAAAATCGTGAAGAGGAAAAGGATTAAAAAATGGAACAAGTATTATGTGAAGCACAAGTGGGAATATCTTCTGCACCATGAGGATGTGCCATGACATTAGTTCATTTAAAAGATCTGAGTAATATAACGGGGCTGTGGGAGAGAACTGAAAGGACTCAAAAATGTTAAGCCAAACCCAAAATGCTAGGAAAGATGTTTTAAAAATAAACTCAACATTAAATTTCACAGTCTACTTGCATAGTTTTGCTTTTCATTGAAATAAAATTAAATGTTACTTGTTACTTGCCTGTGGTTTTTCTCTCTGGTATCAGGCATATCGATTTAGGAATAATGCTCAAGCTTTAAATTTGTCACCAAAAAATGACCTTTAGTAAAAATAAAGAGTTGTAAGGGTGTCCTAAGATCTCTTCTCACTTTTTGGTTTTTTTACTGTGAGGGTGCCTGAGCACTGGTACAAGTTGCCTGAGGTGGTCGTAGAGTCTCCATCCTTGGAGGTACTCAAAAGCTGACTGGACACAGTCTTGGGCAACTGGCTGTAGGTTGTCCTGTTTGAACAAGGAGTTGGGGCATGTGAGGTTCAGAGGTCCCTGCCAGCCTCAACCATGCTGTGGTTCTCCAGAAGTCTGGATGCTGGAGCATGGGGAAAATCCTGTACCTTTCATTTCTTATTCAAGCAGCTCTGACAGGAATGCTAATTAAGTTTGAACCAATGTGCCTGGGACATAAATGTTCAAATAGGGTGCTGTGTTACAGGTACCTAATTGAGATTAAGTATTTACCTATATGCTTAAGTCTCTTGGAAAAACATTATTATTTTTTGTTCTAGAGTTGGTGCTGGTGGTATTTTTGACCATGGGAAGGGAGTATTGTTGTCCTGATCTCACCTGTCTTCAGAGACAATTACAGTTGACTGATTCCATCACAGCATAGTTCTTGTTTCTCTGTGAGGATTCTCTGTGCCTCCATTCGGAGGAAGAGGATTTGGTGTTTGAGTCTCCACATCAAATGAAATATTTTCCATCTCTGTCCAGAAGAATCTGTTGCTGTGAAACTGAAGTCAGGGAGCCTGAGATTGGTGCTTATGCCTCATAGGAGGGAAGTAAGGAATCCACTCTCTGTGGCTAGGGCTTTCACGAACTCAGAAGATAGCTTTGCATTTTCTTCTGTCTACAAGAGTAAAAGGGTCTTCAAGGTTTTTGGGAAGCTTGAAGAAACAGAACTCTGTGTCTGCATCCTTGAATGTTTTGGGTTTTCTTCTAATCCTGTGACTTTCTCATGTTGCAAAGGGAAGGCTCTATATCAATGCTCAGTATTTACTGTGACCTGTTTCCTGGTAACTTACTGCTTAACTTCAGAACGTTAATCTTCAGATCTTGGCTGTTTAATCTTCAGATACATATATTTAGCTTAGTAGCTCACCTTCAAAGTAACTCATGGAAGACTGAAAGCTAAGTTCTGAGCACTAAATAACACTTTAATAATTTAACAATCTCAAAGCCACTTCTACTATATGCAGTACATTATAGGAGTAAATCCATATCCCATTCATGCCACCTTTAACTTGAAATTCGGTGTTTGAGATCCTTTATGGAGTGGGACTTAATCTGTCTGCTTAAGCCTTCAGGGGAGTTTTGTAGAAGGGTTTTTTTGTCTGTTTTGCCTTTGTGCTACTGTAGCTGTTCTGCAGATGACTGATGACAAAGAGGTGTTGTTGTGCTAGGAAGAGATCAGTGCTTACTGTTAGGATGCCTGAGGTCCTTGTCTGTGGTTGGATACAGTGGTTATGTAGGGAATCTAATTTTCTGGTTTGAAAACTACCGTCTTGTGTTAAGCAGCAAGGGAAGAGGTGATAGAAGTCAACAAACATTATAGTTAACATCAGAAAGCTTGTTTTACTTTAAAGTAGACTTTTCAGTGGAATATGCCCCAAATGGGGTGAATCTGTGTGAGAATCAGCAGCTTGGGTTTGCTTGTGGAGATACGTACTGGCCCATGAAGAAGAATAAAAGTAAGGTGAGCAGCAATCTGGTGGTTGTTTCATGGCAGAGGCATCTGAAGAAAGCATCCCAATAGCTCTGTTGCTTAAAATCAGCAAAATTAGTGTTAAAACCACCAGTTTAAATGACATAAAATAATGTATTACTCTATATTTACATTTTCTAACACTCGACTATTAGAGCATTGCTGAATTTCTAGACTCGAGGGCAGATGTTGTGGTATAACCATGTAGACCTGTGACTTGTGCGTGGTGTAGGCGAGATGTAGAAGTTTCATTCAGCTTGGAGCATGCAAAGCTGGGACATAATGGATGCAGCTCGGCAGGCAGGCCAGGAGTGAGCAGTACTCTGACAGTACGCTTGAGGGCTCTGAAGACTGTGAGGAATGGTGCAGAAGTGATTGCAGCTGAAGAATGCATTTTAACTAAATTGGTGCATTGTACCTGAGCGGGGTTTAATGCTTGCTGGGCCATTTGGCTATTTGCCATAATTGGCTTTCCATTCCCTTGATTGGAATCATAGATAAAAATTTGCTAATCCACTTTCTTTGCTGAAAGTATTAGAAAAGTAATCCATCTTTTAAAACTGCTCGAACAAAATCGTACGGTATAAAGAATACTTTATGGAATAATGAGATTAATGAGAACAGTAAGGCATACACAATTTAAAACATTTTTCTGTGGTTTAAGGAGGGAAAAATGCAATCTGGGCACTGTAAAGCCACAAGCACTTCCTTTTTTTAATGTACTGCCATTTAAATGTGCATTATGTGTTATGCTTTTGTCTACATGATAAAATGGGAGAATATAGTTAGGAAGAAGGAACTGCTCTTTGTATCCTCCTTCTGTTTGAAAATACCTGATTCAAAGTTGTTGGCTGTGTTCTTTTTCCCCTCTCCCCTCTTCCCCACAGGGCATCAGAGCACGCATTTTGGAAACCCTTGTAATGCTTATTCTTCTTGCACTGCTTATCCTTGGAATCGTATGGGTGGCTTCAGCACTCATAGACAATGATGCTGCCAGTATGGAGTCTTTGTATGGTATGGAATTTTTAAAAAACCCTCACTAATTTAATTTTAACTATGGAAATGGGTATTTGTCAGTTAAGTGCTTTTCTAGTAAATGCTTTGTGAATATTGCACAGGTTATAAAGAAGTTGTATTAATTTAGTCAATGCCATTTTTTTTCTGCTAAATTTGGTTTTAGCAAGGTGAGAAGCTCTGTACTCATGTGGGCATGAGCTGTGTTAGCAAGAAGTGATTTAAGTGATAAAAGCTGAAGATCTTTTTCAGGCTGAAGTACTTTGGGATTTAGATGCCTGCAGGATTAACAATTGACTAATTCTTAGTTTATTGTTAAATACAATTGTTTGATCGTGAATGCTTTAAGAAAGTTAATTCAGTTGTGTTTGTGACATAAGTAGCCTATGACTTAATAAGCTAAGGTTGTACTCAAAATTTTCTTTTCAGACCTCTGGGAATTCTACCTCCCGTATTTATATTCCTGTATATCACTGATGGGATGCTTGTTACTTCTCTGTAAGTATTTTCCTGATTATTCCAAAAGATGACTATTATCTTTTTTTAAAAAAAAATTAAAGGAAACTATTTGAACTTTAACAACAGTAATTTTCAATGAAAGAGTGGGATTTTTTTTTCTTTTTGCTTCATGCTGAAGTTTAAATGTAAATCTTTTAGGTTTGGTTTCTGGAGTTTGTGAACAAATGCTACCTTACACTTTCAGGTTTTGAAGAACTTCACACTTCACCTAAAATAATTCCAATTTTTAACTTTTTAAAAACAGGTATTTGAAAAATAAGGACTCCATTCTGCAAAGAAATGCACACTTTAAAAATGAAATGTCTGGGGGGGGGCGGTAACATGGAGAGAAAGTTAATGTGGAGCACTTCATTTACTGAATATAGGACAAATTATCCTTTTGCATTTTTTAATTGAAAATCTTCCCTATAGACAGAAGTCGGAACACATAGTCGTTAGTTTTTATAATCACAAAACTGGTATCTGGCTAGACTGGAGGCCAGTGACATTGTTGGATGTAAAACAAATGCAGTAAAGACGCTGTTATGCTAACTGGCCCTAGCCAGAGTTCAGCCATCCATGTTTAGGGGAATAAAACAGATGATGGAAGGCTTTAAATCCCACTGACTGTTGGCACGACCCCAGCCCTCCCCAAATAATTTGTAGCAAAGTGCTGAACAGGACAGAACATCTCACTTTGTGGATTTATCATGGCTTCACCTGTTCTGCAGACTTTGTGGGTTTACAGCTAACACTTCCCGGGCTGTCCCTGTGCAGAAAGTGTGGGGAAACTAAGCAGATCTGCCTCTGCAAGGTGAGGCTCACAGAGACCTGGGTGACTCTCCTTAGGTTCTCTGTATCTGGAGATTCCTAAATCCACTTTAACAAAGGAGGGGAGTAAAAAAAGTGGTTCTGGATGTCTCAGGCTCTTCATGAGTGTGATTCACGAGTTGTTTAATGTTCTACTGGGGAAGCTGGCTTACAATCTTCCTACATCTGTCTTGCTGTTTGCTTCAGCGGAGATGAAAACACTGTGTTCTAGGGCCATTGTAAATGAATTCACCAAAGTAATTGGGATTAAATGCCAATTTTTGGAAGAGTTATTTGTAAATTATACAGGCAAATCACGGAATTTTAAGGCCCTCCAAGCTCTAGTATCTGTGTAGCTGAAAAGGCAGCAGTGGTAAAGTAGTAAGTGCTGGGGTAGAGCTTCACGAGGTCTTCAGCCAGCTTCACTGCTGAAGCAGCGGATGAATAAGGCTTGTTGCAGCAGTGATTTGGGGCATTGCTTCCTCTCTCTTTTCTCCTCTTCCAGCAGGCTTCCAGTGTAGTAAAAGAAAACTAGTTTAAATTAGCCTTTTTGAATGCTCTTGGATTTTACCTGTAGTAACTAGTAGCCATAGTGAAACACTAGTCAATACAAATAAAAATGTAATCCTCACAATAAAATCTTGTGCACTGCTGCTCCTTTTTTTGACAGCCCTGTTTTATTATAACAGAAACTATAAATATATATCCTCATCCATGCTGTGACAAATTCCTTCCATCTTCCGTACAGTATTTGAAGGTTATTCTCCCTAACCTATTGATTCGTACTACCCATGTTCTGTTATCATGGTTTGAGCCTTTCACCCACAATGGCAACATATGTGTCATGCCTTAAAACCATCACAGGCTACAATCAAAAAAGGCCAATTGCTATTTCACAGAGAAGTAGTTGAAAATCTGGTAGCTGAGCCTACTAGCAACTGAAGTTGCAGTATAATTTCCAGAGCAAAGCAGCTCCATGATCTCTAGACCTTGCAACTGCACCTATGCTAATAGATGTAATGTGCCTGAGTTGTTCTCCAGTGCTGTGGCCAACTAGTGTTGTTTCAGCCATGACACTGCAGTTTGCAAATTGTGGCTGCCTCATGATCATGTTCTTATTGCCTTGTGATTCCTGGGCTGCCCAAACTCCAGAACCACACCTGGAAATTGTTTGGGGAAAGTGCTAACTGGCCCAGGGGGATTCATGCCTGCCTAGTTCTAGCAGTTTACTGGTGTAGACATAGCCTCTGGTACCACAAGCTTTGAGTAAATAATTACTTCAGCAAGTTTAAAAGGTATCTTATGACATGGTGTTCCTTGTTTTAGAAAAATAAAATAATCAGTTATGCTGTTGGAGGAGGAGATAGATGCTTGTCTGTTCAAAATTCATACAATAGCAATGTGATTTCAAGTTCTTACTGGAGTTAAAAGCTCTTGCAGTTCTCTTCACAACCATGCTTGTTTGTGTGGAATAGCACATTGAACATCCAAATAAAAATTGGTCTTTGACTTACAAATCACTGTTTTGCATAATCTTTCTTCCTCTGCAGTATGCACGCCAGTGGGACTTTCACGAATGTTTACAGTAATGGGTCAGTTGCTGGTGAAGCCAACAGTAAGTGTCACACAAATCCGTCCTCGTGCTGTTAGAAAGTAGAATGGCATTAGGGTCCTTTCTTTTAGATGTTTGTACTTCTACATAATTCTCTCTTCATCAGAGTCTCTATAGTCAATACTTATATACTTGTTTAAAACTTTCCATGTACTACACAAACCTGTTGTCTTCCACAGAACAAGTTTTTTTTAACAGCACAGACTTACTCTGGGCTTTCCAATTTATGTGACTGCTGTTAGTATTAATATTTATTGCCCATATTACCTATTGTGTCTGTTCTGCAAATGCCTGCAAAGTGTGTGCTGGATCTGAGTTCAGGAGTAAAAGCTGCAAGGCCAAACAAGACTGGATGACAGAAAGGGTGCCTGGGTGAAACGTGGGTAGTTGACATCTGTAGGAACTTCCTGTACGTAAATACTCTACTGTTGTATTCAATGCCGTGAGGGAATGGAGGAGTATGTGCCATGTGCAAATGCTCTAGTGACTTTGCTGCTGTGTTTTGTAGTTGATGTTTACTAGAATTTGGGCATACTTAGGTCAAACATTCCTTTTCATTAGTTAGTTCAACCCTGAAAATACGAAGAAAATAGTGTTTTGCTAACTGTAAGCTTTAAACTCGAAGCACTTGATAGTAAGGTAGGCTCTCATTTATCTGAGTTTATCTTCCAACAGCAATTTGTATTTGCTTGAAGTATTGACTTATGTGAAAAGTCACTTTTTAATGTACTTTTTTGAAATCTGCAGTTATTTTTGTTTAAATCAGATTGAATGTGAAAGTTGATGGGTTTTTTTCCTTAGAAATTACTTGATTATAGGTCAGATATACTGTCCCTTCACCTGGTCCTTAAGTCTATTTAGATTGAAACCAAAGGTTACAGCTTGAATCTGAGAAAATTTAACAGAAAGTTTGCTTATATTAAGGAAGTAGATCTACAGAATGGAATAATCCTTGTGGACTTATTTGTATGAGTATTGTAAAGTTGGAGACTATATATTTTAAGTATGGGTTACTAGCATAAAGCAAAATTAACTAGATGAATGCAGTCAGAAAAATAAATGGCTCTAGTGCTCAATTCTTGTTTCTGTTTGTGAATACAGATCCTTGAAGACCTAGATGAGCAGATGTATATCATCACGTTAGAAGAAGAAGCCATTCAGAGGAGGCTTAATGGTATGTTTTCTGGGACTGCTTCACATTCTGTGTTTAGAGTAGGCTGATTCTGGTCACGAGTATTGATCTTGCTCCTACATAGCCTCTTCTCTCAAAATAGATTTCAACATCTTAGTATGTAACAAGCATTACAGGCTTATATTTCATTGCTCGCTCAGCTGTTCAGGATTGGCTCTGTGTGATTTGCTTTGATTTTGTTTTTAATGTTCATCAGCTCTGTGAATATTCTGAGACTGAGAAAGCAAATTGAGGAATTAACCAGACCCACCACCCTTACTGCAAAACAGTTTGGAGTGGTAAATGACTGCATTTTAGCCTTGTCTGAAGAACAATGGATATATATCGGCGGGAGGCTCAACTCCCTGTGTTAAGCGTTCTTTGTTCTATTTATTTGGAAGATTTTTTTCTGTTTCAGATCACTAGTATTTAGAAACTTAGGTAATAACATCAGAGCAGTCCTTTATATTCTAGGAGCTATTTGGTTAATATAAAATTTTTAATAATTCTACTACTGAATGATTGCAATGAATAATTATACAAATGTTTTAGACTCCTTGTATTTAGTATTATGATTTTTCACTTTTTGATAAGGTGCTTCTGTTTTGAATTATTTCAAAAGCAGTCTGAAGGTTTTGCTTCTAAGAGAGTGAGTATTGCAGCACGGTGGGCACCAATTAAGGAAAATGTATCAGTTCTATAAACCTGAAAATAACGTTGCACAAATTCTCTTCTGAAGTGCTTTTAACTGCAGGGATAAGCCATCCATCCACAGCTTTCACAACTGCTTCAAGTTGGAAAACCGAATTCATGTCATGACACATCCATTGTTGTGTTGCCTTATAACTTATTTTAGCCTCAGTTTTCTTCATTTCCTGCCTTTCTCTTCAGCCTTCTGTCATATATCTTTTTTTCTTTCAAGTCTCAGTAAGTCTCCTCTCAAAGTTGCTTGGCCAGGGAAAGTACCTTTGGTAACAGTAGATCATGGTGGGTGTCTTTATTCCAGTGTTTAAAATTTGTGGAGGAGTAGTGACTACTTTATGCTAAAATCAGCCATGGTTTCAGTTTAAAAGTACTGTATACCTTCGTTGTTTTGGAAGCTTAGGTTTTTATACTCACACACATATATATGTGTGCATACACGTACAGACACACAACAAGGTGCATGCTGTGAATGTCTTTGAAGCTGTGATGGGGTAATTATAATTGTTCTATGTGTTTGATGTTAGCTAGCAACTATAAAATATTTGTTACTGAATATTTTATGTTGTCATGGTGATTGGGCTTATGCACAGGAAAAGCAATACAGAAAAAGGACCTGATAGTTGTTCAGGTATCTATTAGGAGTAGTGCAGAGTGGTTTCTGCTATTCAGGTGGAGAATGTGATTTTGAGTGGTAATTGTCTGCTGTTCCTCTGTGTAGAAGTCTATGCAACAGTTATATTGCGGTTTAGTAATGCAACTCATGAGGTGGACCTAGTCTGTAGGCACCTCTTAACTGGACCAGGCTTGAGGATGTGTGCAGGTGGCTCCCTGACTGCCAGCTGAAAGACTGGATTCTCTTTCAGCAAATCGGTTGGTATACAACACAAAGTGAAGCTGCAACCCACCCACGTTCTGCAGAGCTCTCACCAACCTACCCTTGAGAGGTGACAGACATGGGGCTTAAGTATCCTTTGGCAGGAGCGAGAACTGAATTCTTCTGTTTCACATGCTGAGGGAATGGTATTGACACCACCACCTGAAGGGCTGCTTGAAAACCCATAGTTTGGTGTATAAAAACAAATGGACTTTATCTGAAAAGTAAATAAAAATCTGAACTTGGCGAGATAGAGTGTGTAGGAGGAGGGCAATATGTTATATGCACAAGAAGATACTCTGTGAGATTTTTGGTGAGTAATTATTCAAGTAATTTTAAGAGTGGGTCTCACTTATGTGGCAAGCATGGAAAGCTTCATCTCACACAGAAGTCTCATACATACAAATTATAGCAAAAAAGTAGGGATCCTTTCTGTCAGAGCTATGAAGGCTCATGCTTACTGTGTTTGCATTTTTACAAAATGCCTGCACACGGAGGTATGGTGCTGATGGCATCAGGAAATGTAGTGCTGAGGGGTTAGAGGCCGTGATCTGGGACAGCACACACATTGTGTAAGTATTTTTGTTGCTGTTTCAGAGCAGATATATTAGGCTGTGTATGGCTATAGCAACTCTCTGCAGTTATGGTAGTGGAAATGGGTGCTCAGGTAGCTCTGCTGGACACCTTCACAGCAAAGTGTTCTGAAATATATACTCAATTTATACCTATATCCAAAGAGTTGAACTTTTATTAAAACTGAATATGACCAGAGCACGGGCTTCAGTGATACTTGGTGATTGCCAGTGCTGATTTTTCTTTTTTTCTTGGTGGAATAATTACTGTCAGACTCCTAGCACTGCTTTGCCCTGTACTAATTAATATTTCCTCAGGCAATGCCTGGACATATGAAGGGGTATCGTGAATCACTGTTCCCACTGAGTAGGCTGGGTGCAGTCTCTGAGGAGGAAAAAAGTTTAACTGTGTGAGCTGGTGCCCTTTTTGATTCTTATAGATGTAATTATTGTGTCAGTGATGGAACTGACAGTATTCTGTAGAGCTCTTAATATTTGAAAATAAATCTAACTGTGAAGCTATGTATCTTTGTGGAAACTACTTTTCATTCTCAGTGCATAGCTGAAAATTGGAGGAGGAGGGAGGGGACAGTTTGATCATGTTACCTACCCTAGTATTTTATCTATTGAAGAGATACTGGGCTTTGGGAAAATGTTTGTTTCCAGTGTATTATATTTCAGTACCCACATCACTCCTACAGTCGAAGAATAAAGCTGGGACTTTTTTATATTAAAAGGAAAAAGTTGCCTTTGGCTATTAGTTTTCCTGAATCCAGAGAGACGGGTGGGGTAGGATCAAAAATACTTACTTGATCAAAGTTATTGGCTCTGAAGGTATCCTTACATAGGTAAGAAAGATGAAAGGTGTTGTTTTTATTGCACGCTAGTAACAGTGTAATTTTGAACTAATTGGTGTTGAACTGCCAATCACCTAGGGGGAGTGCAAATAGATACTCTTACAATTTCCTTTGAGGTACTGAAATCTTATGTCGGGCTGGAAGAAAAACAGAATAATACCGTTAAATTGACCTTAAATGAGCTGCTTTGTGGCTTTCTTGGAGAATCCCTTCTAACTTTTCATTGCTAGTCCAAACAAGTCTCGTCTACCGATTTGATTTATTGGCTAGACAGCGCTGACATTGAACTTTGTGCGTGTTTGAAATAAAGCTAATGTTATTGAGCTTTTAAGAATTTAGCTGCATCCTTTTCAAATACTCTTTTGACTGATCTGAAGCTTTGTTTATCTCTCTCGTAAAATATCCTTTTGTATAGCAACCTGTTGTTTGCTACTATTTTTTAAGGAGGTGCTACAAGAGCACTTAAATATGATTTGGAATATCTACTGAATCGTATCTTAGGGACCTAATGTGGTCACACTGACTGTTGGAAAGACTCCCCTGAATATTGGTGTGTTGAGCTCTGGATCTTTATATCGAAGGGAGGAAACAACATGTATCTTGAATAAAGCTATTCCACAGAGACCCTAAATCAATTGTAGAGAAGAGGGGAAAAGTCAGGTGCTAACTTGTTTCCTTATGTTTTTATCTGTTTCCATTAAGGTTCTTGAGACTTTCCGCTGAGCTCAGTAGCTATCCTTTTTCTCAGCTTGCAGTAGTTAGTCATTCCATAAAACAGAAGTTTTAGACTGGTTTTGGAGGGCATACATCAACATGAAAGCTTATTTTTATAATCATAAATTAATTTTTAAAACAACTTTTTTTTCTACCCTCCCCCCATTAAGATTGCTTATTTAAAAAGCTGAGAAACTGACATTCATATTGCACATACTTCAGCTGCATAAATGTTGTTACAAAACAGCATTTGTGGGTGTTACTGGTTAGTCCTGGGAATCAAGATATTTATATATGTGAAGCCATGTAAATATTGGCATCTACACACTACATCATTGATACTAAACATAAATGTACAGGCTTAGCACAGAGGTTGTGTTACATGCAACAATGTGTGTGAAAGAAACGTGCAAATAAACATTTGAAAATTAATTTTTGAAGTGGTTGGATGCCTCTGATAATTTGACGGCATTGAGCAAATCTGTATCAATACCCTGAAATAAAAAGTAGAAGTTTAAAAAAGTTCAAGAAATGCTTTTGTATATCTTGGTTTTCAGGTAGGACCTCAATGTGCTGGAGTATGGAGAAAGTGAGGGCTGGACAGGATGAGAAATTGATCTTTTCATCTTGTACTATGATCACTGGATGGATGAGCAGACAACAAAAAATAAGGAAATAACTAGACTGGACTATAAAGCAGTGTTAGTGTGCCAGAAACCTAAGTGCTATTTGTTTTTTGTAGGCAGATGTTCAAGAGATGGCCTGAACAAAACTATTAATATCGCAGAAATTTATTAGAGACTGTTGTTGGTCATGTGTTGTTTTTTTTTTTTTTTAAAGTACATGGACCATGGTGCTATTACAGGTTAGCCCACATCAGTGTGAGGCTGAAGGGAGGGACTGGCCACGTGAAGGGTGTCAGTGTAAATCAAGGAAGAAGATAATAAACTTAGGGTTTGAGACCTTGAACTGTCACTGCCTTAGAGTATTCCTGCAAAGTGAGATTGGCCTGGAATGGACTGGGATAGTATGAACCCTCTTGCCTTACTTTTGGGTGAGGTCATTCAGAAAGTAAAGGGACGCAAATAGAGTGAAGACAGTGGAGAGTTTTTCTAACACTGCAACTGGAATTGTGGAGAGATACCACAGTGTCCTTACAATGGAAAAGATGTGTGGTTGCAAGAGAATGGGAGATCTAAGAGGGGAAGCATAGAGAGGGGGGAAATGGGCTGGGTTCCCTAGGGCCTGCATTTGGGATAGGAGGCAGAGTTGCTGAGCAACTTCTAGACAGAAAGTTGGGGAGAGAGGCGTTAGTATTACAGCTGTCAGTTTTCAGCTGGTGCAGAGGAGAGAGTTTGGGGAGTTTCACAGTGACACGCACGTGTGGTAAATTGTAAAAAGAAGGGAATATGGTCCTGTGGGTGGTTGTAAGGAAGATCTGGTAGTGATTGTCAGAGGGAGCTCTGCGACACAGACTGGCCAAATGAGCCATACTGATGTGACTGCAGGTCAGCAGTATGGAAATGGAGTTTGCTCAGTAAAAAGGACTCTGAGGAAAGAGAGGGAGAGGCAGCAGGTTACTCAGTTTGTAGCCAAACTTAGTTTGTAGCAACTTTGTCTCCAAGTTGCTAAATAAAGATGTCCTTGAAGGGCATCCAGAAATTTGTTACACCTTGATGTATGGCTCATAGAGGTACAAGAACAAGGCGTTTGAGACATGCTGTGTTGAGCTGCCACACCATGGACCTACGTGACAGTTCAGCAAGTAGCCATTCTCTTACTTCTTGCAGCAGCTGGTCAACAGAATGGGCAGGGATTGCAGGAGGTCCAGGTGTGAAACCTCTGATGTGTTGGACTCCTCTGTGTTTTGGGGTTTTTTGTGGTTTTTAATTTGGGGATTTTTAAAATTTGGTTTTTTATTTTAATCTTGTGTTTTTTAAAATGTGGTTAAAAACTCTCAAAAAACTACTTGCAGCTTAAAGTCATGTTAACGTGATGCATCTGAAATCTGATTGTCACAGGGTGTCTTACAGTACTATAGTTAGTCTCATCCAAAAGTAAACACTGTCTTCTCTTCCAAAAGGGGTATCATCCACAGTGGAATACCAGACAGCAGAGTTGGAATGGGAGCTTGAAAAAGTGAGAAGCAAGAAAACAAACCTAGGTAATTTTTTCCCCTGGTGTTTTGCTTGGATTGAAGGTTAATGAATGACCTTGAGATGCTCTGTTCAGCTTGCAGCAGTTGCTCAATGGCTTCCAGTTTGTTCTTAACAAAAGCATTTGCAGTCCTTTCAGACTGTCATAGTTTCTACAAGTATATCACCTGAAATCATTGTGCCCCTCAAACAATTCTAAGAGGGAGTCTGATTTAGATCTTATTTTTAACATAATATGGAAAGTGTAACACTCTTGACTCCCTGCATTGAACTCAGTTTCATAAATAGTGTTGTGCATAAGATAAGCTAAGACATTACTTTCCTCTGGTTTGGTATTATTTCTATAGAAGCCAAATTGTGTTTAAGAACAGTCAAATAATTCTTAACAGGTTTATGTCTTTAAAAATTGAAAAGTGATACTTTTGGTAATGACAGACACTCAACATGAAGCTCCTTTCTTATTCAGAGACTTACAGAGTTTTTTGTTTATCAGTGTGTTATGTGCAACACTAAAACTGTAGTAAGGAACATACTAGCGGTGTCCAGCAAGTAAGCCTTGTATGTCTTACCTCAGAGTTTATATATATCTGAATGATTTTTACTTGTTTTATACTAAGGTGATCTGTGGTTTTAAGGTTCTGTTGTTTTTCTTTTCTGAACAGAACGGAGGAAAAAAGCTTCTGCTTGGGAAAGGAATTTAGTCTATCCAGCTGTTATGATATTGCTACTGATCGAGACAGTAAGCATTTTTGAGCTCCTTTTACCCAGCAAAAAGTATGAAGAGTTCTCTGGTTGTTTGGGAGAATAGTTTTAAAACAAGTGATGTGTCTCTAAGCAACAGACTTGGTATTCTTTTCTTGACCATTTTAAAAGAATGTTATGAAATCTTGTGACAATAAAAGTATATGTTTTAAAAATGTAGAATACTTTTAAACAAGATTGTTTCTGCTTCTTCACAGTCTATCTCGGTCCTCTTAGTTGCTCTCAATATTCTTTACCTGTTGGTTGATGAGACTGCAATGCCAAAGGGATCAGGGGTAAAGTAAACTTCTCTTATGATTTTTATAACTTTAGTAATGCTTTGAGGCTGTCACAAAAGTGCATGTGAGAACTTCTGGATTACTAACACTGCAACTAATGAGCTTCAACCCTTTAGCTTTTGGACCTTGTGCACACACAAACATATATATTACATGTCATGTTATAGTGAGCAATTAATAAAACCAGTCCAGAATCTTTATGAAGATACAGTGATCCAGTGAAGTGAGTAGTGTAGAATTAGCATTTTATTCATGTCTGCTACTTTTATACAGTCTAGAAATGTTCCATTTAAGAAACTGTGTTAACTGATATGAAAAGCCTGTCTTGTGTTTGTGTTCCTCTTACAAAACATGACACTTTTTTTCTTCCTTTATGATAAAAGTATTTCAAGAAAGTAAGGAACAGCAGGTTGAATAGTAGCATCTTTAATCATGAGGGGTTTTTTATTAACTTGGTCATGCTTTGCCCTGTTCATAGCTGCATGGGAGCTTGCAGAGCTATAAAAGGTGTTTAGTGAGGGTGGTACAGCAAACACCTAGAAGGGTTGTCTTTTGAGACCTCTCCTTTCAGTTCCTAAAGTAATAGAGTAGGCATGAAATGCAGCATGGTGGGTAGTTGCATAAAACTGCGACTCCTTATGCCTTCTGTCTTGGTAATACATTCCCTTCGCATTTGAAAACTAGCTGATGCAATTGCATAGGATGGGAGACTTGCAGGTTGGAACATCAAATACTGAATTGAGGAAAAAACTGTATATTTGTATAAGATGGTAGGGGTTTTGGGCCTGATAGAAGGTAACTTTCTGAACAGTTGTATGTATCTTAGTAAATTATGCAAAGTGTTTTGTTTTGGGGTTTTTTTCCATGTAGGGGCCTGGAATAGGAAATGCCTCCCTGTCCACCTTTGGTTTTGTGGGAGCAGCACTTGAAATCATTTTGATTTTGTATCCTTTCTGGAAGAATTCTGTCTGTTAACAAGTATTCTGTCTGGTTTTCTGGGTCCCTGGTAATTTACTAGGATGCTTGCCTAGAAAAAAGAAAGAGGTAGGTCAGTCCTTCTCAAGCACTCGAAGTGGGCTTTTTGTTTTTTGTTGGTTTTCTTCGGTTCTTAAGACTTTTGGGAGACTGCTGAGAAGTTGAGTGAAACTTGCATTCCTTGGAGATTCCTTTTTCCTTGATTCTCACAGCTATCTTATGGTATCCTCTGTCGTCGGCTTCTACAGTCTCCGTTTTTTTGAAAATTTCACTCCCAGGAAGGATGACACAACTATGACAAAGGTAAGGTTAAGTCGGTGCTGGCCCCCTCCTCTGTTTCTTGCCACCCAAGACAAACTGACTCTTTTAGTCGGTAATTGCCCTGAATGGCTCATTTGCAGTGATCGGTATTTGTTTGTAAGCTGCGTAAACACAAACTGGAAGATTTTCAAAATGCTGAATGAGTGGGAAAAGGATGTGCTCTGTTTAGTTTGGATGGCATCCATTCACTTGTAAAAAGCCGGGAATAGCAGAGCTTGTTAACTAGCTATAGAAAAGGTAGTGAAAGAACTTTTTTTCAAAGGAAACGTATTGCTAATGAGTAACTTTGATTGTGCTAACTGTACTTCAGGGAGCTTGTTTGAAATCTGAAGAACTTGTCTGTATTACTTCTAGCAACCGAAGTAATTCAAATTTGAATAATTAAACTAAGACTGAGGAGATCTATTCAACAACATTTTGCAGTCTGTGGCTAATTTGACTTTCCACAATTTAACGCTGGCTTCAGAATAACAAATGCTGTTACTAAGGTGGAGGAGGAACATCCTTAGATTTTTGTCCAAATACTCCCGTAGGTCACCTGGGAGGAGGTCAATAACCAAGGAACAGATGTTCAATTTGTTTATTTTTTTTCAGTGTTTCTGTTTGTTTTAAATAATGGATAAAGGCATTTTTACCATAAATTGTTGGAAGAGTGAAAGTAGGTAAACACAGAGAGGGGTAGGTAGTTGGAATATGCTTGATGTTTTCTGTTTTTTGCTTGCAGTACACAGAAATAGCATAAGAATAAATAATGAGTGCACAAGACTATCTTCTGGGGTTTTTTTCTGTTGAATTCTGATAAAATTAGACCTGAAGAAAGCGATCCCTTGAGAGAGAAAGTTTCCATTACTCCTTATAAAGGCTTCACAAAAACTGGAGTGAAATCTAACAGCTGTGAATTTTTCATACTATTTAAAATAGTCAACAGGCATTCAATTGAAAGGAAGCTCTTTCTTGCAATTTTTTAAAAATAATGCTAATCTGGGAAGCAGTTACATACAGAGTTTAAACTGATGTATCAGTCATCTACTCTAAACCCATGGAACTGTTCTTTCATAAAAAGTTAAGTAAATTAAGTAATTTAATTAAGGAAACAATTGATGCTTTGCATTGCATTAGTTCTGAATTATTTTTAATCTAAGCATATGTAACACTGATTAAAAGGAAATGATTACCTATTAGATTTGGGGTTTTGAACTCTTCTCTTGGATCATCTTTGTCTTGTTTAACACTGTATGGAGAAGTGTGACAGAAGTAAGCAAGACTTTAGGTTCAGTTTGAATTATGTAACTTTCAAGAATTCTTTCTTGGTTTGTACACTGTTTCTATGCATTTTTTTCCTTCAGCAATTTCATTTATAATTTTAATGCTCTTTGTTTTCCAACAGATCATTGGAAACTGTGTCTCAATCTTGGTGCTGAGCTCTGCTTTGCCAGTGATGTCAAGGACACTGGGTAAGTGAAATGAAAGCATAAAATATCGTGATAAGGGATGTTTAATGGACTTTTGAAAAACCAGCATGAAAAACACCTAGACAAAAGAACACACTGTAGCTCTACCTTTCGTAGTATTTATTTAGCCATTGCTTTCAAGTGAAAGACTGTACGTGTGGCTGCCTTTTCTACACTAACGTGAGCTGGTGAATGTACATGCTTCATACAGGGACTGCAGAACATACAGTCAAATAAAAATGAAGCTAAGCATTTTCTAGTGAACATGGGTCAGATTTTAACTACTTAAAACAGGAGATGTTGAGAAGTCTAGATAGGGAGACTGCTTGTTCAGGGCAGTACAAAATGGTTTCGCTTTCCCTGTGACATTACAGTGCTTAGTTTTTTGGGGAAAAATACAGTTGGGGATTTCAGATACTCAACACTATCTCAAATTTTGTAGAAATGCCTTTTTACAAACTGTTAATGACCCCTGATTAAAAAAAAATTAATAAATGAAGTGACACCAGGCTACTTTCACTTTCCTTAAAATAATCTGCTGGCATTATTTGTTGCTTCAGTTATTGAATCTAAAAATTTGGAATCTGGTATGGTAGAACCAAAGAACTACTGATTTTGTTAAGAACTAGCAGTAGCATTTGAAGAGGGTAAACTATTGTAACCATGTGGAAAGACATTTGGAAAGTTTTGTATCTTCACTGTGTTTAATTAGGGAATCTTCAACTTGAATTCTTGAAGTTAAATGTCGAGGCCGTTACGCACTTAGGTACTGCAGAATGCTGTACCAGTACCATGTACCCAATAGCTCTGTATCTGACTTTTTCACCCAAATACTGTCAAATCAAGAGCAGTTAATGCTTTCTGGTAAACCATGCTGGATAGTTTCATGCTGTGCCTAACTGCAGATTATAAACTAGGTTTACTAGACCATTTCTATAACAAAATAAACCTGTAATGCAATATTCACAAAATTGCAGAAGTAATGAAAGTAAGGCAGTTTCAAAATATACCGGTGATATGATAAACCCCTTCTAGCACTTAGATGGTATGTTGAGAAATCAGCAGTGGAGAATAGAATTTTAACATTAGGATTGTGTCCACCAAGTTACTGCATTCATAGTTTGTTAAAAAAATAAAGTAAACCCATTGTTAATGACCTGAGATTGTTGATATTATACGGATTCTGTGGAAATAAGTATATATGTGCTGGGTGCATTGTTCTTTCATAGGAGACAGTTTAATGGTAAACTCCCTTAAAAAAAGTCGAACAAATGAAATTCCAGAAGAGTTTGCCATAGAGATAAATAAAAGAAGAAAAAAGATGGAACAATTAACGCACGGCTAACAAATGCCCAGTCACAGCTGTCCAAACAGGATTAATAGAGTGTATTGGAGTACAGTGAGTCATGTGGGGCTTTGCAAAATATCAACATGTGTTGCACTACATGCTACTGCCCTGTGGCACTGAATAGATGAAAAGAAAGAAATGTTAAGCAGATTCATAGTCTTTTCACTTGATAAAAAAGCAAGCTTCTGCACCATGCAGAAGGACTAGGCTTTGTCATTACGGGAAAGGTAAAAAAGCAGTTGTTGTCTAATGTATGCACTGACCCTTTTCAATTTTTAAAAATGGAAACATGAGATTTCTTTTAATCTCATGGCACTCATTAAATATGCAGGTGATGGATGCTTCTAATCTGTCATTCTTTTAGAATTTTAGAATTTTGGGAAAGTTTTGCTAAATAAGTAAATAATCTTTTTCAGAACTTTTAGTGGTCCTCCCTGAAATAAGTTTCCCAGCAGCACCATACTGCTAACTGCTGTGAAATAAATAGGGAACAGCGTGCTTAACAGCCAGGAGCAGAGAAACAAGAAATTGTAAAGAAAATTGAACTTTCTAACATACAAAAGCATTCCTAGAATTCTTTTCTTGGTTATTGTGGTTAAGTAAATAGTGATTTAAAACTTGTATGTACAGTCTAAAAACACCAGGGATTGTTTTTGTTTGGGTTGTGAGTTTTCTAACCTGGACAGTTCTTGAATACTTTATTTGGTAAATTGTCAACAACTTTATTGGCTATGTGTTTGTGCCCAGCAGAGATGTTGCTTTCTGTTCAGTTCCTGAGGAGTCCTTCAAATTGCAGTTGGGTTGTTTTTTCTGCAGGCTTAGATGTTTCTGAAAGGCAATCAGAAAAAGCTTTTTAACCCTTTTCTCCTGCAAACGAGTGTCAGATTTTTTTTCCTGATGAGCAATGACTTTTTTTTATTGTAAGAGGAAAATAAATAAAACTTGTAGAAAATATTTTTCCCCACCTTCCCTAGCAGAAGTTTCAGGCTTCATTTTTGTTTGTCCACATCACCCCTGCTCTGTCACTAGCTATTCTTCTGAACCCCTTTGTGTTGAGCAGTAGTTTTGCTTTTCCAGAGAACTCTTTACTTGGTGCTCTCCGTGTTTTGTTTCTTTTCTTTTAAAGGTCTGGAAGCCTGTATGTTCAAACTTGACTTTCTCAATTTTCTTGTAGCTCTGCAGTCTGACTAAAACACTCTGCTGCTTTGAAAATGTTCTTAAGGAGACTCTTTGGCTTCAAGTGTGAAAGCAACTGTGTTTATTATCCTTCATCCGTTTACTGGTTGATTCATTCAGTCAGTTTTATTCTTGTGCTAAGATCTTCTGTGCTTTTTTGATATTTCTCCCTACCTCTCTTCCTATTTTGATAAGCCTCAGTTTTTTGGGAGTGGGTTTGTTTTTCTTTATTCTTTAAAAAATATTGTTCTTTTAATTTTGGCATGCTTTTCTTAGATATTTAATTGCCTGATACAGAGTACAAGAAGTGTTGTGTACGCTTTAATATTGTGATAGCTGTCTGTAAGTCTCGGGTAGCGAGGTACAGCGAGACCCATAATTGCCAGGTTTATCCTCGAAAGGAAGGTAACTGACCCTTAATTTGGTCTCCATTTATTATCACTGAAGTGACAGTTAAAAGCCCCCAAACTCTTCTAAAATAATAGAAAACTTGCTTCCAGGAACCTCAGAGCCAGGGTTGTTTTCTATTCACCCCAGCATTAAAATGGCAGCAGAGAGGTAAGCATCCTTCCTTTGCACCATTGGTCTCAACTGCAAGAGTGCAAATCACACCAACATAGCGTGTGCCGAGAGCTTTTTGGGAATATAAAGGCTCACCAATCTTACATCAATGTTATTTGGATGGTATCTTAATGTTCTACCATTTATTCAGTGCTGTCCTTGATGCAGACCTGGCAGAGGAGCAACCCATGGTTCCACTATTCTGGGGTGGACTGTATAGCTTGTAGACACTTCCACATTTTGGAAAGCATTTGCTTGCTAAGCTTTAGTGATTGACTAGCCTTTGAGAGCACAAAGCCTAAGTGTCGGTGTTATGGGCTCTGCTGTAAAGACCTGTCAGCACTGTCTTTCAGCAAAGCTCTTTTCCTCCTGTGCAGATGCTCAGTGACTGCAGTGGTGGGGAAAATCTAGGAGAAAAGCTGCAGTTAGCAAGATGTCTTTAAACTTTGGTTTCAAAAGCAGTGGCTCTGAAAAAACAAAGGTTTAGTGTTTACTCTAAGATGTTGTACCTCTCATGGAAAGCTTTTTTGCTGCCTGTATGTTTTAATAAGAAAGCCCATGGAGCATTTCATGCTTCTCGGGGATTTCAGAGAAACAGAGATTTCAAGCAATTTTCATACTAATACTGATTTTTTTCATAGTTATATTTATTGAAATTGTAAAAGCAGAATTCTTATCTGGAATAAACAAGTTACTTCAGCTCACATTAAGTTTCCTAGTAAAATGCTTGAATAAAATTGACTACTAAGTGTGTATTACAGTTTTACCATGGCCCATGAAGGGCAAAATGGCCTTGAGGAGATTGTCTTGTGTGTTTAACCACGTGTCTATAGTGTGTTGTAAGAAATTTGCTTTGATATATAAAAAGTAATAAAATGAAATTTTTGTCTTTCTTGAATCATGCAATTGAGATTTTGATACAAATCTTTAATGCGTTGTTAACAGGAATCACCAGGTTTGATCTGCTTGGAGACTTTGGAAGGTTTAACTGGCTGGGAAACTTCTACATTGTATTATCTTACAACTTGCTCTTCGCTATCATGACCACGTTGTGTCTGGTCAGAAAGTTCACTTCTGCTGTGCGAGAAGAGCTCCTGAAGGCATTAGGTAATAGAGCACTGAAAATTTAGCTCATGCTTGAACATTTTCTTTCTCCAACATCGATACTGTAATGTGCTACTGCTAAAGTTCTGATACACTTTTGTTTTGGTGGAAGCTTCTACAAGTTCAGGTGAGAATGGAAAGCTGTGTGGTTTTTTTTTTTTTGAAGAGTCAAGAGCTAAGAGGTACTGTGTTGATCATACACGTCTGTGCACTTACTCATCTGCAGTTAGATTCTCAGACCTCAGAGCACAGGAATGTTCTCATTGCTACAGAACAGTTATGCCAGAATAAAACTTCAGCTTGTGTTTAGGTTGACTTTCCTCTCTTATTGTTTAAAGCAAATTATGAATTCCCTAAAAATAGTGTAGTGGAAGTCCTAGCTACTCTGAGATACTTTTACTTGAGCCCTACATGTCAGAAAGCCTGTACAGAATATACAGACTCTTAGTAACTGCCCGAGTAAAACCTGTACTTGCTAAAATTAAAACTTTCTTCCAATTGTATGTTCGGGTTTCTTGTCCATAGAAGAAAGGGGTGAAACATAATTGATACCAAGAGGATAAAATGTGTATATTTAGTAAATGTGGTGTTACTACATCTTATCTTTACTAATTAACGAAGCTCCTACCTCTTTAGAGCCCTAGAGCAGTATTTCCTTAAATTGAGAGGACAAATGGTGAAATCGCAGTGTTTATAACCACACGCTCAGTTTGTGGTCTCTAAAAGGTACCTGTATTTAGTTTCACCCATTGCTGCTTTCCAGAGTGGTGACCCTGGTAAACAAACCACATGCTTCTTACTGTGCACCTCCACTGCAGACAGGTTAAAATCAGACCTCCTAGATACAAAATGACCAATAGTGTAGGATTAAAACAAGCTATTCCCTGATTTTTTTGATGTTGAGTTTTGAAGCTGCAGGGGAACAGGTTAGTGGGCCAGGGTGGATAAATCTGTCCATTGACTTTTACACTGAAAATAATCTCAGAGAAGTTCCATTGTTGATTGATACAGATACATGATACAAGTATGGTGTATTTGACATTATCCCCCAGCTTTTAGTTAAGGGTTGGGGTTGTTTTTATGAGAAGACCTTGATTCATCCCTCTCAGTTGATTTGCCTTATCCTTGTTTTGCGTGCTACTGTTCTGACTGTAAAGGGGCGAATCTGTGTAACGCGATGGGTGTTGCAGAGTGCTGAAGGAAAGAAATTAGTATCAGTCAGTGTTGTCTTATAGCAACAGGTCTGGTAAAACTTCAAAGTTTGTCTTAAATTCTGTAAAAAAATTTACCTTGATAATTGATGACATGTTAAGCATAGTGTTTAATTAACCATTACCTATGGTGAAAACAGATTAAGAAACCACACAATGCGGGTGTAGCAGGATAACGGTCATTGGATGGCATCTTTCTAGTGGTCTTCTAGGGAATATTTTTTTTGGCCTCTTGCTATCACATATTGTGTGATTTTGTGTAAATATCATAATCAAAATGGAGAAGCAAGGTGATTGGTGAAAGGTTTGTGTTTGACATGAGCAGGGGGTTACAAATCCTGAAGAACACACATTCCTGATGAAATCAGGGTTTGCTTTCAATGCTTTGCATAACGAAGAGTGTCTGTTAAAACCTGTCACATGGAATGAATTCAAAGCATGAGACCTATGGTCGATTTTCCCATCTTTCCCCACCTCCCCTCACCAAAGAGCAGTTTTACTACTTGCCTGGGACAGGATGGGAGAATTTAACGAGCACTCGCAGTGGCTGGGGAGGGAGATAAGCAAATTCACAATAACATAGGCCCAAAAATATTATTCGACAGGTAACCAGTGTAGAGAGGTGATGTGGTCATCAGCAGCAGGTGCTTTTCAGAAAGATGCTATAGTTTAAAAGAAACATTTTTAGGTAATTATTTTGGTCTTTGTAGGTTGACAGGGTAAAGGATTGCAAGTCTTTTTCAGTTCTCAACACTGAAGTGGGGATGTAAGCAATGTGAATTTAGGCTTCTCTTGTTACCATGCTTTGTCAAAGCAGAAGTCTGCTGTAATGGACTTTTTTCACTTAAAACATGACTGAGGGAACTTCCCAGAAGTAATTCTTACCTGAATTCTGGTCTTTGGCCAATGTGAAGTAGAATTTGGTTTGCATGAATTCTTTTGAAAAGCTGTATATGTGAAACATGGCAGATTCTTGGATTTTCATTATTGCATAATGTTTTGCAGGATTAGATAAACTTCATCTGTCAAATAATCCAAGAGACTCGGAGACGAAGCCGTCTGCCAATGGGCATCAGAAAACACTGTGATTAACAATCACCTGCAATCAACAGAGCTGAAAACACCGACCTCATGGCATTCCTGTCATCTCATCAGCATTTTTGTACTGATTTTATTTGTTGATAATTGGGGTCCAACCTTGTCTCATTTCTTTTTTTGATGCTGTGTGCTTCTGAGGAAGTGAGGGATGTTGGATTCTTCTCTTTCTGGTGAACTTTTGGTCTGCTGTTTATTTCCCAGTAAGTTAATGCAGGAGGTGCCTTGAAGACTGGAAGCTCCAGAGAACGATGCATTCCTCTCTTATTTGTTGACAGTCTCATATCTTTAGGTATAGACCTGCTACCATTTGAATGCACAGTATCTCCTGTCTCACACAGACACAGCTATAAAGAGTAACTTTGGGACTTGGTTTAAAAACAAAAGATGATACACTTGAAGCCCTGTATGACCCTTACTGGAAATGCAAACTACCTGGAGTAGGTGTCCTGACAGTAGATAAACAGTTCTGCTAAAAATGTGCTTAAAAATGACAGTAGCTGGCAGAGATCACAGCTCCTTTCATGCTGGATTACAGTAGGCTGTTCGCAGTCTCATGTCACGAAGCTTTCTGTTCTTAGCTCTCAATGCCAGGCTGCTTTACTGGTAGCCGGATGGTGTCTTATCAACTCGAGTGAAGTACAAGATGAAGATTAACTTCAGTGTTAAATCTGAGCCTAGTATGCTTTGTAAAAAGCTGCATAGACCCCCTGTCACAGCTCTTAAAGTTCCGTGAGCTATTGTGCCGTGGAGGTCACTTACCCTACCGAGTACACCCCTGTAAAATTCTTTATGAACTACTGTGTATAAGCAGTACTTGTAATCAATGCAAGTAGCACAGGTCTAGGAGGCTGCAGTTGCAGTTTTTTTTACAATCTTCTTTAATTTGAAGTAAGTTATTTCTCTGAATTTATACTGTAGTTACTAGGATTTCTGTTTGGTGGCGTAGCGCAGTACCTTTCACTAGCCTGTTTTTTAATGTACACATGAACATGTACATAGGCTTGTATGTGTAGCTATCATAAATTAAATTCTGAGCTTATAGAGATGATGCAGGTGGCTTGGTAAGTAAAACTCGTGTGTTGAATCTTGGTAGTATGAATTTCTGCGGTGTCACAGTTTAACTGCTCAGAGGCCTTAGATTCAGGATGGCGTTTGTGGGTGGTAACATCCTTTTTCTTAGTGTGACTCCTGCCTTAGGAATCCTTTACACAGTTTATAGTAAAGGAAAAGCCCACCAACCAAAACCCAAGTGAGTGTTCAAAATCCGGTCGCGCTTTTCTTTATCCTGCTCTGCCCCAAGTAATCTTCAAACAGCTTGGAACAGGGACACCTGCAGTGTGTGCCTGTGGTGCAGCAGGTCAGGTTAACGCTCCTGTTTGTTTCCTCTTCCTGTAAAACAAGTCTTGTTGGGCTGGAGTTTGAGGTCTTACCCTTGATTGAGTGGTGACAACTAGCTCTCCAGTGTGGTTCCCAGACAAGATAAACCTTGTGTCAGAAACTCTTTGGCTGTTCTCCTGACACGACCTCTCTGTGCTGTAGACTTACTGCTGTGTGTGTGTGAATGCGAGCTTCTTTTCCCTCCCTGGAGTCCTTCAAAACTCAAGGTCCAGTATGCAGGAGGATTTCTCAGTTTGTGGTTTTTGATTTGTTGTTTTGTTTTTGGAGTTTTTTTAGCTACCTTTTCTGACGTGAACTGGGGCATGATGTAAATACTGCTGTAGTAAATGAGATGCTTGAAATACTTTTTTTTGTGTGATTAGTATAAGTTCGAGGCTTATTAAACTGACTGTTGAAGTGTTGTACTGAGTCTTGGAAGACTTAAGTAAAACTGCTTGATTTCCCTAAGATTTACAAGTATCTTTTCTGTTCTTTGAGTTGAACGCTGACATTTTGGTGAGAATTTTGAGTCAAAGCTCTGCAACCAAGAACATGGAGCTGTACTTCAAAGCTGTTTTAAAATGTGTTTACATGTAAAATATTGGGAGGCTTATCGAGGGCGTCGTGCAGGTATTCTCAGAACTTGTAGCCTTATGTATTTGTATTGTAGTTAGAAGTGGATCCACTTGTCCACGCAAAGTGGTTGTGTGACCAAAATTGTCTTTGTGTTGTAACGGGGCTGGTGAGTTGGGTGTGAGGCTAGTCAGCTACAGTAAAGTATTTCCACTACAGCTTTAGGACCGTTGCTTACTTAAAGCTGTCAAACTGAAGGAGTAAATTGAAGGAATAAATCTAGGGAGTGTGAAGCGGTGTAGGTCCTGCTCTGCCGGCCCTCCTCGGTCTGGCATGGTGTTTTGGAGAGATGTTTGTCCGGGCATCAGTGACCCAAGACATAGAAACAGGTGGAAATCTGATGTGTGTGTGTGTGTGGCTTCCAAGAGTGAGTTGGGCAGTTTGAGTGGAGACAGTTCCTGCTGGTAAGCACACAGGCTTCAGGTGAGACTGCCAACTTGTCACAGCCTTGTGTGTTCCCAGCCCCTTCTGCTGGATTCGGTAGGCAGCCACGTATGAGTTAGGGCTACTTTAGTGTGGGTTTTACACTGGGATTTGGAGGGTGGCTAAGATGCTGCATGCTTTGTTTTTTTTTCCCAAGGTGGGTGATAAATTCAGAACTACCCTGTGCAACTACTGACAGCGCTTTGTTTTCAAATTGGCTGTTGAAATTGTGACTGTCCACATGAAATCATGCCTTTGGCCTGGAGGAATGACACGCTTATGCAAAGCTTCTTTACACATAGAATGCTACTTTCAGATAAACATACTACGTGTAAGGCACAGGTCACTATATACTTTACACAGAAGCATATGGTCACTTAAATACAAGCAACTGGTAATTCATTAATGGATGTTGACGATACATTCCTAGTATTTTGACTCATGTAGAGTCAGGTGGTCTATACCTTCAAGGTATATACAGCTGATCTTAGTAACATTAACACCTGCCTCACTTCTTATGAGGCAAAAAGCACATAAATGCTTCCATCCTCGACTAGATACCACACAAGACCAAAAAATAGGTGTGAACTGAGTGTTTTAAATTAGCTGTTTCCTGGCTTTATTCTGTGTTGGTAGCACAACGTTAAATGCAGTGGCAGAACTGTAATATTGTAGGATTTCTGAGCATAAAGCACACATACCTATCACTTTAAGCTAAAAAATATTAAGATTGGTTACTGTACAAGTAACAGTTTTTGTATCCATAGGAAGCTTTGTTTACTGTCTGTTATATGATGTTTATCTTTTGGCCCTGTTCCTCCCGTACCTTTTACCCTGTCGACTGTTTCAGTGTCATAGAAATTAAAGGATTTGACAAGTTGTTTCCTTGGTTTGCTTCCACCCGAGTCCCACAGAGGCAGAGCTGGTGCTGCGGCCCAGCCCATGCAGACGGGAGCGTGCGCTGTGCTCGACGGGATGACGAGGGCAGCGGCTGTGACGCTTTCTGCAGTACATCACCCTGCGTCATGCCCACGAAGGGGGCTGCAGCCCTCTTCTGTCCCACCGGAGCTCTCCTGTATGTCTCTGCTCCTTCAGGTGGTGTGACCACTGCTGTCTGGTGAAGACAAGGTGACCCTTTTCTTAGGGAGTTCATAGAGTCTGAGTGAGAAAGGAGTGAGGTAGAAACAAAGAGCATTTGGCTTCCTTGTGCATGTGACTTTCCTTGAATTTTGTGAGAATGTTCCAGGCTGTTTTCCTTTCTCTTGCCTTCCCCCTCGTCCAGAAGCGAGATGGGCTGAAGTGGTGCACCTAAGTTAGCTGCACCTTATGCTTGGTGGATTTAAACAGCATCTACAATTGTGAAATACCAAATACAGGAAGATTTGGAAAATGACAGGATTTAGCTACGAGCTGATTTTTAAAATGGCAATTTTATAAAATTTAAGCAGAGACAGTACACTAAGGCCGTGTTACTAACTACTTGAAAGAGACATGTGCTTAGTTTTGTTCAAAAAAATGTAGATGTGGCCTGTGAACCTTTAAACACTGTAAGGAAATGAGGTCCCCTCCCCTTGGAGTTAGGCTTCTTGGTATTTTAGCGCTGACTCGTTGTCGCATATGGACTTCCCTCCCCAGGCCATGTATTTCAGGAGCTGAACTCTGAGGCCCTGAGCACTGAGCCTGTCCTCTGGCAGGTTATTTCAGTCACATTAACTGCCTGTGAACTTCCAAAAGTCGTGCTATTGAATTCACCCCACTCAGGGAGAGCAGCCCCAGCCAACAACCATTGCCTGGGGGTCCTGGCATGGATCCCAACAGACCCCTATGTCCAAGGGGAGTCTGGTGGTAGTGATAACTGCTGCCACCTTGTTCTCCCCTGCCTGGTGCCCTTACCTCAGGCAAACTGGCTCTGATGCTGTCCTGGGAAACTTTGATGCTCCATCTCTGCTCAAGGTGTGACATTAGCCTGTGGTTTGTCTCCCTGCCATGTGCAGTTCTAGGTGCTCCATTGGATCAGTTCTCACTGGGACTGAAGCTTTAGGGGTTTCCAGGTGACAGCTCTGCACGTTCAACTGTAGCTTTCACTTTCAGCTCCAATTTGTTGGGAGCACGAAGTTGTCCAGGATCTGCCTGCTGAGGCTGTTGGGTGTCTGGATGCTGCATGGTGCTGAACAGAGCCCTGGACCCCCAGGGCACATCCAGGGGGATGTCTTCCAAGTTTCATTGTAAGAATTAAAGCCTGATGATACTGGTAAGAATCCTAGGAAGGATAATGTGTCTGGGGGAAAACTAATGCTAAAGGGGACTCCCAGGATCCTCACTGTGCTCAACAGCTGCTGTGGGGGGGAATGCTGTGATCACCTATGCAGATAGTCTAGTTGCCATTTTTTTTCTAGCCAATATTTAAAACTCAATATCATTAAAAATTTATTTAAAATCCTTAAATTCGTTAAATTCAGAGGCTGATGAAACTTCTTTTAAATCAGGCCTTGGTTCTTGAAGACAACTTGGCTTGCTTTCCTTTTTCATGTGTTCAAGTCATTTGTTGTCTTACTCAGTGGCATCAATGTTACTAACAGGTCCTCTTCTTGACGTAGGCAAGGTGAAGGAACAGAAGAATCTGCAGAGATCTGCTGTATGAGCTGTAAGAATATAGATCAGCAGGAAACTTAAATGGGGAGGGTTTCTGAAATATTTCCCAACTGAAGCACCTCAAGCTCTTCTTTCAAAGAGAAAGAAACAACACATGTATCATTACTATGTGGGAGCTAACTGTGTGTTCTCCAAATACACCAGTTACTTGCTAGCACTGAAGAGAACATAAGAAGTTCTAAAAATCACAGTGCAATGGTATTCTTGATGTTAAATTTACAGAAGCCTCTGAACTTATTGAAGATGGGTCTTGGTAACGGAAAACCCAAGGCTGCTTCCTTGTTCTGTATTAATTACTATAGTTTTCCAAGTAACTTTTTCAGGTTCATTTATTCCTCCTAGACTATTAATAAACATAGCATGAAGTGTTTTAACAAATACAGAAGGTGACTCCAAACAGGCAACGTGGTGGTGTAAGAGAGAGCCTGTAAATGTTGGTAGCATGACATAGCTGAATCCCAGCCATTTGAGCTGAATCTGCATTAAGACCTCATGTAAACATAGAAACTAGGAAACCCTGGTCCCTACAGACTCCAGGTATGGAACTTTTCTGGGTATGGTCTCTTTTAATCTGCACCCTCATGAACACTTTGGGATGCTGCTTCTGAACCTCTGCTGTATGTTAACTTCAAACCTCAGGTCTTTCCGTGGCTTCCTCCGTTACACTGATTTATAGCTGGCGTCACTGGATGAAGCTCCTTGCGTGAGCACCTCTGTATTTGGCAGAGGAGGAGTGTAGCCAGCAGGTCAAAGGAGGTGATCCTCCCCCTCTACTCTGCCCTGGTCAGGCCCCACCTGAAGTATTGTGTCCAGTTCTGGGCTCCTTGGTTTAAAAAAGACAGGGATCTCCTGGAGAGAGTCCAAAGAAGGGCTACGAAGATGATTAGGGGCCTGGAGCATCTCCCCTATGAGGATAGGCTGAGTAAGTTGGGACTCTTCAGCCTTGAGAAGAGAAGACTAAGGGGGGACCTAATTAAAGTCTATAATTATCTTAAGCAGGGGATGCAGGGAGAATCAGCCAGCCCCTTTTCGGTGGTCTGTGGGGATAGGACAAGGGGCAATGGCTGCGAGTTGGAGCACAGGAAGTTCCGCACCAACATGCGGAAGAACTTTTTCACAGTGAGGGTGACAGAGCACTGGAATAGGCTGCCCAGGGAGGTGGTGGAGTCTCCTTCTCTGGAGATATTCAAGACCCGTCTGGACACCTATCTGAGTGATATGTCCTAGGGAGCCTGCTTTGGCAGGGGGGTTGGACCCGATGATCTCTTGCGGTCCCTTCCAACCCCTACAATTCTATGATTCTATGATTCCTCATGCACTCAGTGCTGCTGAAGGATCGGGGCACTGCTTCGATTTGAATGTATTTCTTTGCCCATGTAATCTCTACAGAAACATTCCCTAGTTAAAATGTTCTTCTGTTCCGAATGCATTAGTATGTATACTGCCCCCCCACCAAAATGCTCCATCTGGTTTTTGCCACCAGATTCCATTAAAACAATCCTGTCATTTGAGTGGGTCCTCTAACAAACTACGGAGAGCTTGTGTACGTTTGAATCAGGAGCAAGCCAGTTTGGTCACTGCATGTCTCTGTGCTTTTAACTTCCTGTAGTGTGAGGCAACTGGCCTGCTTCTCAGTGAGAGTAACATGCTGACATGCTATGGGACCACGCTTAGTTATCTCATCCCTTGTAGCATAAGGCTGCAGCTCTTGATGTGCCTTGCTGCCTGCCATGATTGGTGATGGAGGCTCATAGCTCTGCTGTGCCTGCAGTGCCTGACTCTTCCATGATTTGATCAGATTCATACTCTGCGTGGTGCCAAGGTAAGGCTTGGACCTTCTCCTCCATGTAAAACAATTATTTGGAAGAATGATGTGATGGGGATACCTGTCCTGCTTAAATGCTCAAGGAGAAAATTACCTGGTGTTTGGCTTCTGATTTCCCCCAGCCATACATTTTCCTGGTCAGGTCACAAAATCTGCATGAGTAATTTTTTCCTTGGGAAAAGGAGAAAGAAAACTTGCTATAAAAAAAGGGGCTCAACTTTGTTTTGCTAAAGGTGGGCTTCAGAGTGGTTTTGTCTTACTTGGCTTGGCTGCTGCTACTTTAATGCAGACAGACAGAAAATGAAGACACATTTGGGTCACGATTTGAAATCTTGTGTGTGAAACACACAGAACTATGTGGCTGGATTCCTTTACTTTCTGGTGGGGTTTGGAACCCAACCCTGTGTTACTTCAATAGAAAACACATACTGCTCTTGTCTTTGTGAAGCTTTGTCTATAATTCCTGCTGAGGAGATGGAATATTCTCAGAGTGCTGCTGGCCGCCTCATGCACAGGATCACCAGCTTCCTGTGGACTTGGGTGACGCGACCACAAAACCCCAGTTTGGAACTAGTGTCTCTGTGGGTGCTGCTGAGACTGTCATGTTCTGCCACATGCTTTCAGATTTTTCTCTGCAGTCTTACTGGGTAGGATTTCTGTTTACAAAATAAAGACGCACAATCTTGACTGTGTGTGAGGCTGCGAGGTGTTGAATGGAACCAATGGTTCCCTCTTGGTCCTCCTGGTGCTTCAGGCTTTGTAAACTCTGCATTGAGCAACCGATACTCCTTTCAGGTGGATATGTCTTGCACTGAGAGAAATACGTCTGAAAAATTACATTTTTTTGAGTCTTTAATCAGAGCAAATCTCTGTGTACGTACCTTCTCCCCCTCAACCCCTTACTGGTTTATTTTAGGTCATCCAGAAGTATCCTTTATAGTGTTCTCAGCTGGGGATGCTTTGCTGTGTTACAAAAGTCAATGCAACTACTTGCACCGCCTTAGGTTGAATTTTGTGATGAGCCCTGGCAGTGCATATTGCCCTTTGGTAGAACTGTTACACTGAATGTTTTGTAGGAAGATTTTTTTTTACTGTGTTTTCAATAAAGTGTGATTCATAGTGGAGTTTTGCTGCTTCTGATTTAAGCAATGAAAAAAAAAAACCAACCCCAAAGCTCTGTGGCATTCTCAATTACCCTGTGAGCAGCTGGTGTGAATAGTTCCCCTCCCCTCTCCCTTCTTCCCCCAGTGTTGATGCTCTTTTTTGATTCCCAGAGGCTGGGTCTGGAATCCATCAGGGTCCTTCCTGCAGAGACAGCAGCTTCTGGTTAGGAAAAGTGTTTCTTGATGCAACTGGGAGACACAGTGGTGGCAGTACTCGGGGGTGGGAACCTGTGCTGCAACAGATCTGGTGGCAAAACCAGGTGAGGGAGGATAGCAGGGTATTGCTGAATGGCACTGTGCCTGAAACAACTGTGGCTCCTCTTTGGGAAAGGAAGGTGAAAATGGAAGAAAGTGGGTGTTCTGTAGGGCGTCACACGCATCTTAGATGGGTCTTTGGGACAAAGTTTTAAGGGATGCTTCAACAGCTTGAAATGTGGCCATGCCATGAGTAAAGCTGAGAGGGAGCCATGTCTTCAGGGAAGATGGGGTGGGAAGGCGGAGGTGAGGTGACAGAAGGGTTGATGTCAGGGTTGGATGAGCCTTGATGGTACCTGAGCATCTTCCAATGGCTTAATTTCACTTTTTTGGTAGCTTTTCTGTACCCAGAGATGTACTCCCTTGCAAGCGCTGACGTGACCCTTCATAGCATGTATCAGCATATTCAAAGTGAACTCTTCTAGATGCAAAGGAATCAAGGGCCCAAATCCTAAAAAACCTGCCAAAACTATCCGAAAAGCTGATGGAATATTCTAAGATTTCATTGAAACTTTGAATTTCCTAAATTTCCTCCTAAAACCAGAAAAAAGCCACATTGGTTGTTATTTTTTTAAATTCTGTTCCTATAACACACAAGTACAAAAGAGTTTCCCAGTGAAATCCATAATGTTTCTCAATAAGGACAGTAGGGACAAACACAAGTGTCCAGCTCAGGGAAATGGTGAAAGCCATCGAGAAAGGCCAGCTGTTTGCTTCCTGGTGTTACAGCTGGTCCTTGTTATTCTTTTTCTTTATTTAATTTCCTGGTCTGATTCACTGCTACTACCACCAACACTCCCTGTGTTTCCAAATGATCCCTGGCACACCACTGGGAGAGCAAAAGGATGAATCCATTTATCAGTACAAATCAGATTTAGTTGCCATGTTGGTTGATGCTGATATATCACCTTAAAAAAAATAATCCCCTGTGAGCCCTTGTACAGTGTGTGTAATGAAACCACAGTGGGACAGGGAAAGCGGCCACTGCGCCTCTTCTCTGAGAGGGAATTCTGTACCTGACAGAGAGCAGATGGATCATCTTCTGCTCACCTCATGGCTGGCTGCTGACAAAAAAATCTGATCCTGTCCCAGGCAAATGTGTGCTGACCTCCAGTGGTATGTGGAAATACACCCCAAGAATCCAACCGTGGGCTTCCTTCAATGTTATGCTTTGTGTTCTCCCAACAAGCCCAAAAGATGACACTGTGGGCTACCTGAATGAGATGTGGCATGCTAATGTGCTACACTTTAATCTGATTATGTTTTTAATGTTTCAGTGTGATTATATATTTAAGCAATAAGAGTCCCAGCAAGTTTTATCTGAGCTGTTACCCAGGATATGGAACTGAATCTACTCAACTGCTCTCACTGATTCCATTTTAATGTGCGACTTCAGGAAGAACAGGGTAAGATTCCACCTACACCTCATATAATTTATAGGTTCTGTTCAGCATCAAGTGAAGGTTCACCCATTTGAGAAGACTTTTGGCCCTGATTTATGCTTGGTCTTCATTTGTATTGGTTTCAAACTTGAACGCACCTGAACTCTTGTAAGGAGAAAGCTCAGGAGATGAAACAGAGCAGCTGTGACGGTGCTTTCCAGTAGCCTCTCCAGACCCAAAATCTGAGAAAAAGTGAAAATGTTTTACCCTGCCCTTATCCAGGGTATATTTCTGTGACGATGAGAACAACACCGCCTGGCCTGGCCTGGTGTCTGTGAGCTCTGCTTTGCCTAGCCAGGCTGCTGAGAAAACTGACCCAGGAGGAGCTGAAACCAGGGGCGGAGAGCAGGCAGGGCTGCATTAAGCAAGCAGTGACATCCTCTCTGCCTGCCTTTGTTGTTTGGTCCTTCTTCCCTCAGCAGAGAGCCAACCCCCCGCTTCTTCCCTGAGCTCACACTTGTCCTCCTCCTCATCGTTTCACTAACTGACCCCACAAGTCTTCTCCTGAGCCTCCTCCAGCAGAAACTGGAAACAATAAGGAGAAAACTCTTCTCCTGCTTGAGATAGGGATCTGTTAAGTTCCCCTGCTGCTAAGATACTATCTGCTTCCAGCTACTCATGTGTTTTCTTTGGGGTGACCCAACCCATATCCATCAATTGGCAAATAAAGTCCAAGGTTGGGAAGGAAAAAAAAAGTGTAACTGAGATGTAACGCAGTATTTACGCTAACTGGTGAATCCCAGTGAGCTCTCACTGTGAGCAGAGAGGAAAGAGCATTTGGTGTAATGTGTTAGTGCTAATGTGCTCTAGGATTTACATACTGAATCCTGCTGCTGCTGCTTTAATGCATGATACTGAATAATCTCTCTTCCCCCCCCAATCAACTGAAAGAGATTAATTGAATTTCTCTCTGAAAACATCATACCTGTAGATTTTATGCCTGTGACCTTCTAAAATGGGAACAGAATGGCATAAACTGAGTATTTGAAATACTCTGCCAAGCTCCATCAGTCATCTGTGCAGCAGCACAAGGCTATGACAAAATAAGACGATGAAACAAAGCACTGAGGTGAACTTTGTCCACAGGGAAGCCTTTTTAAGTGATCCAGTGTCAGCAAATTGCTTACTAATGTGTTGACTTATGGCAACCCTCAAAATTAAAATGAAAAGGCTGGAATTTACAGCATATCAATGAATCAGTTGATAAGCTTTTTACTGGTTTAATATCCTCCTAGTTTTGCTGCTTGGAGCCATTTCAAGTTAGCAACAGAATGTTTACCATCTCTGTGTCATAAAGGAAGTCAAATGACTAAACAAATTCCAGGACCATTATACTGTTTGGTGAGATTTAAATTAAAATTGTTGGGAGAAATCATGTGGAGGGGGAGGAGGGGGAAACTGAAGTCCACGACATCATTTCACAATCACTTACCTCGCTTCCTAAACAATGGCAGGATTTTCAGCAAAGCTGGAGATAATGTAATGCAGTTGAAAAGATTTAATTGCACCAATAAAAGACTATACCACAATTAAATGACATACAGAAGTGACATTTATAGGTAGGATCAAAGAAATTCACTACCTAACATGCTGAAGCAACACCCTACTTTCTGTGTATAGTAGTGCTCAGAAGTAGCCTACTTTAGTTGCAGTGACCTTTCTTATCTCCTTTGATCTAGATTATTACAAAATTTAATGAAAGGTGTAAGAGGGGCTACTGTAGCACCCTGAAACAAGTAATAAGTGTCCTGCCTAGTACTAATATTTCAGACCTTGTTTTCAATTTTCTGATATTTATTTAAGCGTATGAAACTTGATGTTTGACCTTTGTTATCCTTCCAGAGGAGGTAGGGTTATTAAGAATTAGATTCCCTCCCGCCCCAGTTGTGATGCCTTTTGGTTATGCTAATGTTTAGTGAGTGACATTTTTAGAAGCATGGCACAAGTTTGAGTCAGAATTTATTTTAGAAAAGCTTCTGAGCATCTGGAAATGGATAGTTCCTTGCAAAAAAATTCAGGATAATGAAAATACTAACCCTTAAAAGTATAAGAGCTAACTGTAGTAAAACTCCTGTACAATTCCCACTTGAAAGCTGCTAAGAAAAATATGTATCCTCTAATCATAACTGGTACTGAATTAATTTAAACCTGGCTAATCTGCATGAGATGACTTTATAAATTTTTTCTTACTAGGTGAGAAGTTAGTGCCCATTTTGTTCCCTGCAAATTCCTGAGGTGTTGCATATGAAAGCGCTGTGATTTCCTCATGCTGTGGAAACTAAATGAAGCTCTTCCCATGGTTTATAATCCAGTGATGAAACATGGGCTGCTTCTCCCTCAAACAGGTAGCTAAGGGAGAGGCCAAAAGCTAGCTCGATGTAGGCAGCTTGGCAGACTGCTGCTGTAGCCACCTGAAGTTTGGCATGAGGAATTTGAATAAATGACACTTGATTGCAGCTCTCAGCATATTTTCAAGGTACTTCCCTTTACTGAGACCCAGTTTACAGTGTGGCATGGTATCAAGCACACAGAAAACTGAGAGACTCATTGGGAAAGTGCAATATCAATGTTTCTCCAGCCTTCCACCATGAAACATCTCCCTGTTTCTGTTGTCAGGTCCCATCATGCTACCTGGGGCTTGTCACAATCCACCACAGGACTCACTTCTTCCAAACACCTGTGTTACAGCACTTTGAGTGTGACATCAGCTTTCCTCCACATGCATTTTCCCTGTGGGAATGCAGGATTTGCATTGATTACAAAGGCACCCAGCTGGCTGTCTCAGTGTTAAGGCTGGGAGCAGCATTTCCTCTCTCTGCTGTTGTGCACTAGCAGAACGGTGGTACTGGTTTTGCTGGGACAGTCTGCAGGACCACCTCTATCTAGGGTACCAACCTCGCTGTCATACAACAAGAGGGGGTCTTTGCCTCCAAAGTGCTCCTCTAGCAGGATACAAGCAGGGAAGCCTGAGAGGTAACAGCAGACAGTAACCTGCCTTTTTTTCTGCAAGCACTCCTCTGTTTAACTAAAGCAGATGAAAAAGAAGATTTAAAAAATCCTAAAACCTAAAGATTTGGAAAAAAACCCAACTGATTTAAATACTGGTTTAAATCTACTGCTGATTTAGCTTGCAGCTCGGATCTGCCCGTGCTGGTTGTCCTGTGTGGCTTGGCTAACCACTGTTATCTGGGCTGCTTGGTAACCCCGGGCTGGAAGAAGGCAGCTGCTCTCACTCCCTCAGGTTCAGTAACCACAGAGGATGGACTGGAGCAGCTTTTGTGACTGAAAAGCTGAGCTGGACTAGCTGTGACCAAACTGGGGGAAGGCTGGAAGACCCCAATTTATTGCACTGGGACTTGCATGTGAGCAGAAGTTGGAGAAGGGCAAAGCTGTGGGATGGAACGATGCCATCCAGCGCCCAGTGAGAGAACAAAAGCAGCGAAAAGAAGTTATGATTTTTTAATGGATTTTTCTGTTTCTCCCCTTATAATTCCTTCATATAATTCCATGTGACAAGAGATTACTGCGATTTATCAGAGAAGGGAAGTACAGAGTCTCACTATTATTGGCCTAAGCAAAAGGCTGGCCTTCAAATTAAAAACTTAATTTCCTTACTTCTACACTGTAAAGAGGATGGAATCAACAACCGTGTGCCTCCAGTGCTGCCTGTTTGATATAAATAAGGAGGAATAAATGAAAAGGTAGAGAGCTGACATTCAGGAGTTTTGATTTAAGGGAGCTGAAGCAAAGAAGTCGATACAACATTTCTCAAAGAATTGCTTCTTTACTTTGCTGTGTTTAGGAGGCACTGATTTTCCTCAAGTTTTTTGTACCTTTTTCCAACAATATATCCCCTCCAGGGAGCTTGAATTCTGTAAGATACAATTTTGCTTAAGGAAAGGAAACTCAAATTTATATAATTTTACCAGCTCTAAGAAACAGTTTTATGCATTTTTAAAAAATTCTGACTCTTGTAGTGCATTTATTCTGTCTAGTTTTAACACATTTGGAACATTATTTAGGAAGAAATACTGTCCAGTGACAACACCTGCAGCAGAAGTAAGGCTTACTAAATGGTGCATTTTAGTTGAAATAAGTGTGCCTCGTTGTGTATTAGTCCAGCCTGATCCTGTTCTTCTCTACGCACAGGGCAAGACTTTTTCCCTGTACATTTTCCAAAGGCCTTCAGGCATGCCTCAAAAATTAACTGCAATTCCTTACAATGTATTTCATAGCATTGGAACAAAATAAACAGGGAAGATTACAGAATATAAACCCAGTTTATTCATCAATCCACGAACACTCAACAAGATGTGTATTTTTATAATTAAAATGTTGAGAGAATTGTGCTCATCTCCATATATTCACATGAGATTTGATGAATTAAACTATTCCCACTTAGTATACAAATGTTTAGCCCAGTTACAAACTACATTTTCCCATTTGGTTTTAAAAAAGGTGATAAAATGCAACGAAGTGCTTCATCATGAAATACCCTTAAATTAGATTTCTTACCATAAAAATCTGAAAAAAAAATTACTTTTAAAGATGATTACATTTAATTTATGAAGATATTAACTTAAGGAGTTTAAAATACTCTTGTGTTATGTGCTTGAATAGCTGTATAAGGATGTGCTTGCTTTATGGACTACATGGGAACATGAAAGCAGCACCCGTTTTTCAAAGGAAAAAAACAAAACCAAACAACCCAACCTGACTTAAAGCCATTCTGAAAAGCTTTAGTAAAAGTACAAAACGCTGACAAAAGTTCTGAAAGGTCATCAGTTTCTTTCTGTTACTACTCCAGACTTTCTGGTGAAAGTAAAATTAGTCTTCTAGAGAAATGGCTTAATATATTGCACTGAAACCAATATGTGAATTCTGTGTTAACAACACATGGAGTGGCAGAAAGCAAGAAATGCCAACTGCTACTGGCTGGAGGAAGAGATTATAAAACAAGTGCTTAAAATGAAAGCTGATTATTTTTTCCCCCCTTTTCCCCACAGAGACGTTTAATTTCAAGAAGTGATAAACATCAAATGCCGCATTTCACACTCACAAAAAAAGAGAAAGCGTGTTCACAGGCTACAAAAAACCCCCTTCACCTTTATCTGACCTAAATTCCCACCAAATGCTGATGATCTCCATCCTGACAAAAGAGGCAGTTGGCTCTAAGAGGAAGGAAAAACTGGGAAAGGAGTGAAAACCAGAACAAGTAGTGTGTACTATTGAGCTGGCAAACACAAAAGGATTAATGGCCAGCAGCCAGCTGAAGGGAAAGCTTTCAGATACAGTGGCTTTTTTCCCTTGAGGGAGGAAAGCTGTCTGAAACACTGAGGACAAAAAGAATTCCAGAGGCATTTCCCCTTTTTGTGACAAATTTAAAGTAACCTTTTTAATGAGTGCTGTCTTTTGCTCTTTCTTGTCAAGCTTTAGACTTCCAGGGTAGCCAGAATGGTCTTTTACCAGATCCATCCCACCTGTCTGTGGACAATCGTACACCTTCAGTTAATGTTGCTCTAAAAGGAAGCAAAAGCTCTGTATCTAAGGTTATTAAAGGACCTTAATTCATATCACAGATTTGGCTATGAAAAGTCTTCAAGAAAAAATAAGAGGGGGAACAGGCAGAAAAAAACACCCTAATCTTTATGTTGGAAAGAAACTTGCAAGCAGTTGAGATAATTCTAATTACCATCATCACCTCCCTGTAGCAGCACTCCCCTTCAATCAGTCACTTGTCCCTTTTGCTTAATATTTTCAAGATGATAGATGAGAGAATCTAATAAAGCATGAGGTATTCATGTTTAGGCTACACGCATGTGCTGAATAAAGCCCTCAAAGTGAAACGCAAGTATTTCTTCAGATAACCTAAGGAAGTGACTGACTGGTACTAACAGCACACCTACCTCCAGTTTTCAAATGGAAATACTTATCGAACTAAGTTGTAACTAACAAAACTTGTGAGAAAACAAATTATATCTTAAATTGTATCATTAGTGAATATTTACCATTCTGATGCACGGAGGTCGGGATTGTATCTAACCAGACTGTAACTGAAGCAGCAAACAGCCAACTCCTGCTTTGCAGGAATGGATAGAAAGGCTGATTGCCTTCTCTGCTCTCAGAAGGGAACAAGCACTGCCAGCTTTCTCAACCATGTCGTGTCCAAAATACCTTCAGAGTTGGCCACTGATGGCTGGGTACAGCTATTAAATGCTAAATGGTGTCTTAGTAGAGTCCTTCCTTCTCTTCTTCCTCCAGATAATGATTTTTAGCAGTAACTCCAGAAAATGTCTGTTAAATAGAATTGTGAGAGCCCCCACAATTATATGGTTATACACATACCTGAGACTGAAGTGCCACTTCTCCCCTGCATGTTGGACAAGGCTGTCTGGAGTCTCCATGCTCCATGGATCTCTGCCTTATTTTAGCAGTTAATGGCAAGGAAGGAAGCTCAGCTAGGCCTGACTTTGGAGCTGCAGACAGTAACAACAACGTATCACTAAATAAAACCCTCTGGCAGATGCAGAGAATGGATTTTCTTCTGCATTGATGATGCACTTTAAAGTATTTTACATGGATGCTTCATACAAATCGATCATCAGACAAACCCCTGGCAGGCAACACAGTTCTTACTATTAATTAGCTAATTGTCAGAACCTCTTTTACATGCAAGATTAATACAGGACAGGTTTTAACACGTGCACTTTTATTTCCTCAGTAATTTGAATTTATTTTGGTACTCTGTCACAGCTATTAAGATGGGGATTATTAACTAGACAATACAGCAATGCACAACAATGCAATTTCAAATCATCAGTATGAGGAAAATCTGTTAGAATTAGTTTGTGAAGGTTTCTTCATCATTGTATTTTTGTATTCTGACAATAAAAAATGACACTGAATAAAGTGGTATAATAAAATCTGTTGCTGGTGCAAAATAGGGAAGTGTAACGAGACTGTGATGGATGCAAGAGAAATAAAGAGAGGAAGAAAACAGAGTTGGTCACACGACACCAGCTGACAGTGTCACCGTGATAGCTGAGCTCGTTGATCTCAAATGGTATCTCTGAGGTGCCTGCCTGCAAGTCCATGTGACATCCCTGTCTTCTCCAAGAAGGAATCAATGAAAGTACTTACAATATTCTGCTCCTCAGCCCCACAAATGCTTGTAGGTACAGCACAGGATAGATCTTTGTCATCGTTGAAGACCAGAGAAAGCAGCTTGAGTGGACTGACTGGCGTTAACAGAGCAAGGTGCAAGGTATGTGTAATCATAACCCAGTAACATGGGTCCATGATGAGGCCTCAAGGGTATTTGCTAGACCCAGATAGGAAGAGGGACATGCAAGCTGATGACACCTAGGTGAGAAGTTTAGTTCTATGTGGGAAGGGACAACTCTCATTCGTAACAAAATCTCCAGAGAAACCAGCATTAATAAGCAGCACTTATTTGTTCCATGTAAGCTTTTAAAACGCTATCAGATTTGGTATCCAAACCCATTACAGGCATTACTCATGAAGAGAAAAGGAACACAAACAAACCAAAGAATGGGGTTTTGGTGATCCCCTTGCCCAAGTATCTGATTATTTTAGGATAGGATCTGGTGATTTTTGAGACAAGAATTCTGCTCCTGAGCTCATCCATCTACAGATGTATATCATTAATCATATAAAATTTGCACAAAACTCCTTGATCTTTTAAAAGAACTTTTGTGAGGTACTAAAAGAATTATAAGCAATACCTTCTTCCCTCTAGATGAACTATCTGCCAAACCTCCTTTGACATCCTTCAAAAGTCAATCAATTTGATTCCATATCTTTGAACGACAGGATGGCCTTCAGATTCCCAGCTGGGTCAGTCTGCGTGGAGCTACGTGGAACGTGCTTTCTCTGCTTATTGTTTGGTTCACCTACACCCCACCTTGTTACTTTTATTATTGTTGTACAGCTATCAAGTCAAAGGCAAGCAGGGCGTGTAAACCTAAAGAAAATCCAAATCAGTTAATGTTTTAGGGCACATCAGTGGTCACACATGAATTGACTTAGAGGCACGCTGTCGGGGTTCCCAGACAGCTCACTGCCCACACACCAAACTGCACCTTCACACGTGTGGAAGCTCAGCTCTGCCTGCAGACACTGGGCTGGAATTCAAATGGCTCCGTGTCAAACAGCAAAGCGTGTACGTATTTAGAGCATCGTGACTCCAGAATGTAAAATACACACTGTAGTAACATAAAATAGCATGATCTATCAGTTTTGGTGCAGGAAAACGCTTCTATCTGGTGCTCTTGATGGTGACAAATCATAGGAGCTTTAAGAAATATATGAAGGATCCTGCAAACGTTTTAGAGTCTAAAAACTAGTTCAGAACAGGTATTTTTGCTTAAAGCTTAGGCACGAGTTGCTGAAATTGGTAGATGATGAGGAAGTTTCACTAACCAGGAAGGCTTTCCCTCTTTACCAGTCAACTCCTGGAGAGCACAGATGGAATAGGTCAATGTTTCTGCTACAAAAGAATCAAATTATAAAACACATGATAAAAGTTTTAGTAAAAGCATCTATCAAGTTTATAGTAATACCTCAGAGTATCAGTGAGGAAGTAAGATCCCACTGTGACAGTTCAATATATACAAGCGACAGCTTTTCTGAGGAGAAAATCTGGGTACACTGAGAGTGGACGAGCCAGCAAACAATGAAAAACAGTATCAAAACATAAAAATCTGCCTACCTTTGATTTTCTTCAAGCACTGTGGTGAGGGACTGCTTTAAAGAAGACAACGAGATGAGATGGCTCTGGGGAAAGCTTCTTGTATACCCCCAGGGTAAGAAAAAAATGCTGATTTAATACCTTCACAAAAGGATGATTTAAGCTGCCAAATAAGAAAAGACTGGCAGCAAAAACCAATTTCTTAATAATATAAAACAGATGGGATATTTGTGAGGGACAGGTTATACAGGTGTTTAGAAGGAAAACATTTCAACAACAGTGTTGATGATGGAAAACTGGCAGCAGGACAGAAGAAGGGATATGTGGCTGAAGCAAAAGGCTCTATGAAGATACTCTCTCAATGCAGCACTTAGAATAAATACAGGCAACGAAAGCCTAGATTTATCATAAGACATCCAAGAGTTTTCATCCTTACACGTCAAGTTTACCAGTCCAACCCATTTACTGACACACCCATTTACAACCAATGGAGTAATTAATCTGAAAAATAATAATATGTTAGCCTTTAAATGATTACTATTTGATTCTAGGGCTCAAGTCCCTACTGAGAAAAAATTAATGATAGAGGCCTGTGAGATTTTTTTTGATTACCCACAAACTCAACAAGAAAAAGTTACATGAAATTACATTTTCAAAGTTGTTTCACAGGTCTAAGGTTTAAGCCACACAATTCTTATTAAGAAGAGAAGGCTTGACACAAGCATTTTTTAAATAATAAGATACTACAGCTCAAAATACTAATAAGCAATGCCCAGGCACAAATGTGATTTTAAAAAATCTTCCAGCACATTCTTTTGAATCACTTGCACAAGCATTCATATGGGACCTTTCAGAAAATGCTGTGATTTAAAGAGAAAATACTTTGTCTTTCTCATAATTGCAGAGAACATGCTCACACTTGGGCTACATTTTTTCACCACAACCTTTAGCTTCCATAATCAGTCATTATTTATATGTATGTTAACCCCGGTACCTCTCTGCTGTTTCCCCGCCTCAGTCCTCTTTCAAATTCCTCTTCAATTCCAACTAAAGAAAAAACCCCTCCCATCTTTAGAACTACAACCACGTAAACTTGGCAGTAATCACCTTGTCCTAGTACCTCTGTCCCATCCCTTGTTATGCTCACTTGTTGAGTATTCTCTTAAGCTCTCCTCTTAACCTCCAGCTGATCCAAAAGGCAGATGCCTGTGCTTGTATGGAGCCTCATTGATTTAGATGGCTCTCTTTAGAGCTGGGACTACTGTGACAGTTCCTGTAGCAAAGGCAACATGATCTTCAGGGAGGCCTAAGGGCGCTTTTTTTTTTAATGGAAAAGAATAAATAGAAGAATTATTAATGATGATGAAAGTTTATTATGCTTAAAACTGGAAATTGTGGAGCTGGAAAGTCTTTTAAGACATGCCTAATCAAGATGACCGAAAGGATAGAGCCAGGAAGATGTTGGTGGCAATACTCTATAGAGACCTTCAGTCAAGGGAAATACAAGACTGAAGCTGATAGGCAGAAAGCACATTTGGACCCCTGGTCTCTTACGATGCTCCCTGGCCTTGTTGTTTTAAGCAATGTTGTCTGTCGTGCTGTACAACTGTATTATTATAATACTATTTAAAAATGAATTTTCTCACCAGGCATCATTCCAAGCCCTCACATCTGTGACTTTTATCTTGCTGCATGTTTGCTTCTAAATTTGAAAAAGGTATTTAAGTACAGGTGTTAATTCTTCCTGGGTTTAGCCCCAGGACCATTGTAAAAACAAACCTTTTTAACTTTGAGTAAAGGTGGGTATATATTAACAAAGAATACATTGACTGCAGCACGAGTAAATGTCTGTTAACTGAAGAAGGAATAAACCAAACCATTTCAAATAGACTTAAAAACCAAGTTTAATATTAAAGCATTCCCCCATATAAAAACAGTATCATAATCACTGATGTTTGCTTGATAATTTAAGGCACAGAAAGTTATGACAGCCTATATACAAAACAGATTTTAAAAGTGTAAAAGATTTCCTGCCTCTTAAAGAAGAGTTCTTCTTTATCAGGATGCACTAGCTTCTCCATTTTTACCTTCATTGTCACAAGAGTAATATTTTTTAATGCATTTCAGATATCAAAAGACATGTGCAAGGCACTGATGACAACTCTATTGCAGACCCGATTAACTAAACTGCTGAATATTGAAAAATTTTTAAACAAGAATTTATGATGTTTAGTGTTAAATTATCTCTTTGAACTGAAAGCTTGGCTTCCTCATTTTAGTTTACATGAAATAAACCCCGAAAATCACAAGTCAGAATATAATGGTTTACCTAATGTTAACTATGGAGGACTGGGATCAAGGACATACTTCTTTTTTGCTTCCCCCTTGATTTTGTGGAGAGGATTCTTTTTTCTTAGTCCAGTATCAACTACTGCTCTGACCATTTCTTTGTCCATGGGTTTATAAATGTTCTTGATATTCCTTCTCCTTGACTTAAAAAGATCTGCTAATGAAAGATTCTGGAGCTGATGACTGTGTATTATATGATCCTGTAAAAAAACTGCACAAACTTCTATCCTCTTGTTTGGAGAAGATAGAAAAATAAGAAAAAAACCCAAACTAGCTTGATTAGTTATAGTTCAATGTTTTAAAAATATGTATTATACTAAATTAAAATAAATTCTGCTCTTAGCCAATGTTTCTGACTTGTCAAAGGCTTTTACACACATGCAACTCCCATACTTGAAGCCTAACATACAATTACCACAATATGAAACTTAAGATTGATGTTTCTGACATATCCTAGTTTTAACATATAAAAAGTCAAATGAACTCTTTATCATTTATATTAAATAAAATAGCAGTAATTTTAAAGTTTTAATTACTGAGCCCATAACTATTATATGCAATAAACTCATTATGGACTACAAAAGTTTGGCATGCCCAAACATATTTTTACTTCAATATAATTAAAAACAATCCCAAAGGCTAACCTTGTCTTCCAGAACACTGAATATAAACATGAATAAATTATTTTTTATAGAAGAAATGGGCTTACTTATCTATTCCTCCATTTCTCCCCGCCCTTCTGCCTTAAAGATTTGAAATAGTACCTTGGAAAAATCGTGATTGAAAGGGTTGTTAGATATTGGAACAGGCTGCCCAGTGAGGTGGTTGAGTTACCATCCCTGGAGGCGTTTAAAAGATGTACTTGGTGACACGGTCTACTGTTGGACCTCACAGGACTGGATAGAAAGTTGAGCTTGATCTTGAAGGTCTTTAACAACCAAAACCATTCTATGATTCAATGATGCTCCACTGATAATCTTTAGTTGATGTTACAAGAGTTGTGTGGCTCTACAGACACACACAAGTACTTGAGCAATAGTTCTCAGCAGAAACAGCCTCATCTACAGCAGAAGAGAAACCTGCCACTTACTTTCTCCTAGGCCTACCACTGGAGACAGCTTAAGAAGTATTCCAGATACAGAACTCTGGATCTATGAACCACCAGCTGCTCTCTCCCGCCAGTTTCAGTGAACAGCCTGTAACACACACAGAGTGCCTGTGAAATAACTGGGGGTAACTGCAAATTTCGAGCTGAACGGAGGAAAAATACATCCGCAGCAAGAAACCCCACCGAGCTGCTCTGCCAGGCTAGTTCGCTGCAGACTAGGATGGCATTACCAATCCGTTTGGGCCGAAGCCACTCCACTGCGATCTCCTGGGCCCAGCAGGGAAACCCGTGGCCCCGCTCAGTAGCAGAGGTGGCTGGCGGAGGGTGAGAGGAAGCTGGTGCCACTGTCATTCGGGCCAGTGTGTAGCTGTCCCTCCGAGTACCACAGCCATGGCTCAAGCCCGCCTTCCATCTCAGGGTGAGCACAGTGGGAGTGCTGCCACGGCCACAGCTCCTCGCACGGGGCAGCTCTATCCCCGGGCAGGATGCGGGATGTCAGGTCACCTCATGGCACAGCCGCTCAGCTCCTGGCCCCGCACCAGCGCCCCGCCCGTGGTCTCCATGCTCACTTTTACGGCTCAGACCCCAGCTCCACGGGCGGCCCCTCCGCCCCGCGCGTCGGTACGCACCCTCTCGCGGCAGGGGCCGCGTTGCTATGCAACGCAGCTCCCCGGCGTGGTAACGGCGGCCGAGGCTGCTGCGCAGGCGCGGTGGGTGCGCAGGAAGGGCGGTGGGTGGGAGATGTCTCTTCTCGCTTCAGGGCACTGTGGGCTCTCCCGGCCCGGCTCCAGGGATGGTTTGCTCGTAGGGACGACGCCGTGAATGGCTCCTTGCTGATTTTTCCCCAACGCTGAAGCTGCACGCTTTCCCGCATCTCCTTCTCACTGGTGTTTCACCCTTTAGCCCCTGTGTCGCTGCTGTCTAACCTGGCACTAAGCTGTGCCAGGGCAGGTTCTGATTAGATGTTAGGAAAAAAATTTTCAATGAAAGAGTTGTCAGGGCCTGGAACAGGCTTCCCAGGGAGGGGGTTGAGTCACCATCCCTGCGTGTGTTTAAAAGATGGGTAGATGAGGTAGTTAGGGATATGGTTTAGCATAGGACAGGAGCGGTTGGACTTGGTGAACTTAAAGGACTTTTCCAACCTTGTGATTCTATGGTTCTGTGAGGGGTTGTAATGCATGTTAGTGGCAGCCCCCCATGTGTGTTTTGGCTTACAGGCTGTTTTGCACTCTGATTTTTCAGTGTTTAATGTGTATTTTTAACTTTAGAGCAGTTTCTAACCTGGCAGGTGATGAGAGGGAGGCAGATGAAGGACTTACTTCAGCGGCAGCCTTTTAACAGATCTCTCCAGCCTTGCAAAACCCAGTGATGGTGTCAGGCATGCAGTCTTTGGCTGCTTGCTCCACAGTAGCCTCCATAGTTAGTTATGGACACTGAGTCACTTTTTGTGCTGCATTAGTGCTAGTTGGCTGTGGATCTGTGATCCACTGGGGATCAGTTCAGTCATGGTCTGGCTCTGGCTTGAAAAACACCTTTAAGTTGTTTCAGTAGTGACTGCATCTCACCTCCTCCTAAGCATGGCTGGGGGTGGTTCCATTTCCTCCTCCATTTAGCAAAGTCAGGGTGGCCCATCTGAAGTTATGCAGTGGTGACTTTAAATTTTAAGGGAAACTACATCATTGCCATTCTGTGTTTTTGGCAATTCTACAGTCAACATTATTTAAAATAATTTGTATACAAAGAGAACACATGAGTGGTATCCATATAGATCAAAGCAAAGATCCCTGTCGCCTGGTGTCCTGTCTTTGGCCGTGGCAAGAGAGCAGATGGTGTGGAGGGACTGCAAGACCAGGGTTAGTTTGCAGTGGCAGCTCCTTCAGGGACTTTCCAGGCTCCAGAGTTTTGCTTCCTGAGCCAGAAGCACTGCCCTTGATTTTTAATACCCAGTGATGTGTTTCTTAAAGATCCAGAACTGCACAAAGGTCCTTTTAGTCCCTAGTAGAAGTGTAGGCTTCCTCTGGCCATTCTCCTGGTTATTCACACTTGACCCCTTATCTCCCAAATGGAGCACAGGTACAGATGCTGCCTCAAGTTCAGGTGTGCCATTTCTTTAATCTTTTGGGATTAAATAGTTGCCAGAGTCCTTCATTTGAAAGATTCATTTTCTCATGGAACTGACATTTTCTGAGCAAAAGCAGTGAGTGTCCTGAGAGTAATCCTTCGAGTAGCATATAAATGGAGTGATTAAGTGACTGGATGCACTTCTCTGTAATTATAAGTAATTACTTTAAAGTCAAATCTGCAAATGAGAATACCTCTGTGTACTGTAGAGGAAGATGGGGAAAGCAACTGATGTGGCTGTCTTTATAATGACATTAAATCACCAATTGTTTTTAAAGGCAGGGATAAAAACATAAAATAATGGTTTTGAAAGTGAACTTGCAAGTTAGCCTGACACTAAATCTGACTCAGAAATACCATGAAAGGTTATTTTACAATATAAACTCTAAAGATTTTCAGTAATACATTTTAATTAGCAAATAAGTTAGAAAATGCCTTTTTTCTTTTTGGTGTCTAAAATGTAAATGAAAGTGTAAATGCTGTGATATTTGCAAATATAAATGCATTGACGTGTAGAAAAATCATTAGTATGTATCAGTTTGAATAAATGAAAATACCTCTGTCACAGGCCTATTTTGGTTTCAGTGTTTTATACTTGAACTTGGCCCAGCATTCTTGTGTCTTTTCAGTATTGCTTTCCTTTTTTTTTTAAATAATCTGCGACTGAGTTTCTTAAAGTTGATAATAAGCTTCTTTGAAAATAATGTTTGCCTTCTCTTCCATTTCTGTCATGCCTCATTAAGGTGATCCTAGACATATGTATGCTTAATTAAGGCTTTTCATTAAAATAAGCCTTTAGTCCAAAGGTGCTGGGCCTTAATTGAAACCCAGAGAAGATTAGTGTCCTCTCTTATTTTGGTTTTCACTTTTACTGTACTTCCTACTGCTTCGAAATGAAAATGTCTGTATTAGGCTTAGCTGATACGCGGTCAGGAAGAAATTAAAATTCATACTGCAGTCTTCTGGAGAGAAACATGTCTCAGTAATTGCCGTTTCTTATTAAGTGCCACCTTTTACCAAGAGCCTCCACTTCAAATGCAAAAGGTTGCTTTAAACACTCCAAGGACATTAACATAATGAACACGCTGCCTGCCTTGAAGGTGCCTAATAAATGACTAATGACACCTGCTTTTATCCATGTGTATCATTTTAAAATGTTATTTGTATGTTAAAATACTGCTGAAATCATGGATCTGCCTGGAATGGTTGAGTTTTGTAGAATTCTTTTCAGGAAGATCTAGGAAAAAAGAGAGTTTTAGTGACAGGTCAGCAGCACTCAGCTGAAGTACCACACAGTGTAGGAAGTTTAATGCCTTTTTGAAGAGGTGAGACACAGATCCAACACCTTTTCATCTTTTAGGACAAAATGCACTAGCAGAAGAGCCAATCCATTTTGTTGTCGCTCTGCAACTGAGCATGGCAGCGCTGATCAGTGGAGGCAGGTGGGCTGCTGCCATCAATGGGGTGAGAGTAACTTTTCGGGAAGAGCTTATAAATTATGTGATTATAAATTTGATACAGAAATGGCAATGGTAGGGCCAGAGTTTGAAGCAAACTTCCTAGTGTAGTGATTCTAATGAGCTCCCCAGGACCCTGAGCTTCATACCATGATATTGTCTGTAATGTGTTTTTACCCTTGTTAAGGAGTGCAATAAAAATATGAATCTATTTGAAAGGAATGTTGGGCTTTTGTGGAGATTGTTACTTCAACTGATCATTTGAATGGTGGATTTAAAAGAACATGTTATAAAAATGTATTTTGCCATGATAACTAAAGCTTGTGTTGTAAACAGCAGGGACTTTGAGCACTCTACCTTTTGTAAGCTTATCACTAGAAGGGTTGTTACACAACATTACAGTGATGCAGGGTTGTGTTATTGTCTCCAAAACAAGCTCCAGGTTGTGGATGGTGAATAGGATGCAGAATGACCTTTGCATGTGTAAAGATAGACATTTTTTTCACTGAAACTAAGGCCATTTATGCTGCTGAAAGTGTAGAAGCCAGTAATTCTAAGAATCAAGTGTGCTGTTGTCATAAGTGATGAGAGCTGGGTCTGAATACATTAACAAGGAATTCCAGCTTGAAAATACTTCTGCTGGCCGAGGAAGGCAGGTTTTGGCAGATCTGCACATGTGAGCTGTGCCTTTGACTCAGCAAGGAACACTGTGTCGCATAGCTTTGTAGTTGCCCAGTTAAAAGTTTTTTAAGAGAACTGAGTCAGACAACCTTAATTATAAAAATGCAGTGTCTGCTCTTTCTTCTCAGAAGTTTGAAAACTTTTAACCTCATTTACTATTTGTTCACCGATATATAAAATACATGTTTATATGTATGTACACACGCACATACTATGTATTTTTCATTGTTGGGCTGTTTGTTTGCTTTCTGCATTTTCTCTTGGTCTGTGCTAACTTTCAGGCATGTGTGTCTATCTCAGTAGGAAAGCTGCAGAGCCTTAGTTTGTAAGGGTAGTAGAGATGTTATTAGGTCCCATTTAAAGCCCTTTCAAGTCAGCAAAAAGGCTGTCAGTGGTTTATAGTTGAATTCAAAATCTGGTCTGTTCAGTAAATATTTCCTTTTCAGGGAGGAAAGGGCTAATTTAAGGGGAACTTTGTATATGTATATTTTTGGAACAAATTAGATTCCAAGCCAAATGTGAATTTATGTTTGACCACTGATTTTTATTGAGATATGTCATAGTGATATTTTTTTTTACTCCAATAATGCACATATTAGTAAAGATTTATAGACCTGGAGTGCTTTATATTCGTAAAAAAAACTTTCAAATATTTTATCAGGATGCATTCTGGATATTACTTAGGTAATGTTACTGTAAAAAACCCAAAACTCCTGGTTGGCAATATTTCTGATGCCTGTGTATTAACTGTGCATGGTACTAGGCTGTGTAATACTGTAGCAGTATGAGTGCTCAGTTTTGGATGTATCTGTGAAGTGCTGCGTATGTTCTAATCTGTAATTTCCAGTTAGATGAATATTTGCTTTATGGAGACATTTGCCACTTTGAGGGAATTCTGTTTAATTATAGAAAGGCTGAATTTTCTACAGATGTGTACTGTGGATTAGGAGCCTCAAATTCATACCACTGTCAGCATTTAATGCACAGATACTGTTTCTGTTTGTCTTTGGAGAGGTCCTCATTCCTTGAGAATGAAGTAAAGCTCTGGTTCCATCACTGCGGTCTTCAGAATTAGCACTGAAAACACAGGATTCTTTTCCTGGGCTGATGAAAGTAATTTCTTGTTTGCTGTGTCAAACAAAGCATGCTATTTGTCACATTGTGGTTTGTGTATCTTTTAAGAAGCTTTCAACTTTGATCTGAGTCAAGGTACACTCACTCAGTAGCACAGATGACAGAAGTAACAAACCAGTGATGTGCACTGTCATTCATACAAACTCTTTCAGTCAACAAATACTGAGACTTAGATGTAGAAAACCATATTGCTTTTGAGGGGGCTTGTGCATTCTTGTGAGAAAACGCAGACCTTGGCTTTTCTTGTTTCAGGCAAAGGTGTGGAACAATTTATTAGTTAAGGATTCAGTTCAGTGTCTGCAGTCAAAAGGTGCCTCTTCCAGTCCAGATTCTGGCCCTTGCTTATATTTTCTAGGTAAACGGTTTCATTTAAAAGACACTGCAGAGGTAGGCTCAGTAGCACATAAAAGCTGCTTTCTTCGAACTGTCATCACAGAGTTTTCAGAGCATGCTTTTAATACTTCCAGTGCTGGTGTTTGTCTCTCTCTCCCCCCATCCCCCCACTTCAGATGTCGAATGCTGTTTGAAACATGGGTGTTTTTTTAAATGCGACTTTCACCTGCTTTTTACCTGATCTGTCTGTAGGGAAATTAACCTTTTGTATAACAAGACAGAGGGTTAGAAAACTGCTTCACAAATTTACCATTTTAAGAGAATGCAAAAAAGGCAATTATAACAAACAAGCAGTTGTTCTGAATGGTTTTGTGGTCCTGAAAGCTACGTCTTGTCACACGTTAAAATGTTAAGGTTTGAGGCACATCAGGTCTGATCTAAGACTGTACAAGGAATTTTCTGCAGTTAGCAAAGTTTAAAACTTAAACCATTCATTTAAATCATACCTTTCAGAAGCCATTCGGCTTTCTTCTAAGAATTTCATAACTTGGGGGAGGTTGGTTGCTCAAGTGGTTAATTATCATGACTGTTACTCTTTATTATATCTCATTTGAATTTGTCTGGCATCAGCTTCTAGCCATTTGCTCTTTTTATGCCTTTCTCAGCTAGGCTGAAGAGCTCTTTATTAACTGGTATTTTCTCCTTGAAAAGATACATTAACAATGTCATCAAGTCATCCCTCAATTTTTGTTGCTAATCTCAATAGATTGGGTTTGCCAGACCATTCTTAAGACATTTGTCTAGGCCTAGAATATTTTCCTGTCTTTTTTCTACCCTATGTATTCTACAAATTTTTAACTTCAAAAAAATAGGACACACAATCTAGTATTCTGTTCTTTGCTTCATCAACAACGTGTACAAAGCAAAACCATTTCTTATTCTTGCTTAGTACAATACATTTCCTTGTAGAACAGAAGTTTATGCAGCAAAAAAACTTTCTTCACAAGAAGAGTGTTTTTCCATAATTTTGCATAACATGTCCTGTTTCAGATGTGCTGTTCAGACCTCTCAGCTTTGCAAAACATACCCAAGAATAGGAGGTGCAGTGAGCAACTGCAGCTGTGGTGCAGCAAAGGTGAAAAGACATGTTCCTAAACAGGAACATTTCAGTAAAATAATAAAACTTGCAAATGCTGGTGTAAGGAGCTCAAATGAGACTCTGGGCTTAATATCTGGCATGAAGATAATATAATTTACCACTTGTGAAATATGGTGCTCATGAAAAAAATCAATTTGGTACAATAAGTCATTTCTGTATACAGCATAGGAGAGACAGTTTGGGATGTGGAAGTGCGAGGGTGTTTTATAAATCCCAGAGTTTCTTTTTGTTTTCAGGGAAAAAAAGTGAGAGGATGGAATAATGAGAGAATATCTGGGCTAAATACTACCTTGAGTAAGTTAGGTGTGACAGTAAAGAGCAGAAAACAAAGACTTTTCTTCTCCAACGGGATTTTAAGGAGAGTGTGAATAGAGGTAAATGACATCATTCAGTGTCATGCCAAAATGTGATATACAGTATAAACCAAACATTTGTAAACCTGAGGTATGTATCATCTAAAACTTGGAATGTGAATTTGGTGTGTATTTTAAATAATAGGCTTTTAAAATTATTTTGAAGCCATACCCTGTAATGCAAGTGTAATTAATCTCCAAGAAGTTTGAGGAAATCTGAAGAATGTTCAGATGAGTTAGAGGGATAATGTACTGGAAATGCAGGAGGAGTCACCAGAGTGCAAAGGGAACAGACTGAAAAGACAAAGAGTTTAGCTAGAAACAAAGTATTTTGGTTGCTGCGGACTGGGAGCAGGCCATAGGAGACTACCTGCCTTGGCGTTTGCTATTCACAAACAGCAAGTGTTGCCAAAAGCGGTAGTGTATGTACAGGATTTGCAGCAACCCATGGAGTTAAATGACAGTCAGAACACGTGGCATTCATCCAAGGGATCTGAAGGAGCTAAAGAATGGCTACCTGAATTCCGATTAAAACATAGGTAGTTAATCAGCAAATTGTGATGCAATGGAAGAAAACTGAAGGTAGACAGCTTCATGCAAAACTGTTTTGGGGGAAATGGTTCTGAGAATGATTCCAGGAATTAGAATGGTGAACCTTTCTCTGGTGTCAGGAAACTTAATTGATAAAATTGTTAAAGATAAAAAAACCCATATAAAGAACCTGGATGGAGTATAATTCTGAGGAGAAATAACTGTGACTGTTGCAACAGTATATCTTGCTGCTCCAGCCTTACAGCGTATTTTAAAGGTTAACAATTTAATGGAGAAGGTTGGCAATACAAGTGCATATATAGTTTTATCAAGAAGACGTGACTTCCACAAAAAACACTAGATGAGGTTTTTAGACAGAAGCTAGACACAGCTAAATATAAGAAAAACCTTGATAGTGAAGGTGACAAATAAAGCCAATGTGGGGAAAAACTAAGTTGGTGACAGAAAGCAAAAGATTTAATCAGAAAAAGAAATCAGTTGGTGGAATGTCCAGGGATCATTGTGGATGTGTTTAAACTGCCATCGAGACAAAGCATGTACCACCTCTTCTCACACAGCACAGTCAGCGAGTCTTACTACCTGAGTCTCCGTGCAAGCTGTGCTCCGTGCTTCCCATCCTGCACCGTGCCAAACCATGGAGACACACCAGCCTGGGACAGCAGTGTCACAGAGCTTTTTCTGCTGCACCCTATTGTGAATCTGTTTGGAAGAGAGGCTGGAAGTGGTGACTAACAACATCCCAATTTGCTGATAGAACAAAATAAAGCATTTTGTCACTACATTTCTAAGATAAAAAACCAACCTCGAACACAGGAAGGGTCAAGGGGGAAAATAGAAATGATTAGAGGCATGTGGGGAGCTTCTTTACAAGTAAATTAACAAGAATGGTCCAGATTTGCAGCTGATGAAAATTGGCACGGTTCCACTGGAATCAATGGCACTGAGCCAATTTACACCAGCAGAGAATCTACCCCGATGCTTTTTTTAATATGAAAAACCAGGGCGATTATAGCAGAGACTTAGAGTAAATGACCAGCATTATTACCCAAGCAAGGGTTCGAAGGGTAGGCAGTGCCAGAATGAACACTATGTACATCTTTTGAGATGTGTTCTTTTTTTTGGGTGTTGGTTAGGATCAGTTTTTACAGTCAAAACAGTTTTTCCACTCACATACAAGGTTTTTATAGAAACTTTCCAGAAAATTTTCTTCCTTAGACAGAAATCTGGCATGGAAAACAATTGAAGTTTGGCAAGGTTGTAAGCAACTGAAAAGATGTAATAATGTGGTGTTAAACCACTTAATTATAAACATAGTTACCAGCTAAATAATTTGCATAGTGAAGACATGCTTGATGCAGCTAATTGCACTTCCTGTTACTACCTGAAATAAAAGGTGAATTAATGAGAGGGAAACACAAAGTTAATGAGAGTTAATAAGATACAAGAAAACGTGCACATAGATATATCCACACGGGGTGGAGAGAGAGGGAATCCTCACTGTTTCTGTAGGGCAAGCTACTGCACAGAGCTGTAGTTTCTTCAACAGTTCATTTTTTTCCCTGTAAGTTTTCAATGTTACCAGTTACCATTGCTTTATAAACTCTCATCACAAACTTTCTTGCTCATCTTCTCATTTGCCCTTGCCTCCTCACCTTACAATTTTGTTTTTGTTGTTGCTGTTGTTTTGGCTTGTGTGAAACTTGTGTGAAAACTCTCAGAGAGGAGAGTGATACCATAGACCCTGGGTATGCATTTGCTTGCCATTGTTTGTGACCATCATCACCTTGTGTGTGCATCCAGCTTGACAGGGTATAGGCCATTTTTGGGGACAGGTGTCATAGTATCAAATGAGATCAGTAGTATCCAAAATGATTTGTTTCTGGTAACTGACTACAGCTGCTATGCAAATTCAGGTAAACTCAAGATTTTTCTCTTAGTACTGTATTGCACAACAATAGAGCTATTTAAAGGATTGTTTCTTCTTCTAAAACAGAATTCAGGTAATATTTAGTGTGCAGGTTTTGGCTGGGACAGAGTTAATTTTCTTTGCAACAGCTGGTATGGGGCTGTGGTTTGGGTTTGTGCTGAAAGCAGTGCTGATGGCACAGGGGTGTTTTTGTCACTGCTCAGCAGTGCTCACACAGAGCCAAGGCCTATTCTGCTCCTCACCCCACCCCAACAGTGAGGAGCCGGGGGGTGCACAAGGAGTTGGGAGGGGACACAACCGGGACAGCTGACCCCAATGATCAAAGGGATATCCCATCCCATATGACGTCATGCTCAGCATATAAAGCTGGGGAAGCAGAAGGAAAGAGCGGAGGGGGGGAATGTTCATAGTGATGGCGTTTATCTTCCTCACAAGTCACTGTTACGCTTTCCTGGGGATGGCTGAGCACCTGCCTGCCATGAGAAGTGGGGAATGAATTCCTGGGCTTGCTTAGCTTGTGTGCATGAGTTGTTCTTTACCCATTAAACTGTCTGTATCTCAACTCATGAGTTTTCTCACTTTGGTGTTTCTGATTCTCTCCCACCACACCATAGGGGCAGTGAGTGAGCAGGTGTATGGAGTTTAGTTGCCAGCTGGGGTTAAACCATAACATTTAGAGACTGGTCAATGGGCTATTGGTACACTCTGATGCCCTAGTATTTATAATTTAAAATTATTTTTCTTTATATTAATTAATTTTAAATAAAATTTTAAAAATGTAATTTAACTTAATATTTAAATTTATATTTCATTTCTATTTTAATTTCTTATTAAAACAGTTTTAAAAGATTAGTAAAGCTGCACTTCATCCCCCCTTTAAAATTTCCCATTGACCATGATATTTCTAATTGAGAATTTATCTCCAAGCAGAAGAATCAGTCAATTATTTGTTGTATAGAAGCTGCAAATTCTGCTGCTTATAAACCGGTAGAGTTGTAGCTATTGGGTCCGTGTGACGTTCATGGGCCTGAGAGAAAATAAATATTTATACCAAGTTTAGCTGTTAGTCTAAGTTATTAAGTCCCTTTATACACATCATCTCTCCTCAGTTGAGCTTTGCATCTTTTTTTTATAAAGGTTATACTTTGGGTTTGGAAGAATGAGTAAAATCAGACATTCTGTCAAAAAATATGTTAACATTTATGGTAGTCCAGACAATTAAAAAAGCAAATCACAATTGAGATTTAGCCTTCATGCTGTCAATACTGGTGGAAAGGTAGCTGAGTAGTTCTTGTTGAATGAGATTTTTGTCTAATGTTTAAGCCACCAATAAAACCCCCAGTTAAGCCCTTCATAGGAAACTTAAGAGTTGACTGATGGGAGTCACATGGTTAAATCAGTGCTTGTTATTCATAATTTATTCAATGGTTGATGGAAAAAAATTGTCCAATTATTTGACAAATACTGCTTGGCAAGATGATTTACAGAGAATAATGCAAGTATTTGTTGAAGAATTTAAAGTGACAAAAAATGCCAAAATTACGGCCTTTATTCTCAATGCAGTGATTAGAGCTGATTGAATGATATTCAGACAGTTTGACTAATTTTGAATAGTCCTTACACAGGCAATATTCCCATTGACTTCAGCTGGAATTTTGCCAGAGTGAGGACTACAGGATTGGGCCTTTGAGTGTAAATGTCTTGAAAGGGTCCCTTTATAAAGCAGCAGCTTAAATTCTGAACTGCAATGAAAACCCATTTTCACTTTTCTCTGTTACTTTGCCTGTTCTGTGGAATTGCTCTCTGTATGAATGTTAATCCCATTCCCTCTTTATCAGTAGAGGGTGCTATGGGAGTTTTGTGCTCTCCGGTAGCCTTTTGTTTATGCACAGTTCAATCTAATTTAAGTTGAACTGACCATTTCAATGGGAGTCAAGTGAGTATTTAAATGGTGTGTGGGAGAGCCATAATTTAATGGCAAACCATTTCCTTAATTGATTCAAGTTAAAGAAGGGAGACATTTTAAAGTGGATAGTTTTAGATTCCTGGCCTCTACCCCCATACCCTCCTAAATGGGTCACTGAATGTGGTCTTATATCCTTACATGATAAATGGTAACATTTTCACGTATTTTTGAAAGGCAGGTTCAGTATTCCAAGTTCCTAGAAATGTATAATGAACTAGTATTTTCGAATATAAAGTTCAATGACAAAGTTCCACATTTTTTTAGTATTAGTAGGGCTTTAATACAAAAAAGTGTTTACAAATCCCTGACATGGAAATACTCAAAAGCGGAAAAGCAGTTTTTGGTAAGCCAGTGTACCCTATGCTTTGTTACAAGAGTGTTAAGGTTGTAAAGTCAAGTGTAGAGAAAACAGAAAATACTTAGGCAATCTTAATTCTGGTAATTTTTCCGATTGTTCACCCACATCCTGACAGGGATATTAAATTACATGATTGCATAGCTACTTTTTTTTCTTCCATGAGACGTCTGTGCCTTTAACATGTACAATAGACACCACTGAATAGGAGCTTTATGAAATGTTGGGTTTTTTTAATCTGAATTGCTCAGTGTATGCCACTGAGTTATTTGCAGCGCACCATTCCGTCCAGGCATTGAATGCGTGATTATCGACTTCCTCAAGTACCTTTCTGTAGTGCTACCAGAAGAGGGTAGTTTATTAATCCTTTGATTAATCACTGTTTAATGTATTTCTGCTATTTAACGCACAAGGACAGAAGAAATGGTGAAATGCAAGGTAAAAGCGATCACTAATTTTATCAATCCAATTTGAGATGCCTTAAACCTTATCTGTTTCAGAATACTTTGCACTTCTTGTAGTGAAAGCAGACGTGTAGCTCACTCTTGCTGCAGTTCTGAATTCTCAGTCCTTTCCTGGTGAATCAGGTTCTGTGATCTCAGAAAATCTGGATTTTCAGAAGGTAAGAGCCAGAGAATCAGAGTTCAGCAGTGAAAAGTACAGCGTGATCTCTCCTCTCCAGCATCATATAGACTGTGGGCAAAACTGAGCAGACTCCAATACTTGAAGATGACATTTTTTAACCGTAAGACTGTGTTTTTTTCTTTCCTCATGTTCTACCTGTCTTCCAACTCCTGCTGTAAATGAGAGAGGATTTTATGGATGGGAATCTCGTTTCTGCATAGCTGTGACGGGTCCTCAGACCATTGGCTTCTTGGTAGCCTGAATGAAATGGCTTCCTGTGGCTGAACATCTCATGATTAAAAACTATTGAGGTGCTGAAGTAAATTATGACGAGATTCCAGAATGTTGGGATATTTCTTGGGGGTTTTTTTCAGCCTTAATGTTTATCATGTCACCCTGTGGAAGGAAATGAAAATGGTTGCAAAGGTTGTTGTAAAGCTTTGTCTAGAAATACTCTGATTGCTCAATACACTGGCAAGGCCAAAATCCTGGGATGCACTGGATAGTCTTCATTGTGTGGGCCAGCTTCTGCAGTGCACTTTTTAATTGAGCTGCTTTATCCAGTCATCCCCAAACTTTTCTTTCTGTTCCTCAATCCTCTGTGATAATTTGCAATATTCCTTTCTAACCATGACTGAGGAGAGGAAGGACAGCAGATAGAGGCAATAAAAAGCACAGAAGGGAGAGAATTTCCTGCTTTCGTTCCTAGGCAGTGGGCCTGGTGGCTGCATGCTGGCAGGAAGGCTTCCAAACTTTGGCCTGGGATTTGGGAGGATGTGTTACACATGCTCGAGCAGGTTTAAGTTGGTGGACCTTGGTTCCTATCTGCTCTACAGCCAAAATTTCCGCTCAGTCTGTGTGAGCAGGCTTAGAGAAACTCATAACTTGGCTGAATTTGTGGTCATTTTCACAAGAACAACAGAATATTGACACTATGGTAACTGCTCTGCCATGTTTCCAAGTTCTGATCTGAGTCATGGAGGCAGCTGTAGTGTCATCAGGCAGCTGTAAAAGGTGGGGTTTTTATTAAAAGAATTCTCTCATCCCTGATAAAGACCAGAATTGGTTCAGATCATCATTTCTCAAAAACTTCAGCCTGAATCAGAGGTTTTTTCAGAAATTTCAGTGCAAACCATTACAGTTTGAGGAAGCTGAGAACTCCTGGGAAGATGGTCTTTTCATGGGAAGCCTGAGACAGCCTTGTTTACAAGCACTGGCCTCTGCAGACAGGGTGTCCTCTAAAGTGTAATCTGGTGGTGAGAAGTTTTGCTCATTACTTTTGTAGCACTTCCTAACCCCCTTAGAAATACATATTTTCATTTACTCCACTCCATGTTAGCTCTGCCACAAGCACATTTGGTTTCTTCTGGCATTATCAAAGGCCTTTTTATGGTTGTTTTTTTTTAAATAGCAGTTCAAAAGCCAAAGGTGACCTCTGTATCATTTAAGGCTACTGCTAGAACAGGTGTAAGATGATGAGTTCCCCAAAAATGCTTGCAATGATATATATATAAAAAAGGTGGTTTTGTAAATTGAAGACTATCCATCTTTTTTGTTTGTAACTAATCAGCGTGCTTCACTTCCAAATGTATTTAACTGAAAATTTTGCTTATTGCTCATTTTCACAGTTTTATTCTTAGTGCTTCCAATAATAGAATTTTCTTGTAGGTCAAGTTAATGTCAGTCTGGCTTACTGGTCTCTAGAAGGTGGTTTTCCAGCTAGTAAGGAATAAGGATGTTATTGTTAAGGATATGATTACTGTGACATGGCTTTTAAGTACAGAAATGAAAAAATTCTGTATTTAGGTAGGTATTTGGGAAAAATGGTATCATAGTCTGTTGAAAACTAGTGCTAGAGGAAAAGATGTGGCTTGTTGTTTATTTGCTTATATTTAGTGAATTTGAAGAGGATTTTAAGTGGCAAACTCTACTAGAACAAAACAGATGCAGAGAAATCTTAGAAGATTTCTCAGAAAATCTCTTACTTTTACCCCATTAGATTGCTCATCCTGAAGGGACCAACAAAATGCAGTCAGTGACCAAGCCTGTCATCATTTGAGTAGAAAAAAAGCTGTTGAAATCATGTCTGTATCCAGTTGTGGAAGAGAGAACAGTCAGGTTTGGTTATCCCAAAACTCTTCATTTCTTAGGGCCCAAACCATGCTTTTTGCTTAAAACTGACATTTCCTATGCAGTGAGTATGTTGTCTCTCCAGACCTTATCTGTAAAAATATTGAACATGTGCTTGACCTCCAGCCTGTGAACCAGCCTGTTCATTTAACATCAATATCTGAGAGTAGGTAAGATTCCCTTCTAGGTTTGACCCTGTGGTATTGTGACAGGTTACTTGAGAGGACAGTGAGTTAGGGAGGTCAGTGACTCAGGTATATTGCTTGCACAGTCTTTGCTAGGATCTTGGATGGTGACAGTTCATTCAGAATTGTATCTTTAATGTTGACCCAACTGAAACTTGTAGGCATCCAGATATTTTTGTTATTCAAATATTGTGTGGTTTCCTGTTTCCAAAGAGATGCTCAGCTTTTCTAATATTTTTAGTTCGTAGTTCTAAGAGGAAGTGTTACCTACGGCTGTATAGGCTATATATTTTCAGATATGTGATAACTTTTTTGTTGATATGGCCCATGACATTTTTTACAGATAAAGGACTGGTCCCTGCACCAGTGAAGGCAGTGTTACCTTGTATGTTGCAATTTCCTTTTCTATGCCATGACCGTTTCTCACACCATTTTTCTTATACCCATTGAGAAGATTAGGTGAAGATGAAGATTTTTTCATTGCATATTAGTATCATGGTTACGAAGATGATTAAAGGACTGGAGGATCTCCCCTGTGAGGATAGGCTGAAAGAACTGGGTCTGTTCAGCCTTGAGAAAAGAAGGCTAAGAGGGGATCTGATCAATGTTTATAAATATCTGAAGTGTGGGAGACAGAAGGAAATGGTCAGCCTCTTTTCAGTGGTCTGTGGGGACAGGACAAGGGGCAATGGCCTCAAGTTGGAGCACAGGAAGTTCCGCACCAACATGCAGAAGAACTTTTTCACAGAGTGACAGAGCCCTGGGACAGGCTGCCCCGGGCGGTTGTGGAGTCTCCTCTGGAGATATTCAAGACCTGTCTGGACATCTACCTGTGTGATCTGTCCTAGGGAACCTGTTTTGGCAGGGGGGTTGGACTCAATGATCTCTTGAGGTCCCTTCCAAGCCCTATGATTCTGTGATTCTGTGATTAGGATGTGTATGTGTTTTTACTACTGCTATATTATCTGTTTAGAGTTGCTGAGCATTGAAGCACAAGCATTCAGAATAGAATAAAGTGATAAAATTATACTTGGTTGTCAGGAGGAAATGTATTGCAAAGTTCTGTAGCATAGAATGTTTTTTGGTTTATTAATTTTTACTGTTGTGAAAGTCTCTTTAACGTGTACTTCTGCAGGTAGCATTAAGGAAGCCAACCATTTTCCCATGTGCTTTCCTTGTTTGTTCAGATCAGTTGCAAAGTTATTGGCACCAAACTTAATACTGCTCCTTCCTTTTCTTTAGTAGTTGCTAAGCTCTTCTGCCACCTGTGAGTTCTTATGTTATATCCAGTGCGAGCAGAAGCTGTCCTCATATTGATCCATGTGGTGACCTGCTAATCTCTTCCCTTTGCCATGCACTTTTCCATTCACCAGGAGCTTCTTTCTTTGATTTCCTCCCAGTCCAGTAAACAGCTCCTTCCCAGTGCCAGGATGTTTAACTTTTAGATTAGGCCAGCAAAATGCCTTCTTAAATCTCAGGCAAATTATATCCAAATCTGTTTAAAATCAACATTTGTTGGATCCACACTGGCTGTGTGGATCTGTGTAACCTGTTTTTCCCATTCTATGTCCTAATTATTTCAGATTACATCCCACTGATTTTGTTTCTTTTTAAGCACATCATTAAATAAGATTCCCTATTTTCAGGGATTTTGGTTGCTTTTACAGTACATTCTGGTGTCAAAAACATTTGAGAATTCATTCCAAGAAGGATGGGAGAAGGAGGCACTACAGGAGGAAAAACTTGCGTGGATGAAGGAACTGGAAGACTGAAAGAAGAAAGAGAAAGGAAAGCAGTCTAGTTATTGATCTCCCACACAAATACGGCTTATAATTAGAAGTCTGAGCTCCATGTGGAAAGAATCTATTTGTTCCTTCCTTACATTATAAATGCAATGTAATATCCTTTTGCCAGGGCAGCGTACGATACTTAAAGTGTACCTGTAAATTATTTATTAGGCATCAGTCCATTTGGATTTTGGCTTGAACACCAAAGTGACTGAGAATATTTTGTTCTGGATGATCCATAACCTGCAGAGGGGCAGATCTTTCCAGTTTGAGTCACTTATGTAACGCAGCAAAATCAGAAGGTCTGGATGTTCAGAGGGCAGAACACTTAACAGCGATAAAGATAAACCTTTATAAATAACAACTTTGCATATAAAGCCAAACAAATTGGAAACAAAAAGTGTAAAGTTTTTTCTTCATATGCTTTAGTGTGTTTACTAAAATTTTCTTGCATATATATTTTAGACATATATTTTGATTGGTCCTTATTTTGCAATAAAGTGTTACAGAAACTGAGTCTTAAAATTCCATATCCCACCGATCTGCTGTTTTCTTAATGCTAAAGGCAGATTGATTGGGAACTACCAATCAGCAGTGTAGGAAATTCTAGTTTCTGCTGTTTATGGAAGCTCAGGCTTAGTCTAAAGGCCACCTGAGGTCATTACATATTATCTTCCAGTGCCTTTATCCTGGGAATTCCAGGAAGTCATTTATCTCATGATACAATAGCCTTTGGTCAACAGTTTGTACCCTTTGTATAAAAAGTAGATAATGGCCAGTAATAGCAATATTGTCCTGGCAGTATGGGTTGTAAATCCCTAGCAAATACTTGGGTATTTAGCCAAATACTTGAGTATTTGAACGAACTTCAAATGAGGGTGGCTTGTGTATGGCTTTGTGCGTGGCAGTGACAGTGGTGTAGACACTGCCAATGCACATAAAGTTTGAGTAGATAAAATCCACTCATTTAATTACTACCATGTTTCTCTAATGTACAAAAATGTGGTGGAGAAAATTGTCCACTGTACACTAGCAATTCCATTACTCTTCTTCAATGTTAATCAAGGCCAGTTGACACTTTGTGAATAATATTTCATAATGCTGATGTTATCAAGTTGCTGCTTAATTCCTCATCTGTCACCTTTACCATTATCGGTCACCTTTGGGGTTGGACCTGATGATCTCTCGAGGTCCCTTCCAACAGCTATGATTCTATGATCCTAGTGCTGGCTGAATAAATACACATCCTTCCTTTGTAAGCATTTTTAGAACAGCCAAAGAATTTTTTTCTATTTCCGTTATCCTGCCTGTAGCTACCCACTATCATTCTTTAAGAAGCATGTTGGTGTCACATTTTTATCACCCACCTAGGTGAAGGCACATAGCTGAGAAGTGTGGAGTGTTTTGATGTTCGGTTTTTACTTCTATTCAATTAAAAAAACCCCAACAAATCTGCTTCTGTTACCTTTATGTTTAGTGCTTAGAGAACCCTCGAGAATTACTTTCCTGGAGATTGATGTCTGGTGTTTGGTCTCAGCTGAATGAGTAATAACGGCACAGGTAGGGGAAGCAAACGCTATGTGCTACACTGTACGATCCCTTCCCTCTTCCTCCAAGACTGTGCATTAAAACTAGCAACCTTAGAGAGACGTGGTATGGGTTTGGACATGGAGATCCATGATTCACACAGCCTAATCTCCAGATATTTGGTGCTTTCTGTTACTTGAGAACCCTTGAAAGCCTAAAGGCAAGAAGCAGCGTTAGGATTCAGATGGAGCTTGGGCTGTAAGAATCTGGACTGTGAGATGTTAGGAGCTGAAATATGAGCAGCAGTGTGTTTCCTAGGGATATTGATGTGAATGATCAGAGGGGAAAGGAGCTGGTTTTTATTAATGACTTCAGAGACATAAAATACTTGAAGAGTAAGATAGTAATTGTGCCTTGAGGCATCTTGTGTCTTACTTTACATTGGAATGGAAGTGACCAAGTCTTTACTCCTTCAGACTTAGGGATCTCTATGCCTTACTAACAGTCTGTTCTGTTCCTTGCCACTATGTTCCTGTGTATCTGCCACGATAGAACTCTTAAATGAATTAAATTTATTGGAAGACACCTCTGAAAAAACATTTTCTTGACTATCCAGCTCTTAGACTCCAAGAGCAGGAAAACACTTTGCTATATTTTCATCAAGAAATGGGAAAAGAACTCTGTGTTTTACAATCAAACCCAATTTTAATGCTCTGCAGCACAAGAAAGCCAAGGAATGGTGTTTCTAGGTAGTTCTTAAATAGAATACAGGAATATTTCTGGTGTGCCTGCAGTCTGGCCAGTACCTTCAGATGGATTTGCCTTGGATAATGAATGGTATTCTATATCCAACTCTTAAGCAATGATACAATGTTACCTAATGCAGTATTTTCTTGTCAGCCTTAAAACTTTTCTCCTAGAGAAATAAATTTCCCAGAAGTTTCTCACAAGTATGTTTTAATATGGATCTCCCTGCTCCTTTTTTCTTCTGTTCAAAGAAAATGTCAGTTCTCTTTACAATTGGCCAGGAAGCATTTGTAAGAGGTTAAGTGATACTACAAATATTCCTTAATTGAGTTTAGATGCATTCCGTGCATTTTTACACCAGCATCAAAGAAAACATCTTTCCAAAGATAAGCAGCATCTTCTCCTGTTTCAAGAAATCATCACATTTTTCATCAAGCTTTCAGGAATGAAAGCTACTGGACTGCCGTGTTGTCATAATAAAAAAGAAGGTGCACACAGAGGTACTGTGATCCAGGGGTGACAAGTGCTGAACAAATAGCGCATGAAGACATCTTCCCAGCTGACAGCATCCATCTCCATCAGTTATTGCTCTTGTACTGGTTCAGATATGTTTGATCAACTTTCAAATGATTATCCTGGCAGGAGCAGGTGAAAGCAGTCGTGATACTTTGATTTGGACTAAAGTACAAGGCAGGCTGAAAGAACCTTTCATTAGGAGTTGATACTCAGCTGACAGTGAGACTCGTATGAGGAAGTCAGGATGAAAACAGTTTTCCATTTCCTTCCTACTTAGGAGAGGTGTGGTCAGGGTAGTATGAGCGTAGTGAACTTCGACTTACTGACTTGTGTGTTAACACATCTGAAGTTCAGATTGACCACTGCAGGGTGTGAGTTTAGAAGGGAGGCCTTCTGTTCCGTTTTGTACCTTTTCTTTATTTGCATCTGATATTTTCACTGGAGTGACATAGTTATTCTTTCACTTTGGTTTTATTTTTAAAAGCGACTTTGGAACACGCCTATCCCTGTGACAAAATCAACGAAACTGTCTGTGTGCAATTTTAAAGCACTCCAGTTTGAAGTGGTTTAAACTAAAACCCAAGCTAAATCTTCCCAACAAGAAGTTTGTGTTGCTAGCAATCACATTATCCAATTAATTAAATCAATCTCTTTTTCCCTTTGTAAATAATTTGGTGGATTGATTCCAATTTGTGTGAATGTATTTCTTTTTCATAAGTATTCGCCAAATCAGTCATGACAATTTGATTTGATTTTCTGGCTTCTTCTGGGCTGTTTCCCTGCTGTACCTTTGTTTTTCACTGTATACTTTGGGGTTGGTTACCTCATATGCATAATGATGATTTTGCTTTCTGAGCAGATTACATAGAGTTGTTGATGCACATCCCAAGGTGTTCACATCAAGTGTGAGGCTTTAAAACATTCTTCATTCATGCAGATGACAATGAGCTCAAGTGAATATGCATGGATGATGAATAAAGAAATTAGAAACATAGTTATTCTGAATAGGTTTTGGAATATGAATACTTTTTTCCTCTTTTTAACCAGCTCTACTGTTAAATTATTCAATTTTATTGAAGAACAAGATTTAAATTCTTGTCAACACTGAAGCAGATGAGGTCGTGCCAGTAACTCCAGTGGAGTGATGGTTTCACTGTATGCTTCATTTAAAAACTCTTGCAACCTGCATTTTATTTCCTCCCCTTCCCATTTAAAGCCACTTTAAGCAAAGAGAAAGGAATAAAGGCTCCAGAGTATGAATGGGATTCAGGCCCATATCCTTAATATGTGTGCCACTTATCAGCATTCATCTGATGTCTTTATCTCATGTTATAATTTCATTCACCTTCCATTTCTTGTACCTGACACCCTACTGTTTGTGTCTTTTAATTTGTGTCCATCTCTTCATCACCTCTGATGCTTTACAGTATTATTTCACCATAAACTTTGAGTGACAAAATCCCAGCTTAATGAGGTTGAGTTTAGCTGGCTACTAATGTTAGTTGCTGACAGTTTTTACCCTATACACATTTGAGAAAGAAATGCCTTTTGGATTATACCACTGCACATTTCACATTTGCATTTTATCAAATATTCATATTTTGATACTATTATATTAAAAATTCTCTCCTTTGCTACAGGGAAATGTAATTTTTAGAAGTCAGTAGATGCTTAAGCAGACTTTAATGGTTGTGATTTTGACACTTCTTCCTCCCAGTTTCCTCAATGATACAAACTCTTCAGTTGTTCTGAGTCCTGAACCGTGAACTGTCAAGAATGAGGTAAGATTGAACCATGTGGGTGCATCACGAGAAGTGAAATCCGGTTGGAGAGGTTGAGCTGTGAAATGGAGTAGAGAGAGTACAAATGGCAGCCAAACCCATCATTTGAATTTTTTTTTGTGCCACATTTCTACAGTTACGTCAAAATTGGCCTAGCTCCTCACTGTGATAAAAGATAATGAGACATTAAAATAAAATTCTACAGGACCTCTTCTGCTTTTTTATATAAAATGCAGGAACTAACACAAACAATTTCAATTTTCTGCAATACCTTCTCATTTTTTTCTGCAGGTGAACAAGATCTACCATGAATCAATTACTTATAAAATGGTAAAAAGGTTCCGTACCTTATTCTGGATGCCTTGGCAAATATTCTTCAATAGCATGTGAAAGTAAGAGTTCTCTTCCAGTATTTATGAATAGCTACAGTGAGAACAACTGACTAAAATGTGCTCCTACAGGCAAGACCCTCAACAAGGTATTCCGCTAGAGACGAAATCCTCAAGAGCTGGAAGGCCTCAGCACCTTTGAGGCTGTTGCTCTGGCTTGTACACAAAGGTTTGCAGTGACTGTCTGATTTGAGGGCCCTGGTATCTTCAAAGTTTATTATCTTTGTCATCCGTTTTTATGGTCTTTGTTCACAACACTTGCAAATACCCCTCCTGTGTCCCGTCAAAATCCTTGAGCAAAAGGAAGTCTGCAAAGAAGAGCCTTGAGTCATTTAGATTTTTATTTGCTGTGATAATCAGCTGTGTTGTTGACTTTCTGTTGGCTTTGGGTCAGGAAACTTTGTTCTAATGTATCTTTCATTGCTGGGTTGTAGTGTGGTGCTCATGGCAGCTGTTGTAATTTAAAGACGTGGCATTTGTATCCCCTTGTGGGAATACACATAGCAATGGCTATGAACAAGTGAATAATCCTTTCCCTAATTCTCATTAGAGTTCTCTTGATCCCGATTTATTTTCTGACTGCACTGGCAATGCTCTTGGAAGCAACGGAAAGCTTCTTAAAATTAGGAATAATTTGTGAGACACAGTTTGTGAAGATAGTTTGAATATGAAATTAATTTTAACACAAGAAGGTACACACTGAAAGTGGAAACTTTGAAATTCTGACCCCTCCTGTCCACCAAAGGCCTCATTTTCTATTACTTGTCACAAGGTCTGGGAGGCATTTTTTTTTGTTTTTACAGTAGCATGTTAGAGAGCAACTTAGAGTCTTTAATCTGTAAAATGTCCATATTCACCCTCAATGTTAAATGAAGAAAGAATATAAAACCAAAAGGCAACCAAAAATACATCAGTAAAAGTTTCTGGCACAATAACAATTGGTGAGGCCCTGGCACAGGCTGCCCAGAGAAGCTATGGCTGCCCCCTCCCTGGCACTGTTCAGGGCCAAGTTGGATGGAGCATTGAGCAACCTGGACTAGCGGAGGGTGTGCCTGCCCATGGCAGGGGGTTGGAGCTAGATGGGCTTTGAGGCCCTTTCTAACCCAACCAGTCTGTGATTCTGTGATTCTATGAAGAAGTGGCAGTCCTTTACAGAGAAGCAGACCATTTTGTTCCCACTGGGAGAAGTCACGTTTAGAAGATGCCTGGTTGCTCCCATGCCCTTGGGATGGTTATGTGCTCTAGAAATATTGACGTTTAACTTGATTTTTCTCTTTATTTACCGTGTCCGGTTTTCTTGAGTGAGGTTGACTCCAAGAAGGTTTCTTTTGACCTTCCTCTGGAAAAGGAGGATACCCAAGACTTTTCTTACTGTGTATATACATGATAATATGAAGAAAGAGTAGGCAGAAAATTTAAATGCCACCACTTACATAGTCTGAAATTGTAAGTCTGCAAAGTAAGGCTAATTAAAGTCCCTGTCTTCACTAACCAACCATTCATACTCTGTCTTACTCCAAAACCTTCAGGTCTGTGGGGGATTAGTGAGTTCCTGCATTATCAGATATCTGGCATCGAGTAACCGAGCGAGATGTCCAGACTGTGGTGATTCACTGGAGCTGTTTATATTTTTCCAGCTGGGGTAGGCATTCCTCAGCTCTGGGAAAACAGGGAGGGAAGTACACCACACCTCCAAATCCCATTTACTTTCTCCTTTCCCACAGGAGAGAACCACTTTGTTGAGAGAGACAAAGTGGTTAGAAGTTAATTGCAATTTAATTACCCCCATGTCTACCTTTGCAGCTGAGGGAGAAGGCAGCCTCTACTTTACTATCTTCATGTTTCAAAAACAACCCTATGAGGCTTTCCAAAGAGGTCTGTAAAACTGGGGTGCACTTCTGACACATACAGTCAAGCGGGTCCCCAAGTTTTGCTCTTGCAAATGCTATGGGGCATGTTGTGACTCTGATTAAAACTGCAAGATTTCTGAGACCAAGCTAGCTATTTTTATCAATCAATTAACACAGTACTAATTAAATTATTATTGTATTATTATTTCTGTGATGGTGCCATGCAGGGTGAGGTCATCTTTCCTCCAGGTGATGTACAAACATGAAATCAACAGGCAGCCCCTCTCCAAAAGAACTTAAAATCTTAAATATTCTTTTAAAGGGCAAACTTTTAATTACACCTCTGAAAAATCTAACCTATTCTATGACCATGGCCTGTTTTAAAAATAGTACAGTTAGGCTGATAAAGACTTCCTTTAAGCAGAGCTTTATTGTGCCATTAACTTGAAAATACCATTATTGTAATATGATTTTTACTATTACAATTAAAGATTAGCTTGATTAAGTGTAATTGGGTTTTATAGAAGCCTCTATAATGAAGTTAAAATATTTATCTGAATTCAAAACCATGTGTATTGGGATAGGATTGAGGTTTACTTGGTATACCTGGTGCAGTGGTGAGGTGAAAATACATCTAACAAAGTAGCTGTTAGAACCAGCATTTTCTGGGGAAGATTGATGTGTAGTTGATATGGCAGAAAACCGAGTTTCAGGAATCAAGTGCTTCTTTTTTTGTTGTTGTTTTCATTGTAAAATATTTTAAATTCTTGTGTGAAAGGGGCTATGTAAATGCTAAGTATTGGCTTGTTCCCATTTCTTCCACTAGCTCCTTGTTTAACCAGGGACTAATAATCACTTAGCTTTTGTATGTCAGAGTTTACTTGTGAATGTATTCACTAGGAGCATGTTGTCAGCTGTCTCTTTAAGTTCCATTTCTTTTCGATTCTCAAAATAAAAAGGCTTTGTTTTAAGAACTGATTTCTGGAGGAACACATATTTTTACACATTAAGTAGAGCAGCACACAATTTTTGTGGTCTCTTCTATTAAAAATTCTAAGCCCTGAAATTATTTTACAGACATATATTTTCTTCTTCGTATTTAAAGAAGGGTAAAGAAAGAGGTATGCTACTAGAATATTTGAAATACCAGAAGAGCCGATGATAGTGCAGTTGGGGCATCTACAAACTGTGCCCTGCAAGGCTCTGAAGCCCGTGGACTACTGCTCATTTTAAACTACATACACAAAATTTAACCTTGGACACCCTACAGGATAGTTTGGCACTACCTGGATGAAGACCTCAGGGAAAGTGACAGGAATAATAGTTTGTACTTACAACCCTTTTCCACTGGAATAACGCGCAGTAGTGCATTTTGCAGGTAAGGAATTTGAAATCCAGAGGAAAGGCAAGGCTCCAAAGCAGGGAGACAGTAAAGCTCATCTTATTATGAATGAGTTTTATGTAACTTAAAATCACAGAATCACAGAATGACTAGGTTGGAAAAGACATTTAATGTCATTGAGTTCAACCATGCCTGTCCTCTACTAAACCATATTTCGAAGTACCACATCTACCTGTCTATTAAACACATCCAGGGTCAGTGACTCAACCACCTCCCTGGGCAGCCTGTTCCACATAAATTAAATTAAGCATATGCTCACATGTAATGCTGGTCTGGGGCTGAATCGCTTGTCTAAGGTCATAGAGGAGACAGTTCCGGCACTAAGACTATTGGAATCTGTTGATCCTTCCAACTCCACTGTTTTCCTAGGTTGTGGGTAACATCAACAGTAGAGATTAGAAAATGCCATCATTAGAAAAGGATCAGCCTGACCAGCGGGTGGTTAACAAATTCACAGACTATGACATTTCCCATCTTTACTAGCGCTAAACAACAAAGAGGAACTGATGGGCAAGGAAGGGAACGTATTATGAGAAAAAAAATGCAGTCAAAGGCATTGCAAGCACCATCCAAGGCTATAGATGCATCAAAGAAAGACCACGGAGTTCTCCTGTGAACAGTTTTTACTACTAGTGTGACACTGAGAGATGCTGTGGCAGTTATGCTCTTTGACATTAATCCTCACTAATGCTAAGTAAAGTTTTGGGCATGCAGCTGTATGAAATAAATATGTGCCTTTGCCATGGAATTCCTGCAGATCGACAGCTTTTGTTACACAAAAAGTGGATAGTGTTCTACAGACAGACACTTTAGTGATAACATTTTTTTTTCTCCTTTTATAAAAAAAGATGTAAATTTTTCAGTGCTGTGTGTTTGCAGAGTTCAGATATATTACTGATATCAGGTTGCCCCAAAGTCTGGCTTTGGAAGGGACTAAATGGTTTCTGGAGGTGGTTTTTGGGGTGGGGTTTTTTTGGGTTTGGGTCTGGTTTGGTTTTTTTTTTTTTGACAGGATTAAAGAATGTAAAAGACTATTTGTACTAAACAGCTTAAGCTGTTAGTAAACATGTCCCCTTTAAATTAAGTGCTGGTGAAGACAAAGAAAGTGCTTTGTTGTTGTCAGATGGATTTGTCTTAAGTCAAATGGGCAAACAAGTTAAACATCAGTCCTCTTTAAATCCCTAATGGCTGTGCAGATTAAATCTCAAAAGGTCTGTAAAATGAGTAAAAAATTTAAATTGCTTTACTTCTTCCCGTTTACTTTGGCTAAAGCATTTTTCTTCTTCCTTTTCTTTTTTTCTTTTTTTTTTTTCTTCCCCTTCTCATCCAGCTTTAGAGAACTTTGTTTTCAAACTGCATTAGCATGCAGGCAAATATTAAACAAGAATTTCACTTCTCTGCAGTCTTGTCACTTGTGATGAATACATCCTTGCTCGCTAAGTGCTGGTGACACATCATTGTGGCAGCTTCTGCCTCTCGACAGAACGATAATTAATCTTGCTATCAACACTCCTAAAACAGGGGTAGGTAGTTCAAAAGTTTTATTCCATAGGGCTGCTTTGTGTGGGGTGGGATTCCTTCACTTGAAATGGCTGCCTGTGAATTGTGGCCTTCCTGTGGTTAGATTTTCTTCAGTGCTGGGGGTGCTGGTCTGTGTGGTAACAGCAAAAGGAGAAGGCTTTGCGCTGTTCTGACCTGGCACTTTTATGCCTCCATAAAGGGGTGGGCACAGCATGCAATTCAGAAAAGATACCTGAGCGCTAAGGTGGCCTGGCAGGAGTGTGGAAGTGAATTCAGGTTAGCGTTCTGTGGCTTCTTCTTCCATCTGCCTGACCACAGTGGGAATTTGGAGTGGTTTGGCGTCTGGCATGGAGAGATCCAGGGTGAACATGCTGCTTATAGATCTTGGCTACGAGCATGAAAACATTTTCTATGCACATCCAGCAGCTGTCAACATCAGAAGTTTAAGAACAGGGGGCAGACTGCTAGCTAGTTAAGCATTTAAGACTGAGTGTTCACAACTTTCTCCCCCATGAATTTCATCGTTCCAGCAGTTCGGTGATGATGAAAATCAACCAGGAGAGTATTTGCTCCAATTGGATTTTCATTCAATTTATTAATGATAAAGAATCCCAACTTCATGCATATTAAAGGAGTGTTGATTGAAGGTCACAGAGGTGTTAGCTGTGGTGTCCTGGCTAAATTCCAATTGGCTAATTACAATCTGCCTTCCTAAAACTCCCTTGTAGTTTCATTATTTAGATCATTAGCTGTTTATATTTTGTTCCAGACTCTGAGTAGTACAGCAAAGGGCTTTCAGCATTGAGCATGTTGGTTCATCAGAAGGCAAGCGGCAAAGCCAACTTTCTGCCTCTTGGAAGGCAATGTCAATGATACAGATATGGGATTTAAGTAGGAATATATCTAGCTCCAGTAAAAGCAACCGAGGCACATTTTACAAAGTCCCATCACACCCTTTGACTGTCATTTGCTGTACTGGAATCAGATGGCACATGTAGAGGGATGTGCATCTTTTTGCTGTTTTCTTCCAGTGGTCTAAACAACATTTGACATTATTTTATTCCCAACTCTTGTTTTTGAATTGCATGCTCCTGACTCCTGCATGCCTGATACTTTCTGCCCTTCTGGCAAGCATCCTTCTTTTTGGCAAAGGTCTGTTCAACCAAGTAGGTCAGATGGGCCATCTCTTTCTGCTTCTCATCTCATACCAGTTACTTTTTCCAAAGGTGTATGAGCTATCTGGGGCCCTTCTAAAGGGATCGTGCCAGGAAAAGCATATGAATATATTATCTGTTTGATGGTGCAGGATACGATTGCCCTCCACTCCAAACGTCTGTTTGGCCAGGCCTCCCTAAGCTCTCTGTAGGAGAAGATGGGTTCTGTGCTTGGTTCTGAACTCAAGCACATGTTGCAGCTTACAGAGGTGATCCATAAAATTGTCATTTAGTCCCTGCAGTGTTTTTTTCACACTGAGAGGTCACAGATCTATGGTGGTGTCTAGTAGTAACAGATTACATTTGGCTGTGATCTGTACTGACTTTACTCTTGTTCTCCACTGGTGATTTCTGGTTGTTGAATGTCCACAGTGAACACTGATGGAGGACAAGCAGTGAAGCAGCTATTTAGAAATGGGTTCAAATGCAGTTGAAATAATTTGCTCTAGAGATTAGGTCCATGCTTTTAATTAAAAAAGGGAAGGAAAATGATTCATCAATTATTCAAGATGTTTTCTTTGTACAAAACACCGAGGTTTTTTGTAAGTATACGTGTCTTGATATAGTGTTTTTATTGAACTATTAAATGTAATTAGAAACCCAAGGCAAATGATCTCTCAGTGAGTCAAGAAGGCCACGTAGGGGCTGAGTGGTGTCTGTAGCATTCTGAGCACCGTCAGTTCCCCACAAAGCCTATCTAAGGGTGATTAGCTCTTTACTCACACTTACTTCAGCTTGTTTCTAACTAATGATGATTTACCATTTTGCTAAATGCTAAGCAGCATTTGTTTGACAGAGTGCAAAGTGTGGGCTTAGAGAAAAGCAGGTAAAGATTCACTACAAAGGGCCTGTCAAAATACTTCTAAAATATACTGTCATAGCGTTAAACAATTTATTAATAAGCCTATTAATACCCAAGGATTTTTCTCTGTATGTATGTCTCTAGGTTCTGTTAAAAACATCAGTGTTTAAGATGCTATCCACACAGGCTTAATGCCAGGGAAAGCAATCCCATTAAATTGGACCTCATAAATATTTCATGAGGTCCAATTTAAAATTAATCTTGGCATGAAGCCAAGCCAGGCAGTATATTTGCTACTGTATTAAAAAGAAGCAGCAGATGAGGTATTTTTTCACAATAGTAATCTGACTGGGTTTTCGCACAGTCCTAACAATATTGTTAAAAAATACAGCTGTTAGTTTTGGCAGGAAGAAACGCATCTCTTTCATCACCTGTTAGTGCAAGAATCATACTGCAACCAGCATATTTTAAATGTCATCATTCTAGGAGATGATTTTTTTTTTCCTGGTGATGAAATCTCTGTTTTCTGAAAAAAAAATAAAAATCCCAAACCCTCACCTTGTAACTTGAAAGGAAATAAATATTCAGATATGGAATTTAACAGTGAGAGTGTAGGTATCTTTGGGAAAGCGCAATGAAGTAGTCAATGTCAAAAGGGATTTAAGCAGGTAGGAGGTTTTCAATGTGATTTGAGTTTGAAGTACCTAAGTCAACTGGGAAATAAAGTTTAGGATTTCAAGTGATTTTGATAGGGTTGTGAAATTTACTTCTGGTCAGAGTGTTAGTAGGCAAATTGGAAGAACTGATATTTGGCAGCAACTGAGACTTGGCAAAAATACATCCTGAGGTGTGATCAAAATCTTCTAGGAAAGCCCTTAGATAATTTTCAGAGACAATATGTCCTGATTTAATGCCTCTGTGAGTTAATCAGGGTTTTAATCGACGGTACAGAATCAGAACACATAAGACATAGGCAGAGAAAGGGCATCTCATTTACTTTCCTCATTTAGGAGATCAGATGTTTCCGGGGGACTGCCTGATGGGAAAAGAATTCAGGCTGCAAAAAAATCATTGAAAAAAGAAAATACCTCCTACTCTTGGCAATACGCATCAGATGAGGTCTCTGAGCAATTGCTCATTTTTGACAAGAATATTGGGAGGCTCTTTCATTTCTGTCTTTCATATAAATCTTGTTCTCCTAATCTGCGATCAAACTCCAGTCTCTAGAATTTCCCTTATATATTTGGAAAACACTTAAAACTCTGTGTGTGAGCAAAGGGAATAAATAACAAATACAATGAGAACATAAGAGCTTGAGTAACAGTTTGTGTTGTATGGCTTTAAAACTGGTTTGAGGATGAAGAAGAAAGCCTTTTATGCTGGAATAATTTCTGGGAGACACTGGTAAGGAACAAGATTACAGGGTGTTTAGAGATGTGCGTTTCAATAAGGAGCAATCACCATTCATATGCATACGTTTCATTTAAATGCATTATATACACTAGCAGATTGGGAGGCAGTCCTGAGACACTGAACATAATTTATTTGGATTTGAAGAAAGCCTTTGCTTTTGTGCCTTACAATGGGTTTGATTTACTAAGTCAGGAGACATAGTGGAAGCAAATTCAAATGGACTCGCTTTTGGCTGAGGAAAGGGGAAGAGCAATAATATCGGTGTGGAAATGGACGGAGGTAGTGTGTAGGGAATAGTGTGGGGCTCAGCTCACCTGATTTGCTGCCTGGAATCTGTGCTTGGGAGTGGCAGAGTGAAGGGGAAAGAGAAGGCTTCTGCAGATCACAGGTTGTGTCTCCTGTCGTAGAAATGAATCTCATCCTTTTGTGAAGGTGCTGCTTTACCCTATTTACTACAGAGGTAGCTTGGATTAGATGCCTCATCTGATATTAGAAGAGGCAAACCCCAAATCTGTTATTTCCTATGTGTGCTAATTGTCTCTTTTCTTGATTGCAGCCAGTGAGAGACCTAAGGGTCCATTTAATTAATCTGGACTCTTATCTAGTGGGTTTTGGACTGGGCCAACTAGTCTTCTTAGTGGAAGGGAAGGAAGTGAAATGTTTCCCATAGAGGAAAGGTCACCTTGATCAAACACTACTAGCAATACTGGATGGGTTTTGCAGGGAAGAGGCAAACAGCTTTGGTAGCCAGCAGGGATTCCCTGATGATGGGTCACCTGTGAGCTGATAGTGAGAGCTAGTCACAGCTCAGCAGTGAGGTATGTCAAACACTTCAGTTACATGTAATAGTCTTGAAGTTCTGCATTTAAAAGAGCCTGAGAGATATGAATAAGAGGTCACATAAGAAACCAGCGGGGCTTTATCCTTCCTAAGAGAGTCTTGTCACTTGGCAAAGTGATGCAGACTTTGAGAAGTAGGGATATTGTTAGTTCAAGGAATGTTGTGAGAGACACCACTGGAGCAAGGATGAACATCATCCACTGCTCTCCTTCCCTGCTGTCCTTTTGCCCACCAAGACAGTTATCTAATCATAGAAGGCTATCATGTTGGTTAGGCATTTCTTCTTCATAAATGCATACTGACTAATCCCAGTCACTTTCTTGACCTTCAGACGTGTGGAAATGGTTTCCAGGATTCTTTGTTCCATCGTATTCCCTGTAATTGAGGTGAAGCTTCAAATGATGCAAAATAAAACACAACAATAATTATTTTGAGTACTTAGATTTTGACTTAAAAATTAACCGCCACAGGTTAATATTGTTAGGTCCAGATAGAAAGATGGAATAAAACACTTGGGAGGGAGGATTAAAGATCATGGGAGGGCCTGTAAAAGTTGCAAGGTCAGTAAGAGAGGTCAGTGACTCAGGCTCTGAGATTTTTCTGCCAAGATCTTTGGCTTTCTTGGACTTGAGGTGGTCCAGGAACTAAACAGCAGGCAACCACTAATGCCATCTGCTGAAAAAGAGAACTCGTGGTACTGGGTCTGCTTCCCCACTATACTTTTAATCTACTAATATTGATGAAGATGTCTGTTTCGGAAATAATCTCTTTCTCAGGGAAAATCCATTATTGTGCTTCAGCTCCCTGGAAAAGAAATGGAAGTTACAACAATGGAAGGTGAGCTTGTTGTATGTTCTTCTTTATATACTGCAGTACATGCGAGGCCATGGCAGTGACACTGTTATGAGTATCCTCATTGCTTTTAGCATTGTTCTCTGCCCAGCCTAGATGCTATTCACAATACCTTTTCCCAGATGCCATATTTAAATACCCAAATATAAGAAGCTAGATTGTCTATCTGTAGATAGTCAGCTGTTTTCATCTGCTTTTTCTACTCCTTTCTTGCTCGTATTCTCTCAACAGAAAGGATCCCTGTTTTCTTCTTGGCCCAGGATGTAATTTCTGAACTAATAAAGACCTTCCTCAGCATGCCAAAGAATGGAGATCTTACAATGATTAAGAGTGAAGGTGCGAGCTCATGTTTTATCAAAGAAAGGATGTGTTGAATAGTGGTAAAGAGATAACCTAGCTGGATATATAAGAAAAGAAAGTATTGAAACCCAACATCACAGTGTTAATCACGGTTAATAAAAAGACAAATCTGCTGTGATCGGGAAGCTCTCCCACTCAAAATAACAAAGGGGGTAGAAAGGCAGGAGTCTGCTAGTTAAGAACAGGGTAGCTGTGATTCACCAAAGTGGCTGTGGAAAAGGCAATCAGAAAGTCTCAGACACGCTGTTTCCAGTAGTGATAAAGAGTATTAATGTCATCACAAAAGGCATTGTTAAAGCCTAGTGTGGTTTAGCCTAGCAACCACTGTGCTGCAAGTGTACATGACTTCTCTCTGTGAACCAGTCAAAGGAGGAAAAACACTAGTGCTATTGAAGGTAGAAGATAATGTTGGCATTAAAACAAATGGGTTTAATCATCCATGAGTAATGTTGGCAATATGAACAACATGTGTAAGTATCAGAAAGAGCAGCGAAAGTTCTGGAGCCACATCCCATTGCAAACTGTGGGGAGACAAAAATTAAATAGCTTAATGATGGAGTATGCTCAGTTTATAAAAGAGTATAATGCAGTAACCTATGACAGCACTACATCTCAGGAGCTTTCTTCTAGTAAACATATTGCTAAGATCACATGAAGCAAGATTCAGTTGCCTAGGCATAGTGCCTTTTGAGATTCCTTAGGCTATCATAGCTGGTCCTCAGCTGCCGTTCCTGAATCACAGAATTACAGAATCATTAAGGTTGGAAAAGGCATCCAAGATCATTCAGTCCAACCGTCCCCCTACCACCTATATTACTTACTAAACTACGTCCCTAAGTACCTCATCTAACCTTTCCTTAAACACCCTGAGTGAGGTATGGTGACTCCATCACCTCCCTGGACAACCTGTTCCAATGTCCAACCACTCTTTCTGAGAAGAAATTTCTCCTAATTTTTAACCTGAACCTCCCCTGGCACAACTCGCAGCCATACCCCCTTGTCCTATCACTGGTTATCTGCGAGAAGAGGCTGATCCCCAGCTCACCACAACCTCCTTTCAGGCAGCTGTAGAGAGCAATAAGGTCTCCCCCAAATCTTCTCTTCTCCAGACTGAACAGTCCCAGTTCCCTGAGCCTGAAGGGTGTAGGTCTCTCCAGTCCTGTGTCACATCTAATGGGTGTCAGGTAGATGCTTCAAAGTCTCTATGGTAGCTTGGTTGGCACTAGATGCTTGTGTCCAGGCAGCTGAATCAAGCCCTGAAAGTCAATAGAGAAGTTAGGAAAGTTAAACTCAACTTTGCTTATCTCTGGTTTGTAGTGGTAGTGAAATATCAGCACATTATGCTGACATACTTTGCTCTTACATGAGCTCATCAGCTTTGACATGTGTTTAAGGTTGGTTTTGTTTTTTTTAATGAACTCATTAGAAATGAAGGAAGTAAAGCTATATGAAGTACAGCTTGTGAGTTATGTAAAGAAATATCTATTGCCACCAAATACTAAACTATGCTGTAGAGGACAATATAGGAACAGCCAACAGAAAATTCTACATAGCTGAAACATTGTTTTACCTCTGTCAGGGGTCTATACTGTCCCTTTGTCTTCTGACACTCTTTCTTTAGTAGCCATTGTTCTCTCATGTTTTAAATTGATGGGCAAACAGTGACGTCTCCAGTCTTAGTTAAATGTGTCAGCTTCCTGAGATACCATTACACGTCTTTTGTAATAGTGTTACAGTATAAGCCCATTTTAGACCTTTGGTACAAATGAATGCTTGTCTTAAGTTAATAAAATATAGGATGAATCCTTAGCCTACTGAAATGAATAAAGTGAGTTGAATATTGCATCAGTTTAGTGATATTTAACATAAGTTATGCATATGGAAATAGGATTAGTTAATTTTTAGTGAATGGTACATGAACGGAGAAAATTGTCCAAGAAGAGGTAGAGGTGCCCTTGAAGGTAAGACTGGATGATATTAAGTGAGACTCTGGAGTTGATATGAAATAAATTTGTCACTCTATGAAAGCAGATCAGCATTCCATTCAAGTTGTCATGCTCCCCTTTCAAAAGCCAACTTTTATCTTTTGCCTTCAGAGGGAAAGCATGTGATTTTTCCAACCAGGTGTTTCTGACCATATGCCAATATTATTAATATCAACACATTAATAATATTATTAGAAGATTATCCACCACGCATAAGGACCTACATAGCATTTGCAATTTCATATGTTAATGAGCTTTGGGGATGAGATGGAAGTTGAAGTAGATTTCTATCTCTACAATAGTATTCAGTGTCCTGACAGCGTGCTGCTGTTTCGCCAGTATATGGGGTAAGATTTATACCAGACTGCCAGCACACAAAGTTGATAGCATTATCTTTGGCTATGTATTTTATAGGGGAGTTTTTTGAATAGAAAGAGCTTGCTTGATACTAGATAAGATTCTCTGTGGAAATTATGGAGCTGCAACTCAGGTTTCCCAATTGCAAGCTGCACCTGGAAAAGGAGAAAGCATTTGTCTGAGTGGAATGGTGATGTCTACTTATGATAGTTCAAGAATGTGTGTGAGATACAGGTGATGTACCCTATAATATCAGAGCTTTTGTTTTTGGAAGTGATTCAGTTTCAGTTTTGGCAATGCTTTACTGTTGCTTCTGTTCAGTCTTTGGAGTTTCAGGGATGAGGCCATAGCGGAATCATGGGGTTTATGGCTTTGGTAATTCAATTCTTTGCTAGTGATTTCGATGCTTGATGCGCTTGTGAACCAAAGATATTTAAGATTTTCCATGGTGCATCTAGATTCAGCCAACACTTTAAATTTGACTCACTTTATGGTGTGGGATTTTCTCTGTCTTTGAAATCTATTTCTTTTCCTGCCTCTTCCCACTTTAAAATAAACCAGCAAACAACATTGCCTTTAGACCGATCTCCTCTGCAGGTATATTTTTAGATTGACCAGTGTTACCCTATTATTTCTCAACTTACAGTTTCCTGTGTTTCCTTTTATAGTCAGATGACTCTAATGTGTTTTAATATATTTACATTTGTGTATGCAAACTTTTTACTTTTTTTTTGTAATAAACCCTGAGAAATGTCTTAAGGGAAAAGAATATAATCCAAATACCTTCTAGAAGATATTCTTTATTTAAATTAATCAATAAATAGAAGTTCTCTTCTGTAAAATTCACAGCTCAGTTTAGGCTGAGTAAATATGAACTAATGTCAATGTCTAGGAGTTGCACTTGATGTTCCTTGTGGATACCTTCCAACTCAGGTTATTCTGTGATTCTGTGATTCTATGAATATGAAATGTTGAACCCTAATGGTAGGAAAAGACATTTTGAACCAATATTTTGCATATGTACAGAATCTATAATGCAATTATTCAGGCGTAGTAGAAAACAAACCATTACCTGCATAGACAGGTTTAGGTTACAGCAGAGGAGATATTTCTTACCCTGATTTAATGGTTTTTATGTAGCAGAGATAAACCAGTATTCCCCAGCAGAGTGAAATGTCTTTTGAACTCTCTCTGGAATCTGAAAATTGAAATGACATTGTTCTTCTGGTGTAAATGGGTATAGACAGGTAACACAAGGCCAGGTGAATTGTTTCAAGGAGGCATTTTTATTAATTTGGCATGTTTACACAACGCTTTTAGTCTGGATGGCAATCAAAGGTCTGAGATTTGAACTAACGTCAAACCCTTAGGACAACTTCTTGGTATTACCACATAGCATGATGCTTGCAGAAAACTACAGAAATCTAGCAAGTACCATGTTTTCAGTGAGCTTGGCATACCTAAAGCATTCTTTTGGTTCCCCAAGAGAAAATTGCAGGTGAGAATTAGATGCTCATTTTTACAAATATGAGTGGGTAATAATCTCAGTTCTGGTAAAGGATTATATATGAAAGTAAATTTTAAATGTATCTGGTTTTAAATATTTCAGGGAACATGAGGGACTCCATACATGTGCTTAGAGGTAGGACTGATTATTTCTTAGATACATTTTCATTCCAAAGATCAAGGTTTCTTGAAACAGGACTTTGTGATTTACCCTGTTGAAGACCAAGTCAACCTTAGATACTTTCCCAAACAACAGTAACAAGTTGTGGGTAAGACAAGAGATACCCATGAATTTATGCACCCATGTTAACCTGAATGGTTTATATTTCTAGTGACAGTGAAGTTTTTACTCCATAGATGAAGACGGTGAGGTAGAGAATTTGATAAATAATCGAGTTTGTTCCAAACAAATTCGGTGGCACAAAGTAAGGAATATACATGAAAAATGGTGAAGAGGGTGGATTTGCCAGAGCTGAGAAGTGTAGGAGGAGATGAAAGTAGAGATGTGGCTTTACAAGAAAGCTTTGAAAGAAAGAAGAAACATGGATATGGGAGATTTGAGGAGATGCTGAAAGAGAGAAGCCACAAGAGGTTGAGTTTCAAGTGCAACTGAACTGGAAGGGTTGAGAGAGAGAATGTGTTAGGTAAAATGGGAAATTAAGTTTTATTAGTGAGGATGACACTTGAGATGTGGAAAGTAGAGAAGTTTCAGGGTGTGGGTAGGGCTCCAGAAGGGAAAATGACGGGTATTTCATCAATAAAGAGGCTGGTGTCCGCAAACTAGTAGTAAGGAAAATAAATGCGATAATATTCATATTGGGTCATATTCTCTTTGTGTTAAATAGCCTTTACCAAGGAGAATTTACCTACTGAGGTGCGATACTAAGTGATCCTGAAGATTTAAAGTATCATAAAAATATAGACATCTTAGGTATAACAGCATCTGTAGAAGGTGGAGAGACAAACCTTTAGGGTATGGCAGAGGAGGTCACCTCTGAGACTCAGAGAGGTAATTAGCCTGGAAGAAATTGTCTGTGAAAAAAATCAAATTAAGAGCTCCAGAATGCAAACTAAGAAATGGCACTGGTTCTTAGCAGTTCTGCCTTTCCTAAGGATTCACAGAAGACATTTATTGCACCAAGCAGTTGTGACTGTGTTTGTGGACTACAGATACAGGAGCAGGAAGGCTGGTGTTTAGATCAGATGAAACTGGAGCTCCTGAGAAAAATGCGTGACAGTCTGCAATTTGAATCTTGTTTTTTAAAATTGATTAAATCAATTTACATCTTCCATTAAGGCAGAAACGAGTTGAATCCTAATCTCATTTTATCAACCCTCTAGGATTTTAGAAAAAGGATTTGATTTTGCCTCAACTCTATTTTGATGAATCAGCATGCATTTTGAGAGGCCTCATATCTAGGCAGACAAGGCTGCGTTTCTGTTTTGTTTTACTAAGTGTGTTTGTTTGTGGTAGGTATGTTCAAACAGACTTTATGTTTAATCTTATCCACCGCATTTCAGGAGCTGATCAGGTATAAAGTCCTTAGTTTCTCTTCTGAGCATTTTATAAATAGGAAATCACTGACTGATTTCATCTGGAAAGGCTGCATTGATTTCTTAAAAGTAGCTAGAAAGTACTGAAAAGAAGTGTGGGTGCTTGGTGTCTTTTGGATTCTCAACACATCTTTTTAATCTCTTACACAGGTTTTGTTTACATCCATCTCTCAGCATTACAAAAAGGGCTGGGAGAAAGCTGGTAACTTTTTGAGGACTTCACCATATTACCTTGCTTCTATAGTTACACTGACTTAAATCAACTGATTTACTCCACTCTGAAAATAAGCAAGCTCTACTCAGCCTTATCTCACATATTTATCAGTACAGTTCTGTTTTAAAACGTTATTGGCTGTAGCAATTACAGTCTTCATAATTTATGATATTATAATATAAGCTCTTTTTTGCCCGGAGCTCTATAATTTATTTATGTGTGTTTTTATTTACATAATATTTATAACTTATGAAAGACACTTCAGTGGTAATGCTGAAGAGCAACAACATGGAATGCATGCACAGAAGGGTGGTTTTAAGTTACGTGCCATCTACTTTGAGATCATTTTGCCAAGCTGGTAGTTTCAAGCAGTATCCAGAAATGGTTCCTTCCTTTCTTCTATTTCAGTCTGTTCTCATTTCAGCAAACTACTACATAAATGGCATGTTTTCAGCTTGCTCTCTGTGTGTATTTAGCATTTGGGCTCCTATCAATACCAATAGGACTATATGGCTCAATTTCTGTCCCTCCATTTAGAAATACATATCCAAGATAATGGAACGTATAGAAGTGTAAGTTTGACATTGGTGAACAGACTCACTTTTCAAAAGTTCTGTTTGCTGGTTTATACACATTCCAGGGTTGAGTAATACGGAACTGTAAATCTTGAAAATAGTGCCAATGAGTGTTAACTCATTGTAAGGAACAGTGCACCTTCTTCTTTGATCTTTCTGAGTTAGGAGACCCTCAATGTAGTGTCTAGATTCCATAAGCTGTTAGTGCTCCATGAAATTTATCTTGTCTTAGCCAATTAGATTGACATTAAGTACTAAAGAAGAAAAGCTAAGGTGCTGGTCTTCGTTTGAAGAAGTTAACTGTTATAAATGAGAAAGTTGGTAACTGAATTGAGTAAAACTGCCCCCAGAAACATAGCTGGTTTCTGCAGACCTGCGGTATAAGAGTATGGGTAATTGGAAATTCATGTTTGTGTAGGAGTACTTCCAACCTGGATGTGCAGTCCTGGGGAAACACTAAAATTGGTAATGGCTCTCAGGTTGAGCCTCTGCTCCTAAGAACAGCAGTGGGTGGATCTGAATGCAAACAAAAGCTTGTAAACACACAAGATTGTGGCTTCCGTGGACACATCATCATAATGAAAATCTTACACTTACTCTGTATCTTAAATTACAATGGAATATCAAGTATCCTCAAGATGTGATCAATAATCTAGTCTTAAAATATGACATATTGAAATACAACATAGTGTCTGGCTTTTAAAAATGAACGGGATCAATACATTTTGTTTAGATGTCCACAATCATAGAATTGATTAATCTTTAATTCTGAAAGGTAAGTGAAAGTGCCTGAAATGTTTAATATAATAATACATTAAGATGATCACTATAAACACGGTGAACCCCGTGCCCTAGAGATGCCAGGAAGAAACGTGGTTTTCATATGTAATGCTTGTTTCTCTGGCTGCAGTGATTCTTCTGTGGGCTTTACATCCAGCACGACATATTAATGTCACTGGATTTCTTTTTAGTGCTGCTGATCGCGTGGTATTCAAGCGGGATTTTTGCTGTGGTTCAGCAAGGTGGCGTGACATGGGCTTCCATGCTCATGCGTGACTTGCAGATAAAGAGCTCAGTAAGTGGAGCTTGGAGGGCTTAGGCTGCATATGATGGTTCTGCTAAGAAGTTGAGATTGCAAAAAATACTATGCTTGACTGAAGCAGACTCCTTCAGAGATTGTTTAACCAAGTCTGTGCCGATCAATGGAAGAGCTGTATCGTATTTAGCAGGAATTATTTTTTTCTATTTTCTTCTCTTTCTCTTCCCAGTCTGTGTGATCACAGCTGTTAGGAGATCCTAGGCCAACTCAGTCTGGGCCTACTGATAAGTTATCGCTACTGAACACAGACTTCTGTGTCAGTCAGAGTGATGTGGTAAAGAATATTTTACTCAGGCTACTTATGTCAGGGAAGGAGTTGGTCCCGCTTTGCAGAGAAACTTGTCTCAGCTGTAAATGTTTATGGAACACTTTCTTCCTGGAGTGAGCATTATGTACAGGATGATTTGTACCACTCTGAAGCAAAGCTGGTTAAAAACAACGAGCTAATGTTAGGAATAATAAAAAAAAAGAATAAAAGGTGATGTCCCAGCCAAATATGTCTCTAACATAACCTTAATGATCCCTCCATTGCCTTCAGAATGGTATATTTGTTTTGGAAAACATTATTTTTTGTGAGTCAGAGCAATTTGTGATTTTGGGTGAGAGTGAATATGTTTTCCTGAAGAAAGTATCACAAAAAAGAATCATGCTTCGTTGCAATTACACAGTCATGCCTTACCCACTTTACCCATGCCAGGATTTGAAAGCTTATTTGCTAATTGCAGATGAATATGCCACTTAATTAATTAGGTGCTACACACCCTCAATTGTATGTATCTATCATAATGATTTAATTTATAGTGATATATTTGTCTGGATAATCTATTGTCCTCAAAGGGAGGTAAATCACACTGTTTATTTAAGGCATCTAATTTAGGTGTGATTTAGGACACCAGAAGTTAGGAAGTTCGGTTTGCCATGTTAGGGGAGGGTAGCCAATACTTCCAGAGGGTGATTCAAAGCACATACATCTGGGCACGTGAATACCTCCTCCTTGTGAATAGTGGAGGTGAAGTTAAAGAGTTTATCTTATGAAACAGGATGAGTACTAATCACTAGGCGTTCTCATGAGTTGCCTCATCCTAGTCTTGTTATGTGTCCACAGAGGCAGTGAAGGTCTTCCTCTCTCTCTTCCTGCATCCAGCTCCTATTGGAGGTGGAACTGTCCTCAGTCCTAAATGGTGACAGTCATCTGTATCTTGAAAATCTGATTCTTGCTTGCTGAAATTTGATTGCCATCAGGTATGCTCTGGGACAATGGAGAGTTTGCTTATTTTTCCTCTCATATATTATTATCTGCATGTAAAAAAACATGAATCATCTGTGCTTTAGGAACGACCATATCATAACTCAAGTATGGAAATTATTTGGTGTATACATATGTGTGTGTGTGTGTGTTTGTATGCAGCTATGTATAAACTTAAGTGTGGTACAGGACACTGCAAATGCAAAGCGATGTACATAGCTTTGCTGTTTTAGGGGTTCAGCAATTTATCAAGGAAGCAGATAGGATCTTAATTTTTTTTTTTTGGTATGAACTTTCTATAACCATAAATAATTTTAAATCAATTTTTTTTCTGATCTTTGTATGGGAAACTCACTTACAAAGAGTTCCCCCAAATAAAACTAAACCCAGACAAACAAGAGCTACATATAAAGAAAAAGTATCGGTATACATTCTGTCACTGGAACTTTATTTAGTTTACTGGGGATGCTGATGGTGTGGTTGTCAGAATATTTTTGCTGCCCAATGATATATAAAGAAATAACAAATCATGTAAATACATTTGAGAGGTCTTAATATTGTTAAATAATTGATTTACTAAATACATAATTTGATGGTTTTAATTAATAATATGCTGTAGTGTGGAGTTCTGTCACAGTGACCCTAAGGTCAAGACCTGTAGTTTATGGACTATTAATTAGCCATTAAGTCATTCACTCATCTGACCTGCATATCTATCAGATTGATGGATAGCGGAGACCTTGATGTTGCTAATAGGTATTCTATTTAACTTTCAAAATTTTCAAGCAAAATTTGATCACTAAGTAAAATGAAGTGAGAAGAGAGCTTAACATTTTTTAAGGCTATTTCATCACCTCTCACTTGAAAGCAGATATTAACTTGAAGAATACCTTTGCTGTCTTCACCATTCTCCCGGGACTACTGGCTGAACAGTGCAACTAGTAACTTGGTTTCTTTTCTTTAAAAAGAGGAAATCAAAAAGATTTTTACAGATCTTTTGAATGCGTAATATCAGGCATAAATTTTAATTGCACTTCATTTACTAAGTGGTGCATTACCTCATCCTTTGGTTTTAACAATGGATTTTCTATAAATCTTCGTATGGTTAAACATGATAAACTGCTCAACATATCATGGAACATGGCAGTGCTTATTAGCACTTGAGAAGTTATTGATTGCTTATCTTGATTAATCTTTTATGGGTCTCTGTAGTATTAATTCCACAGAAAAGACTTTGGAAGTTCTGTAGCATTAGTCTCCTCATTCATAGATTCGCCTTCGATTACATGAAATTCTCTGACTGCTCTTGCTAGATTAATTATAACCTCTTTGTCACCAGATCTTGCTTTCAGTTTATCAAGAATTAGGATTTTAATGAAAAATATATATTTAAAAGATTCTAAGAAAGAGTGGCGTTAATGAGATGAGATGTTTCCTGCAATTTGGTGGAAGGAAGGGGTTCTTAGGTTTTTGGCATAATGAGAAGTGGATATCAATTTTAGAGGCATGATTTATGATGTATGAGTTTTGTCAGATACTCAGCTGCTTCATTTCAGATACAGCCTGGGAAGTTTCCTCTCATATTTTAACTTAATGACAAAGCTTTTCTATAACAAGCACTATCAACTTTATCATAGAGAAGAGGAAGACTCTCATCAGGTTCATCTGGGGGAAGGTAGGCAATCAGAGAAGACCTGCCTGGATGAATGCCAACTGTGTCCTTGAGGGCAGGTTTCCTGTCCCAGAGAAGTACTCTCACTACTTGGCTGTAGGCTACTTTAGACACTCTTGCCTCTCAGTTTTAAAATGGAAATCTTAATGTGTTTACATCTTCTTTCTGGTGCAGAGGGAAAATAAATTCCATGATTCAAAATTTCACACTGTCTTTGGTTTTGGATGGTCCTAAAGTCTAAGTGCATAACATACACAGAAATCACTTGTTGGCGTAAGGACTTGGTAAACAGCGGTCACTCTAACAAAAATATCCCGGCCACACATTTGAGAAACTTCTTCAGCCTACAAGATCCAAGACATTAATATTCTAGTATTAATTTGATAGGTAATCATTGTTCCATGGTCAGTTACTGATGAATACTTGGGTGCTGTGTGTTTTGCCATCACCATCCCAGTGCATTCTTGTTCTCAATCTCTGCTTGTGCTCTACTCTTGTTTTTCAGTCATGCTAAATATGCATTTAATGAGCACCAGGATTCGGGGAGGAGGGGAAGGGAAGGCTCTGTAGCCACTCTGTGCCCAGCCTGGACTGTTGCATTATGGACTTGCTATTTGCTCCCTTTTGCATACAGACATTAAAGAAATCTACATCTAACATACGTGCATGTTGAACGTTTAGCGGATTGTATGATTATGGAGGAGTCCTAATCTGATGCTGTGAAATGACAGGAGGATGTGGAAGTTTCCAGTGATTTACAGTGGGGTTGATCCTGCTCCAGTTCAGAAGAATGGAAAAACAGTCACTGTCTGGTAGGGGTCAAGCTGGTGTCGCAGCGGCAATGATGATCTCACTTTCTTACAGATTTAAACCATTGGCAAGAGCAACAGAGCTCTGAAGAAAACAAACAAAAATCCCATAGCAATAAAAGACTAGCTTTATTCTGATGTTAACATCGTATTGAAGAAGTAATGAGTCATCTACCTTATTAATAATGGGCAGATTTTCAATACCAGCATATTTTATTGTCATCAATCCCTGTTGCATGTGTAGGAGCTGGAGTAGAGCCAAAAGGAGAGGAGGAGTAGAAAGGATCCTTGGTTTCATAGGTTAAAAGAAAAAAAAAAAAAAGCAAATGAGCTCAATTCCTGTTTCCATTTAAGTTGAAATGAAAACATCTTTTGACCTTGAAAAGGCCAATATTTCAACCTGCATCAGGACTTTTTCCTTTTCTGTAAATGCTTTTGTATTCAGCACGAGCTGTTGAGAGCTCTGCCATCTCCATACATGTGCTGTGAGGGGCTTAAACAGTCGTGGTAAAGGCCTTCATAGGAAAGGTGCCATGAGAATGTGTGGTGGGTTGACCCTGGCTGGATACCGGGTGCCCCACAAAGTCTCTCTGTCAGTGCACTCCTCAGCTGGGTAGGGGATGGAAAATATAATGAGAGGCTCCTGGGTCGGATTAGAATCAGAATCACAGTGTTACAAGGTTGGAAAAGACCTTTAAGATTATCAAGTCCAACCATTCCCATCCTATGTTAAACTATATCCCTAAGTACCTGATCTACCCTTTTTTTAAACAAACCCAGGGCTGGTGACTCAACCCCCTCCCTGGGCAGCCTGTTCCAGGCCTCAACAACTCTCAGTGAAAAATTTTTTCCTAACATCTAATCTGAACCTGCCCTGGTGCAGCTTGAGGCCATTTCCCCTTGTCTTATCTCCTGTTACTTGGCTGAAGAGACCAGCGCCCACCTCTCTACAACCTCCCTTCACGTAGTTGTAGGCAGTGATAAGATCTCCCCTCAGCCTCCTCTTCTCCAAGCTAAACATTGCCAGCTCTCTTAGCTGCTCCTCATAGGATTTGCCCTCCAGCCCCTTCCCCAGCCCGGTTGACCTTCTCTGGACTTGCTTGAGGACCTCAATGTCCTTCTTATGGTGAGGAGCCCAGAACTGGACACAGTACTCAAGGTGTGGCCTCACCAATGCCGAGTACAGGGGCACAAGCACCTCCCTACACCCATTAGCCACACTATTTTTGATACAAGCCAGGATGCCATTGGCTTTCCTGGCCACCTGGGCACACTGCTGACTCATATTCAGCCTGCAGTCAACCAACACCCCCAGGTCCTTCTCTGCCTGACAGCTACCCAGCCAGTCTCCCCCAAGCCTGTAGCACTGCTTATCTTGGGGGAGATCAGAACAGGGAGAGATCACTCACCAATTACTGTCATGGGCAAAATAGACTCGGTGAAAATTAATTTAATTTATTACCAATCAGATCAGAATGAGCTAATGAGACAGTAAACCCAAATCTTAAAAAAACCCTCCCCCCCTTCCTCCCAGACTCAACTTCACTCCCATCTTCCACACTCCACTTTCTCTCCATCCCCCCAGCAGCACAGGAGGACAGGAATGGAGGATTGAAACCAGTTCATCACACAGTTTCTGCTGCTCCTTCCTCCTCAGAGGAGGAAACCTTACAGTCTGCCCCTGCTCCAGCCTGGGGTCCTTCCCACAGCAGACAGTCCTCCATGAACTTCTCCAATGTGAATCCTTGAGGGTTCTTGAACTTCTGGAGAAGTTCTTCTTGAACTGCTGCAGGGTAGGTCCCTTCCATGGGGTGCAGAACTTCAGGAACAGACTGCTTCAGCATGGTCCCCCACTGGGTCACAAGTCCTGCCAGCAAACCTGCTCTGGAGTGGGGTCCTCCACGGGCTGTAGGTGGAAGCTCTGCTTCACCATCACCCTCCAAGGGCTGCAGGGGGACAACCTGCCTCACCATGGTCTTCTCCATGGGCTGCAGGGGGACCTCTGCTCCATGGCTTGAGCTCCTCCCATCTTCACAGATTTGGTGTCTGCAGAGCTGTTTCTGTCACACATTCTCATTCCTCTCTCTGGCTGCAGTTGCTGTTGTGCAGCAACCTTTTCCCCTTCTTATCTCTGTTACCCCAGAGGCACTACCACCATCACTTACGGGCTCAATTGTGGGCAGCACCATGTTGGTCTTGGAGTCAGATGGCATTGTCTCTGTCGGACATGGAGGAAGCTTCTGGCAGTTTCTTACAGAAGCCAACCTTGCAGCCCCTCCCTGCTACAAAACCTTGCCACACAAACCCAATATTGAATGAAATCATGGACAATATCAGTGACTGAGTACGCACAGACATCTGTGAAGGAATCTCTCATATCTGCATTGTATTCCTGGGATTATTTTGCATCATGTGTCAGTTCTGAAAGCTGTTGAATGTCAGTTATTGAATATTAACAATGTTATTACCTAGGCAGACCTAGTGACTCCTTCTGGCCACAGGAGTTTTATCAGTCACGGCACAAGGATGAAGATTTCACCACTCAAATCCTTTGCTTTTCATGTGTCAGAAAGGGTGTAAATGCAGGTATTTTATTGTACAGGGATGTACAGACAGCAACCTACTACGACATTCTCAGTAAGCTGGCATAAAATAAGATTTATACTTGGGCTGTAAACTACATGGATGTATTAACCAAAAGATCCCTATAGGGGAAAAGAAGTGGGCCATGACTCTAGTGTAGCCTGAGGGCCATGGCAGCAGCTGCAGAGCAATAGTTCTTTGTGTCATGCAAAATGTTCATCTCCTCTTGTTTCCACATGGGTCTCTACAGAGGGAGAAAGATTTTATTCCCTAACAGTGCTGAGGAAGTTATTCCAGTAATTTTCAAAAGGTAAACAAATGATGGTTCTTATTAAACTGTACTGTCAATTAAAAAACACCCCACCAAACAGTCTCAAAGAAACCTTGAGTTTGTTTAAACTATTCTAAAAAAGTAGATCAGAGAAATGTCTCTCTAACACAAGATGGTCATGTTATGTCTCTAAATTAGTCTCAGTATCAAGATTCTGTGAGACTGGTTGCATTTTTCAAGTTGGCTTTTGGAACTTCCTAAGCAAATTTGGTAAATAGGTAACTAAAACAACGAGCTGCAAATGTGAGGAGTATCTGTATGAGAGACTATGGAGTTTGCACAGGGAAAAATTTAGTTTAAAATTGAGTGAACTGGTGTAAAATTTTACTCTTTATCTCTACACTGCATGCAGGGAAGAGCCTTCAGCTGCTCCTTTGACTTCCACAGCAATGCAGCACCAGTGTGTTTCTTGAGGGTGCTACCCCTGTGCGGGACAACACTTGTGCTCTCTCACAGGCCTTTAATATCTGCATGGTCCGAACATCTGCACCCCACATACCAGCCATCTTCTACTGCATGGTGCAGGGTCCCTTTGCAATTAGTTTGTGAAACACTTGGAAGTTTTTGCTGTTGAGGATCTTTGCAGTTAGATGGTTTTGCTATGTTGCAGCGTGGGTTTTTTTTTTTTCTTTGATAGAAGATGATTTTACTTGAAAAATAATTCTTGTAGGAAATCTATTTTTCCACAAAATCGTGCTACACAACATCAGAAATGAACATGTTAAAATTAATTTTCACTTACAATCTCTTCACTTAAAGGGTAACCCATAATTCTCATAATACTCACTTGAACTTAATGTTTTCCTGTCTTCTAATGGACAGTAATTGAGAGGGATCCATCATCTAAATTATACTCCAGTGCAGAGAATCACTTAGAAAAATGGTGCTATAAACTAGAATCTCTATGGCAAAAATCAATCCCTGGAAGCTGGTTAGTTTTAAGAAAAGATATTACCTGTGTGCTAGACTTATGTGTAGCTTTATTGTGTTTATATTTATTTACATATGGGGTTTAAGTCCATCATTTTTCTAATACAAAGCAAAACATTGTCTTTCATGCTATGATTTTTCTTTTTTTGGTTTCCACATGTTTCCGTGGAAGATTATGTCTTCTTCCCTGACATAACTGGGCATGGTTAGCAAAATTTTAGGGATGTCCTTACAACATTAATTAGCAAACCCATTTTTTTTTTCTGCTGAGGATTTCAAGAAGGGTCTAAGAAGTCCTTTCCTATTTACTTTGGGTCCATAATTTCTTCTAGGTGACTCCCTTTTGGTTAGTTTTGGGAAAATCCTAGGACATTAAACCAGAGTTAAGAACTCTATTGTTCTTCCCTGCTGCAAGAGAGGCTTGAATCCTTCTGTTGTAGCAAAGCCTGGTCCCTTTATGGTGATAGATCACTAGAACAACTGTGGGAAAAGCTTGCAGGACATCTGGAGGAAGCCCCTAAGTCATGGGTTGTCAGATGTTTGAGCTTATATTTTTGGAGAGGGGTCATTTTGTACCAGCCTAGTCCTTGGTCATGTCCTCCTGACTGCTGCCCAGGGACATATGGGTGCCAACATATCAGTGTGCCTGTTCCCCAGCTCTAGTTTAATGAGATAGATGAGAGAGAGATGCATGGCCAGGACACTGCTTCCTCAAACCCAGTCTCCCTACACCCCTTTTCCAGATACTTGGCGTGCGTGTTCCAGCTATCATCAATGTCCAATAGCTTCCTGTTCCAAGTGGCTGAGTCACCTGAGTTGGAAGAGACCCTTAAGATCATTGAGTCCAACCACAAGCAGTGGCGGCAGCTGTCCATGGGGCCCAGGGATGCTTGAATGCTGAGGACATGTTCTCCATAAACTTTTCACGTGTCTTCACTTGCTGCTTGCAATCAAAAAGGGAGCAGGACATGAGCACTGCACCATTACTGAAAAAGATTAATGCAAGGCCACTAATGAAGGCCTTGACACTCTCATATAAACATGATCAAAGACCTGTGTTCCTTATGGATGTTTGAATGAATGTGGTGCAAACCAATTCTATTTTACTTTCCATGTTTTGCAGCTGGAACTTGGAAATGTGGTGGGAAAAATTTTTTCAAACTAATTTTGTAAATCTAAGGAGAACCCAGGTATAAATTCAGTCCTGAATACCAGGCCAGTAATTTAACCAGAAAATATTTATCTCTTTTCTTCATGGCCTCTCACAAACTCCAAGGGGCAGTAGGGCAAGGTGAAAACTTTAACAATATGTACTGGATACCATATTTGAAAATTATTAAGAAATTCATCATGAAAGACAGAAATGAGTCTCCTCTGACCAGCTCTGACCTTGAATATCCTTCTCCCCAGACACACCAGTTTTTGATTTCAATAGCTACAAGAAGCATCTTTCTTCAGGAAACCATGGATTTTCCTTTGGCCGGTTTGCAAACGGAACACAAAGCAATTTTAAAAGCTGTCAGCTGCAAAGACTTCTTCAGGTTAAAAAATACCCTTTGTTTTGCTTTTTTCTCCCCCCAGAAACTACTAATGGCTTAAAGCACATCCATAAAAACCTTCTGTGCTTTGGGGAAAGGGCTAGTTTTATATATCTTTATTGGAACACCTCCCCCCCCAACTCAAAAAATCCAGCAGCCTTGATCTTATGAAGGGTTTCCTTCTTCCTTTATAGAAACATGTACCATAACCTCTTATTTATTTTTAATTTTTTTGTTTTGCTTTTTTCCCCTCAGAATTAGAGACAGCCTGACAGTGTCTGGTGCTATTCTCCTTGCCACTTATGTATGCCTCCTCACAGACTATGATATCACAACTCATTAATCAGGCAGCAGGCTGGCTGGAGTGAGATCAGAGGGTGGGCCAATGCCAGTGCTCCTTTCCTCTGATTCATCAGGTGAATTTCCACACTCGCCCCCCCCACCCCCTCTTCTTAACATGGTCACAGAAGTGTATAAATAGGGAAAGTATTTGATATTTTATCCTCAGGCTAAATGTAAAGGCTTCATTGCAATCAGGTGTATAAGATGGGCTGAGCATCTGAAGTAGGGTTTGTCAAGCAGACAAATTAGATGGCAATTGCTAAAATACTGTTACAAGAGAGGTTTTGTTTAAGGGCATGATAAGGGGACCTGTGCCAGCTTTTATAATGAAATAATAAAGAAAATTCACTTTGCTTTACACTCTCATATGGGGGCTGACCTATTTAGTTTTTACTAGTGACCCACAGAAGGTAGATCACTACCAATGTCCAGAGCCATCAGAGTTACCTAGCTGCAGAGAAAAAAGCCAAATAGTTCCAAAGTCAGTCAAGATATTCCCCTGAACCAATTAATTAGAAGGCTCTGGGTTATGTCCTTAACTCTCCATACATTACTGTTTCCAAAGCATTGGGAAGCATAATCCCAAGGATTCACTGTTGGCACTTGAAGAAGAAAACATGTTGTTGCTAAAGGAAGGCAAAGAAGTTTTGGCAAAGAAACTCTCCTGGTTTAACTTGTATCCTTGTGTCCCTTTGCATGGGAGGAAAAGGAGCCAGGGAGGTGGCTGAACTCATGCCTCTCTACCATATTGGAGCCAATTACTATTTTTTTTCTTTTCCAGGTGGCCCATCTTGGCTGAGCAAGCCTTCAGCCTATGCCAGGGGTGAAGGGTCTGCTCCAGTGTGACAGCAGTGGTAGGACATTCCTTCGGTTTTGCAGAAATTCACTTACATGTAAATTTTGAATTCCATCCCCTTTCCTGTGTGCAGGTGCTGAAGAACTCCAGGAAAGGAATGGCAGTGACTGAGGACTGAGCTGTGGCTGCCTCTTTTGCAGACCAAGGGCTCCCAAGGCCTTGAGGAAGAGCACAGCAAGAGGAGCAAGGACCAAGCTCTTTGCAGCCTACAGACCACGATCTGCAGCTGATTGTGTCCAGGATAACACAGAGAAGTACATTACAGTTATCTCACTTTTCTGATGTCAGCACAATGTACACTGGGGAGGTTGTATCATTGCCAGCAAGAGCTGAGATCCTACAAAGTGTGGGAAAAGAGTACTCATAGTTTTCAATTAGATGACATGTTTCCATCTTAGTGAATGCAAAAATCTTTGTTTTCCAGGAATATCTGACTGGTTCAGTCTACTGAGTCTGTATATTCAGGGGACAAACCAGTGTGGGTTAACAGTGAGTTTCCAGGTGTTGATTCTGACTCTTGAATGGGATTCTTGCTTCTGTCGCAATAACATGACAGTAGCTGAGTTGCAGCTGAGTTGTCTAAGAGGGAACCCAAGTGTTACCCTGTGGCACACTGGGCTCATGAATTGTGGGTTTGAGGATGAACTGTTGTCAAATCCTCTAGCAGTCCAGTTCTCAAAGGGAATCCTCTTTCTTCCTGTATCTTGATTACTACAAGCTTTTCTATATCCTTTTCCACTTACTTTTCCTCTTACTATGAGCTTTTTATTTTCTTCATGTGCATCCCATTTCTGTGTTGCAGCCCCTATGAAATACTCCCCTTGCCTATCTTCCCAGCTTTTTATCCTTCAGAGACGTCATTCTTTCATTCAGGCTTAGAATTCCACCTTTTCACACCTCTCAGTACAATTCTGTGTGCTCTTGCCCATGATTTATCCAGTTTCCTTTGAAGCCAGCAAAATCCTTATCCCCACATGTCCATGCTTTCTCTTCTCTGATAGAGAAAATTATGGTCTATATCTCTCTATTCCTTTTGACTTAATCCTTTGGGGGTTGGAACTCAATGATCCTTGGGGTCCCTTCCAACCCAAACCAGTCTATCATTTAATATTTACTTCTGTCATGTGCCATTCCGGTAACTGGCTCACAAGACTTAAGCAGAAGAGTATAGATGCATCACAGTGTTTCTGTTAGCATAAACAAATAAATAGGTCGACTGTGGAAGAAGAAAGGTCTTGGCCAGTCCAAGCCTTTGCTTGTGCATTGCGTTATTTCTTCCTTTCACTCTATAGTTGTTTTGTATGCAGCCTCAGATGCTAAATTCTTTAAGCAATCTAATTAAAATCTTTGTACAGCGCCTTACACCAAACACAGGGCAGGGGCTTTGGTCAGCCTTGCCAATCGGCAGTATCAGTACTTCTCTGCATGCCTCCAGCGTTCAGAAGTTTGGGTCCTTTCCCCAGTGTCAAATCGAGCTGGTCTGTGTTTACAATGATTTAAATAAAAGTTGAATTTGGCCCAAATTTTAGCAAAACATTTTTCCTAAAGTATCCCAGTGAAGTCAATACTCTTATTGTTTCCTGCTGTGTCTTTATTTGCATGTTAATGGCAGATTATTGTTGTCTTTTCCACTGTACTTCCCCAGAGACTCTATGCATGTTTTTATTGATTAGTTCCTCTTCATTTAACATTTAAATGGATGTTTTCAAATTGGTGCAAAATTATAACAATGTGTTTGCTCAAGGCATTTAACTATAGTATCAGCAGAATGCAACTCCCCTGAATATGCATGTTGTGTTCAAAACAGTTTAAGGACTGCAGTGCAGACCTGGAATTAGATCTGAGTTGCACAAGTGAATGAATCCTGGGAAAGAAGCACCCATCATCTCTTTTATCTTCCTCAGATGTTAGTGCAGGTGAAGTGTGAAAGCAGAAAGCACACACTAACTCAAGAGGAAATAAAATCTGAATTTGTAGGCTTTCCAAAAATGTATTAATATTTTCAGTTAATATAAACACTCCACACTGATCCCAGAATGATGACTAGGTTGGAAAAGACATTTAAGATCATTGAGTCAGACTGTTCCTGTCCTATGCTAAGCCATACCTCTAAGTACCTCAAATCTTAAACATCATCTATGATATCTCTTTCTGTTGTGGAAAGTTGGGAGTGGAAGCTCTTCAAGAGGTTTTATTAGGTGAGCATGTATACTGCATGCAGTAGTGAAAATGCACTGTAGTGATGGGTTTGCAGCTATAAGAGTATGGGCTGCAATTTCACCAAGTTGCTTCCTCAACATTTAAGTAGGAGACATGTAAAAGTGGGGGTTTCCTCAAGTAATGCCTTATTTATCTGGTGTTTTCGGAAGGGGCATGTAAGGAGCATTTATGGGATCTACTTGCATTTCAAATTGGTTTATTTGAACAGTTCTACTACTTCCCTGTTGTTTCTGAGATGCCTGAAGATATGGTCATCTTTGCATTGCTCCTTCTGAGTTAATTTTACTTCCAGTCAGTGCTTTTAATAGCATTGGATGTCTGGTACAACATCCCAGCTGACAGTCCTACCTTTCTGAAAACACAAGTGATGCAGTGGACATTTTTGCAAGACAAACCCAGCTTTTCTGGCTGATTTCAACTTTGTTAATTGTGTCAGAATTTATAGACCCTTCTGGTCTTTTTTCCTACATTTGTCTTCTGTTCCCTGCACTAAGGTGCAATAAATATAACCATTTTGCTCAGCAGTTTCCCAGTTTTGCTCAAAAGGTCCTTTGGGGCATGGCAGGGAAAACATCCTGGTGCTGGGGAGAAAAGGTGCTACCTCTATCAACTATGTCCTGGTGGCATGTTTCTTACAGCAGAGTATGCTTTGCCATTAATGTTTGAACAGATTGGATATCTGAAACTAGAAGGTTATGAACAATCCTAAAGACATGACAGAATGGCCTTTTTGTGGACAATGGAGTAGTGTAGTTAACCTGATGTGGAGGAGTCAAATGGCAAAGCTCTGAGTACTCTCTGGGTGGGATGGATGCACAGCCCATACAGGTAACTGACTGTGATGTTTTTCACCCAATTCTGTGGAACTTGGAAAATTTTTGTAGAAAGAAAGCCACTTCAGATATTAAAGAAATGGAGTTGCCAAATGTTTGCTAAAACTGGCACAGTCCTCGAAAGTCTAATCTAGTGCTCTTTCAGCCCAATGTTTTAATGCGCTCAGTCCTTTGCTATAAGAAAAAGTATCCAAAGCCCTTCCTGGGCTGGGCTGGTCAGGAACCTGCAGCAAAAGTAAGGTGAGGGGTCTGAGATGCTGCACTGCAGAGCCTTGTGTCAGGGAAGGGGTCAAATGCAGAGGTGGGGTCCTTCCTATGGTAAGTGTTGGTTATGGATCTCTTCCCTCAATGCATTAGAGAAGACTTGGTTAAAGTTGATTTAAAGCAATTGGACAGTGTATGTAACATAGGTAAAGCCTGGACCACCAGGGCACTCAAGTTGGGCTACAGCTGGTTACTGTGGCACAAAGTTACATGTTACTTACAGGATCTGAAATTATGTGAGGATTGGTTAAAGGTGGAGTTTTTGCCTTTAACTCTGCATTTCCTGGCCGTTGTTAGCTTAAAGTAAGCCCTAATGTTATTTTAATGCAGTTTGGTGTGCGGATTGCATCAAAGTAGGTTATATATTGATTTCTCAAACCTCAAAGCTCTGGAGGTAAATCTCTGCTGAGAAGTGTCAGAACTTCAGTTAATACACGTATTGATAGGCACAAGATGTCACTATTGTGCTTACTGCAGAGATAACATTTGTGTTGAAATTTTAATGCCCATAATGTTTAGCCTTTCTAGACTATGGCAAGATAATCAAAGAACCTTCTCTGGTTTATAAATCACTGCACACTGCTGAAAATTGTAGACAAGATAAATCAAGATTTTCGATCAATTCAGTCTTCAATCATTTTCTCCAGCAACACACAGAAAATATAGTCCATGTTGTATTTACAGTTTGATAGCAAGGAGATGTTTAACATCAAGGCTGGAGATTAACGGTGACAAGTTATATTGTGGAGAATGTGAAAGGTTGTTTAGACTGAAATATTAATTTCTAGATTGATGTAGAACTCCATAATTGAGGCCATGAATCAGTGCTAAAATCAACGGGATTATGCATCATCTAGGGTAATACTCGAGGTCACCATGTTAAAAAACTAGTCCACATTTTCAAAATCTGGAAATTAATGTAGGAAGGTAAATCTGGTTTTGCATGATGCATTATATTCTCAGCCTTTGGTGCTGTTCATAATAGAATAAACGTTTTCTTCACTCTTCGTTTTCACAGATTGTTTCTCCTGAAGACTTAAGAACTGTTTTATGAAAAGGTCTGTAATCAATAAAGGAGGTGGGTTATTTTTAATGAACACTTTATTGTACAGTTCCATCTTTTGCTTTTTGTGAGTTATCTGCCTATAGTTTTTGACCTTCAACATTTGTTCACTATACAGTAAGATTAATTTGAATACATTCCAGCCTATGGGCTGCACTTACCTAGAAATCAGAGTAAACAGTACCTGCTGCTTATTCTGCACGATTGGTCACCGAGGGCATGTGGTAATTTTTTTTTTTTCCCTATTTCTGAAAACCACAGAAAGCTTTTAAGCTGGAGATACTTCTGCCTGGGAAATTAGGTACACAGTAGATGATGAAGTACAGAATGATCATTATATACTTGAAGTCTTCTCTATTATCAATAGTGGAGGTGTGCCCAGGATACACATTTTCAGTGGGACCTAGAAAGAAAAAGTCTATTTATTAATTTTAAAAAAAAGTTTCACAAAGGAATTTCTGACATGTTTTCCAGCCGAGGGCTGGATTGGTCACCTGTCCCACATTTAGGGTCTAACTTGTCCCATACCAACTTTTTCTCTTAAAGTAGAGGAGACAGGCTAGCTGGTCAGAACTACATTTCCCAAAATACAATTAATCTTAAAAAAATAATAAAAAACTTCTGCTGGTGTGAGCTGCAAAGGGGCATGCTGGGAGTTGTAGTGTTGGCTGGCAAAGCCACTTCACAAAAATTTAAGGGTAGCTCTGTATAGGGTTTTATCAAGTGTAATTGCCTTGGGTTACCCTGTGAAAGACTTTTGGCCAAGTAATCCCTATCTGGAGTTGATGGGACAAAAATCATGTGTTCAGAGATTTCGAGTCATTTGTTTCCCGTTGTGTTAGAGGTGGCTCTCCAAAACGGATGGACTGAAACGGTTGACTGCCCTGGGTGGACAAGAGGGAAAATGCATCGTGGTTTTGGCATGATGCGGTTTGGACAGATTAGAAAATACTCTGCTAATTAGGGGAATTCCAGGCATGTACAGGAAGCATATTTTAATAACCCACGATTATGTTTGGTTTCATGTAAAGCTATTTGTTTGGCTGCCAAAGTGTTTTATGGTGTGATGCCAACTGTAATATATTCAGAACACAAGCTAAAAAACCCAAAACCTCTCTAAACTTTGTTGCTTGGTGAGTTCATAGAATGAGAACACAAAGACAAAGAACCTTGAAAACCTCAACATGAATAATTAAGGTAAATAGATGGACTGTTCTATATTGTGATTAAAACACAAGGAACCTTTGGGCATTACACAGCTATGTAGAAATTAAAATCTTCTTAAAACAAAAGTGCGTGCTATAGTATCTCTATTATCTATTACCCTACATAATTTATTGTGAGATGACTTACTTTCCTTTTCTTTGTGGAAGGAGCATGCTGCCAGTCCAGCATCATTTCCAGCATCAGAGAATTACTGGCATCCTTTGAAAATATATCAAAATAAAAATTACTGGTGTGTTAAACTTTCCCAGGGAACCCTTGAGAGTTTATAGAGGTGGGTCAAATAATATAAAAATTATATATTTTTAGTATATTATATGCGTTTAAGAGTATATCGCAGAGCTTCATAACTACCCAAACCTGTGAGTTCATATTGAAGTGTTAACTGAATATTTTCCAGAGTATCCAATGCTCTTAGGGACCAGCAAGATTTTGACAAGTAGATATAGGAAGAAAGAAAGAAGGGTGAAAAAATAAGAGGAGTAAGATAATAAGACACATCATTGCTGGATGCCGGAAGGACATAATGTACAATAAACAACATGCCCGTGACTCCCGGCAATAGAGCTGGCACTTCTTAAAACCACAGGTGGTGGGTAAGGACTGACGGGAACCTGAATCACAGAATTTAGGGGTTGGAAGGGACCTCCAGAGATCATCAAGTCCAATCCCCCTGCCAAAGCAGGTTCCTTAGGACAGGTCGCACAGGGAAGCTTCCAGACTGGTCCTGAATATCTCCAGAGGAGGAGACTCCACAACCCCCCTGGGCAGCCTGTCCCAGGGCTCTGTCACTCTCACTGTGAAAAAGTTCTTCCACATATTGGTGCGGAACTTCCTGTGCTCCAACTTGAGGCCATTGCCCCTTGTCCTGTCCCCACAGACCACTGAAAAGGGGCTGGCCATTTCCCCCTGTCTCTTACACTTCACATATTTATAATCATTAATCAGATCCCCCCTCAGTCTTCTTTTCTCAAGGCTGACAGCCCCAGTTCACTCAGCCTTTCTTCATAGGGGAGATGCTCCAGGCCTTTAATCATCTTTGTAGCCCTCTGCTGGACTCTCTCCAGGAGATCCCTGTCTTTTTTTTATACCAGGGAGCCCAGAACTGGACACAGTATTCCAGGTGGGGCCTGACCAGGGCAGAGTAGAGGGGGAGGATATCCTCCTTTGACCCACTGGCCATGCCCCTTTTGATGCACCCCAGAATCCCATTGGCTCTCTTAGGCACCAGGGCACACTGCTGGCTCATGGACATCCTGTCATCCACCAGGACCCCCCAGTCTAGGCATTGCTACTTCAAGTCCTGGTGTTAAAACGCTTAAAAGCAAATTGGAGCGAAAGCCCAGGCCTGGTGTGGTGGCTATCACTGCCTGCTGAGAGCCTTCCAGGTTGGGTGCACCAACCTGGAATGCGGCTTCTCTGAGTTGTGTACCAGGTGCTGCTCCCACCCTGTGCAGCGGCTGCATGGGGAAGGCCACAGCCTGGAAAGCCTGATGGCATGGCAACAGCACTGTGGATAATCAATGAATTTTCCTGTGTTTTGGGTTTGGAGGTTGGGACAGAGGTGATTGCCAGATCTGCGTCTGCCAGGGCTTCATCTCCTGATCTTTCCCGGGACTGGCTGAAATGGCCCTGGGATGGGAGCAATCCCCCCCACAAGTCAGCCAGTTCGGCACTCCAGACATATGCCAGAAACACATGCAACAGCATCTGCACCCCGGCTCTCCCCCTGGGCCCGGCATAATGAGTGTGGCTGGGGAAGGAGGGTGCGGTGTCAACCAGCTGCCGAATTAATTAATTGGGAGCTGGAAATACATGGAGTGACTCAAGGGCTGCTTTGGGGTGTGCTGAGGGATGCATTTCACACTGACCAGAGCCAAAGAGCCACAGGCTGGGTTGATAGCAGCAGGTACGTCCTTCTGAGGTGACCTTCTGAGATACTGCTGAGGGCGTGGCTCCCAAAATAGTTTTAATAGGTTGCAAATTTTGGTGATTGTTAATTGCTTTGCTTATAATCCAAATCTGCGGGGCCATTTTGTTTTAATGAATCAGTTGTTAAACTGCTGCTAGAGTATTAGTCTGGTCTGGTTACATTGCCTCTGCCTGGGATACGGCGTAAAAACGTAGGTAGCTATTTCCTTTCTCCAGGAAAGGAGCAGCAGGATCCGCAGGGAGCAAAACTGTACAATAAAAGTGATATTCGGACTTAAAGGCAGAAGAGGAGGCTGCAGCACTGCGTCTCCCTCCTGCCTCTGTTGAAAACTTTTCATTTTCCACGTGTGTAAAGGCTGAGCTCGGGGATTACAAACTGCAGTGATGTAATAAGGCGTATTCTTCTCATGCCAGGCCCTCCAAGAGAAGGTGCTACGGGAAACAAGAGAGGTAATTTTATTTAATTGTGTCATTCAGCACCTAGCAGAGGGAATACTCTGCTTCTGGAGTTTTGCTTTCTGCAGAGGTTGAATCTCTGGCACAGGGATGAAACGAATTCCTAGATAGATGAATAATCATACTGAGATAGGGCTCACTGTAGTTAGAATGTGCATTTGTTGCTTCAACCTGCCAGGCCATGCTTGTTCACCCACGCAGACGAGGACTGGAGTGGGCTCTCGTGCTGCCTGAGCGGAAGCGCTTGTTTTGTAGCATCTTCAGAGCTAGTAAGCAGAGGAGGATGGATCAGGAGATGCGACCTGCTCATTCTGCTTCTGAGTACTGGGAATATTGTGTTTGCTCTCCCTTTTAAATGTGTGGTTTCGGATCTGGTGTGGATTAGGGGGATGTGTTAGAAGGTCTACAGGTGGGAACACTGACTCTTCACTGGCCAGGACTGCAAGGACAGGTAGCACCCTTCATCTGCTGGCTCTGCTCCACCCCGAGGGACTATCGGAGGGGCAGGAGGGAAGACCCAGGCCTTCTGCTCTCGCCCCCTGATTACTGGTGATTCGCATCAGGAAGGTCCTAGAAATGTTCCAAAACTAGGAAGCCACCAGTTCCTGCTGCCCACCTTTTCCCTCTTGAGGATGTCACCCTCCTTGGATCAAGGCTGGCCAAGGTGTCCACGTACCAGCTTCTGTTGGGTGCTATTGATTTCTGGGGAAGCTGATGTACCAGGGTGGAAATGGTGGCACTCACTTTCTGTAGCCTCTGTGGTCTGTCTGTGACAGAGGAGCCTTCTGGGCAGTTCAGACTGTGACTGTGCCAGTGTCTCAGATTCATAATCTGTGCAGAAATCCTAATTATGTAAAAAAATAATCTCCCTTATCCAGGGAAACGAGGGGGTGGTGGGAAGGAGAGTGAGGTGATGATGTGATAACGCAGATAAAGCCAGAAGACAGACAATGCAAAGCCTTTATAAATTAGGGCATGAGAACAAATTTAGTACCTCTGCTTAGAAAAAAACCCACCCAACACTTCTTTTTAGAGAACAAGAGCAGCATGGATTGGAATAGTGCGAATTGTGCCAAAGTTGACAAACATGGAAAAATACTTGATGCTTTTATTTATTCCTGAACCTTGATGGTATTTCAGTTTCTATGGAAATGGTCTCTTAGGGATTAAACTTTTCTCATCGTGGGAGGGTCATCCAAGGCAGGCTCGGGAGGAGAAAAGGAGAGGTGGCTGATGGGAATCCCAAGGCCAAATTCTTCCATGAGCCACAACAAGGCTGTGCGTTGGCCCAAAGCTGGAAAGGACCTGGCAGTCAGATCTGTGATCTGCCCCATGATGGAGCCCATCCTTGGGTGGGTGGAGGTGGGCGAGGGGCTCAGGCAGCTGTTGCCACAGTTCCAGTCGCTGACTCTGAACATCTGGGGAGCTGCCAGGAGCACAGGCTGCTGGGGCTCTTGAGCCTGAAGTTGTAGTACTTAACTTCCTAGAACATTGTGCGTGTTTGTGTACCTGCAATAGCCATTTATAAATCATTTATAATCCTGGCATGCTTCTCAGCCTGCAGATGAAAAGGGAATTTCAATCCAAGATGGGGTTTGCCACGATGTTGCAATAATTATTCTTTTCTGTGCATCATTTCTATAAGGCTGTGTCAATCATAAAGTTCAATGTCTTCATTATTCTGTAGGTGTATGTCATGCTTGAGGGGAACACTAGCAGGTTCGGTGTTGGGACTTGCCCCGAAACAGCAACAGCGGTAGCTTCACGGAGAATCAACAGAAGCTTATCTGTACTACAGGTCTTTTCTGGAACGTCAAAGTAACATCTTAAGTTCAGAAGCCCTTAATGAACACACCAGACCAAATTCTGCTTCAGAATATGCATGTGCAGCTCCCACAGAAGTAAATGGGCACTCTGCCTGCACCCCAGATAAGGATCTGGCTTGTAGCAAAGCTTAAAGACGTATACCCTGGGTTTTAATGGCCTCTCACCCGCAACAGAATTTATTTTTAAGCTATTTTCAGTTATTTCTAGTGTTGCAATCAGTAAACTTCCCTTGTTTTGCTGCTATATCTCCTGCATGCTGGTTTAATAAGGTATAGAAATGGAAATAAAGCAATCCAACCAGATAGTTTACTGTGGTTTCTTTAAGGCAATGGCAAGATATTTTACAAGCTTGCAAAATTACTTTTATTACACTCCAATCATCTGGCAGACCATAAACACTCCTGAATATTTCTGTTGGAGGAATGGCAATTTTTTTTAAAAACCTAGATAGGGAATATGAGTTTGTTTGAAGAATGAGTGAATTTGCCTCAACATCTTTTCATTTTCCTTTAATTTGGCCTGTTTGGCCTTTAAAAGCTGTGCCTCCGACATCTGTTTTTTCTTTGCTAACACCATTCAGGCAAGTAATCAAGGACAAGTCTGCCACTGCTTTGCGCAGCGCTGAGAGTATGTGTGTGTTTGTGTGTGTTTGGAAATTGCAAACCCTTTCCAAGGAGAAAAATGGTGAGGTGTAAGAAAGAAGTGATGAATTGATATTAACAATATGATAAAGAAAATAAATTCCAAAGGTAATACATCAAAATAATGCAAGTTAGGAAAAGAAAAAAAAATCAAACAAAACCCCTGAACAAATATAAATGTTACAATAAGGAAATATATGTAAAGAAGCAATGCTAAAGTTAGAGGGGTGATTCCCTTTCCTCACACAACACCTAAATGCAGGATTTTTTGGGATGACATATCTTTTTTTGGGACATCATACCTGTGTTAGCATGTGACATTGTAATCCTAATGCAGAAAGTGAGTGTGGAGCACAGCTACTGGTCCTACAATGTTCCATCCTTCCTTTAATGCTTTCACTCCACAGGATGCCATCTTTCTCCTGCAGTAGAGGACTGGTAATTCTGACCCAGGATCAATGAGCAGCATTTCAGGGCACCACAGAAACATGCCACTTATGTACTGTGCATGCAATTCATGGGCGAATGTGAATGGTCGCATAGGCTAAATCGATGGAGAAAGCTAGAGCTAATGCAGCCATACGTATAGTTACATTTGGAAGCAGCATGCAATGTGAGTAAATAACAAATAATCTCTTTCCTAAAAGGGAACTCACAGTGGAAACAGTTTTTCTTAAATTCAGAGTTTAAGACTTTAATATAACTGTCAGCAGGTTTAATGTCACTGTCAGTCTGTGAGCCTGCCAAGCGTGGACTGGGTAACTCTTCAGGCTTGGCATAAATTGCAGGTTTTGTGTGTATAGAATGGGCCACATCTCAGATATATATGATAACCTATATGATAAGCCAAAAACCAGCAACAACAACAAAGAGAGAAATGTCAAAAAGTTGCACACAGTTATTATTTTTGAGCTCTGGTAAGTGCATCATGCCTAATAGGTTGACATGTTGGAGAAGCTCCTTCTCTCTGTAAGGTTATAAATGCTTCTGCACAGGAATAAAACCTTTGGAGCAAACCAAGACAGAACCACTCCTGTTCTTGTCTGGGGCTGTTTAGGGAAGACAAGTGGGCAGTATTCAAGGAAAGGCTCTGCCAGTCATAGATAACTGGACTCATATGGAGCTAGTGCTGAGAAGTGCTTCCATTAACAACACAGTTTATAAGGTCTAATTTCTTTTAATTTTGTGTCTTCTGCAATGAATGGTCCCATCTCAGATTGTACAAGCAAAAATGGTGGTTTTTTTCTTCCCTGGGACATTTAAAGCATGTCCCTCTTGTGGCTTCTTGAATAGTATATATATTTATACACTCATTCAAGTACCTTTCCTCAGGATGGTTGCCTACTTTCATGAAGGCATTTATGAACTTCCTACAGTTTGGAAGCTCTACTCCTGTTTTACATCGGATTGACACTTTCCAGCAGCTTTAGTGGTCATGGGGGATAAATATTGTTTCCTTAATACACCAAAGTACAGGAAAAGAAGAAAAACCCAAACCGTAGCGACCTAAACTGTTACAAGTGGAAGATGTGAGGGGGAAAGCTTTTAAAAATGGCAGAAAAGGGAAAGATGCTTTTTATGCTGGGCTTAGAGCTTGAAACTCTTTTAAGGGAAACAAACATATCTGCAAAAGTGCTGAGTAATAATGTCAATGGGTGCCCTAAAATTGTTAGAAAAAAGCATCTACAGGTATGTTGGAGCCTGTATATCACACCATTTTAAGGAGTTTGAACATGTGTACCCAAATAAACACCACCCAAAATTATGCACTGTTTCATAGCCCAGTCCTTGCTGGGCAGTATCCATAACATTTTTCATTGTGAAAAGGTGATGCATCAAACCCACTGTTAAACTGAAGACACTCAATGCCTATTTTGTGATCAGATGGAAAGACTGGTGAGCTGTGATTGCAGGAGCTATGGGACTTGGCATTCTTCACTCCAAGGATAAGACATTTGTTTGCACGTTTTTATGGAATTAATATTGATGTACATAAACAAATGCAGGTCCTCAGAAATATAACTGTAGCAAGTGAAAAATCTGTTTCAAAATATTTATTATAATTTAAATACACTGAGAGAAACAGTGCGAATACAGGACTTAGGCAGAAAAGCTTCCCTCACAAAAGTAGGAGAGATAGTTTAGAAATATGACTATCATTAATAAAACTCAGGGAATCAGCATTAAAGGATAAGCCTAACACACAACCAAAGCTTAAGAAGCCGCTCAGGCTATTTAACAGATTAGAAAATGTGAGCAAAGAAAAATATTTGCAAGGTGCCTGTGTATTCCAGTAAAAGACACAGGAAGGGAGAAAGGACAAACATTGGGAAAAAAAACCCTTGTCATCCAATCTCTCTGACTTGTCCCTGGCCCTGATGGATTTTTGAGAATGATATGGGGTTTCAGTTGTGGGAAGTTTTGTCCCACTGGTTTTTCTGTTAATGTTTCAAATGCAACCAGTGCAAGTTCTTGCAAGGAGCCTGAGTCCTAAGCCAAGTACTGTTACCTGCTTGACGGCTTAATATTCCCTGGCCTGGGACTTCTGCCAGGAGAACATGTGAGTGAAGTGGGATGAGGATATTTGTTATTCATCCATGCAGAAAGTATTTCCATCAGAACTTTACAAACCGAAAGCAAAATTGAAAGAAAAGAAGATATTAAGTAGATAGAAAGGTTAGGTGAACTAGTCAAAAGGATTTTAAGAATGATTATTTTGACAGAGGCATTTTTTTCCCCAGTTCTTCAAAGCCTGTGAAACCTGAATAGACCTGGAAAAATGTATATTTTTTTATGCTTTGTAACAAGCACTCCCTAAAGGTGGGGTTCAGCCTGGCTGTGTACTCCTGATCTTAGCTGGATAAATTGCAGCTCTAGGGAGCACCATCCAGGAGCCACTCAAGTTGTTTCCCACCATCTCCTGCTCATGTCTACTGCTTCTGAGCTTCATAATCTTTCCTTCCAGGTTAACCCTGCCGCTGCCTTGCTTGTGGGAGGCTTACCCATGAACATCCTGAAAGTTTTGTTAGTTATATAATATAGCCTCATAGGGAGGCAGGGGTAATGCTTGATCAATGCCAGGTCAAGAAATTATCGAAGAAGGGTGGGTTTGTCTCCAAGAATATATACCAGCCCTAGTTTCCCGAGTTTTGAGGTTTATACCAGCCCTAGTTTCCTCATTTTGGAAGTTAAAAGCAGCAGGGCTAAATGCAAGTGTTCACCCAGGCTTTTTTTAATGGGTCTGGAGTGGAGGGCAAGGCTGTTTTCCTATCTACTGTGGTTTCTTTCCTGCTGTCTCATTCTGGTTAATTGGGTAATTCTTGTTTCTTTGAAAGTACTTTGATTCACCATATGAACACTGGAAGTATAATAAAATCAGGCTGTTTAAGAGTGTGTCTGGAAATGGTGATAAACAGTCCGTTCTCTGCTCTGGGGTTTGTTACATCTATGGGTCATGGTTAGTTCCCATCCAACGCTGGAGGCCAGCTGAATACAGTGGTGTTATGGAGATATTAATTATTCTTTTTTCTTTTTTTTTTCCTCTTGGGACATTTGCAAAATTTATTAAACTAAAGACAATTGTGTAGTGTGCAATCAATGAGTAGAGAAATACTGTCATGTGCTATAAAAGATGGGTCTTTCTCCTTGCGTCAACTTCAGGTGCCCTCCCAGTACAGGCAGCCTGGATGGGAAGGCAAAGGGAGTTTATCTGTGCTCAGGGCATCAAACAAAGCACAATTTCCTGATAAATTTGTAAGAAAAATGAGAGATGTAGACCTCTGCCTGTAAACTCACTTACATTGAGCTGTTATCCTGTGTAAGTGGTGGGGGAGGGATGGAGAGATGCAGGTAAAGGTGATGGAATTGTTTTGGGTCATGGTTACTTTTGGCCAGAGTAATGTGTACTAGGATCTGCCTTCAGTACTAAAAGATGCCGTGCCAGTGAAACTGGAAATAATAGGTGTTAATGGAGCTAAAAGTGTAAAAAAAAAAAAAAGATATGGACAAGGCATTAGGGTGATGTGTGTCTCTTCAACTTTGGTTCTGATCTTCCAGTCCTAGGTTTAACCCTTTGGAAATCAGTCCTAGGTAGAAGATGTGGGTTGTTCTTTATACTAATATTGTCAGTGTAACAATTATCTGAATTTATTTGGGGAAAAGAAAAAGAAAAGGTGGGGACAAACAGTGAGGCACTGTACAAAGGATAGCATTAAAGTGGCTGGTCTGTGCCCTGGGCCCATCACACCCCGGCACTGCAGGGCTGGCGAGGGCTGGGCAATGTGTTTTTCACCAGACTGCAAGGCCCAGCACTGGAGAGTGGGGAGAAGAGCCTCCCTGGGCAGAGCAGGTGTAACACTGCTTTGATGAGCGGGTAAAAGTAGCATAAGCCTATGAGGATTCACATTAGTAGCATGTAGCCAGATCTCAGGGACCGTTACCATGTGCTGCCTGTCTAACGGTGTCCAGGCCCTTTAAAAAACCCAGCCTTTGTGTCAGAATTCACAAACTATTCATTCACTTTTTGCTGTTTAGAGGAAAAGTGCAGAGTGGACTTGGTTATTCGATACTAATTATTTAGCAGGTATAAAAGTGTATTCAAGTCCCTAATCTCCTTTCTGAACAGGCAGGCATGCTCATGTTCAAATAGTTGCATAACTTGCCCATCTCCAGTTGACAAACCCTTCTAACTTTGTTTTCAGATCTAATGCAACCCCACCCCCGGACAAGCTGTGTGCATAGCTGGTCTGTAGTCAATCTTTCTGTTAACCTCATCCTCTTTTCCTTGGTCTTCCTGCCCGTTTTCCATGTGTGTTTAAAATGCTGGTTGTAGAGGAAAGGGCTGCTCTAGCATTAATATGGTCCCTGGCGCTTTGGGTGGCTTTCAGGGCTTTTGGTAAAATAAGCAAATGAAAAGAATTCAGGACTAAGCTTTGTACCATCTTGCAATGTAAGAGAATTTCACTGCTAGATCTCTCTCTGCCTCTGGCTTTTTGTCTCTCTCCGTATTTGTATACATCAATATCTGTTTGTGCCTGTATATATCTGGGTTTCTGTGCAGACATCTGAGCAGCCAATATATGGCAGCAGCACTATATAGCAGAGATCCTGGATGCTGTGAGGTGAATACAACATGCTATTGATGGGAACTGTGAGAGGTTTCTCACTGGACAGTCTTTCCCTTGACTCTTTGCATCTTCCATTTGCTGAAAACTGACCAAAGTCAGTGGGATCACAAAGGATTCAAATCAAAATGAAACCTGGGCTAAGCCTGATACTGGGAATTTTTGCTGAATTAGGCATAAATTAGATCTTATCTCCCAGGCAGTTACGGTGATACTGAAAGCAGATACTTCAAACTGTTTGCAGTGTGTGAGAGTGTCTAATCTTCTTTCATATAATTTAAAAACCAACTCAGGAACAGGGTTGTGGTTTCAAGTTATAGATGGAACAGACACTGTATTTGTCTAGGTGCTGAGGAGGTCAGGGAAATCAAGCAATCTTCTTTCAGCTCCCTGCATTATTATCACAAACAATAGCCTGCTGGCACAAAACAAGTTTTAATTGATTGTTGTTATTGATTTTACAGGAAGCAAAGCGGAAGAAACACAGCTTGATTTTTGTAAGCCAGGGTGACCTGAAAAATACAAAGGAGAAAAAGAGATTATAAAGCCCTCTCATATTTTTCCCAGTTCTGTCAGTTTGCAGATGAGCACTCCATAAAAGCCCTCTCCATTATTTCTCTATTTATATATTTTGACTGTATTGATTTTCTCTTTATATAGTCATCTGAAAGTTTTATTCAGATTGTCTGTTTTGTGCTGTCAACATGCAGATCAGTCTCGTTCCTTATGGCCAATAATTTAAACACAGAATCATAGGCTGGTTTGGGTTAGAAAGAACATTAATTATCATCTAGTCCCACCCTCTGCCCTCTGTCGTGGGCAGGGACACCCTCCTCTAGCCCACAGTGCCCACAGCCCCATCCAACCTGGCCCTGAACACTACCAGGGAGGGGGCAGCCACAGCTTCTCTGGGCAGCCTGTGCCAGGGCCTCACTGCCCTCACAGTGAAAAATTTCTTCCTAATATATAATCTACCCTCTTTCAGCTTAAAGCCATTCCCCTTAGGTCCTGTCACTCCATATCCTTGTAACCAGTCCCTCTCCAGGTTTCCTGTATCCCCTTTAGGTACTTACTGGCAGGCAGCTAGAAGGTCTCCCTGGCGCCTTCTCTTCCCCAGGCTGAACAAGTCCAGCTCTCAGCCTGTCTTCATAGGAGAGGTGCTCTAGGCCTCTGATCATCTCTGTGGCCTCCTCTGGACTCACGCCAACAGCTCCATGCCTTTCCTGTCCTGGGGACCTCAGAGCTGGATGCAGTACTGCAGGTGGGGTCTCACCAGAGCAGAGCAGAGGGGGAGAATCCCCTCCCTTGACTTGTCAGTCATGTTTCTTTTGATGCAGCCCAGGACACAGTTGGCTTTCTGATCTGCAAGCACACATTGCTGGCTCATGTTGAGGTTTTCTTTCATCAACTTATACTTCCTAGTCCTTCTCTTCAGGGCTGCTCTCAGTCCATTCTCTGACCAGCCTGTAGACATACTTCTCTTCCTCCTCTCTATTTCTACCTGCCTCAAAACCATATGGACAAGAAAAAGCTGCCTTTAAAAAGTTTTAGACCAGTTGGTACCATGAGTTGCTCATTTCTGCTGATCATCACTTTCTGGAGTGTTTTCTGGTCAGGCTGAACCCTGGCTGTGGTATTTATTTCTGCTGATGCTGCTGTACTAGTGCCTGGCTGGGAGCAGAGGTCCTGGGCTGTGAATAATCTTAGCAACCCAGTTAATTAACCCAGATGGGCTGGCTGGTGTTCAGTGAAGAGTCTTTCTCCTGGTCAGGAAGGGAGGAGATGGTGTACTTCTTAGGATGCAGCTCAGATTCAATCTTTTCCTGAGCTCCCCCAGGGCACAGATTAGGAGTCAAAGTGGTTTAAGAGTGAGGATTTTATTGGTGGTGGATAACAAAGTTTTCATAAGTGCTGAGTTGAAAGAGGAATTTTCTCACTGTTGAGTCCTCCATGTTAATTTTGTGAAATTTGGGGTAGGTCTGCAACAGGAGGAACTTGTTGGTGGGAATGGCAGTGCTTGGCACTTGTACAAAAGGAGCAAGTGATTCCTTGAATTTTAGGTAGACACTAAATGCATATATGGAATGAGTTAAGTCATGTGGAAAGTGTCATTCCACAAGGCTTTAAAGTTATCAACACTGAATACCTTACAGTGGTTTTAACAATGATGATTATTTACCTGGTTAATATTATTATTAACAGTATTAATAATAGCACTAATACTATTACCAGCTTACCCAGTCTGTCCTCAGACATTGAGTAAAGTGCCTTCTGAATGCAGAACACAGGTATGGGTTACAGCCATAAAAATCTGTAAATCAGTGCAAATCACTCTCTTTCCTTTTTCCTTTCTTACACATGATTCTTATTTTATTGTGACTTGGAATATTTCTACAACAGTAGTAAAAACTCCACAGTCTTCTTTAAATTTGCATTCTGGTGTTTAGTCCTTTAGTTACATTTGTAAAATTTTCTTCTTGGCAGCAATAGCCAAATGTTTCCTCTCTTCCAAAAATAACAATTGAAGTAGTGTCACTCTAGGAGCTGGGCTTCTAAGAAAAATGTTGCTTTTGTAGACCCTGTTTTAAACGAAAAGTTTAGTTATTTACAAACCATTAATTTTAAGGTAATGAAGAATGATAAATTATCCACATCCCAAAATGGAATCTCCCGTGGCACTGCTTTACTCAGAGAGACCCCTGGTATTTCTGTCCATAGCAGCTTGACAACAACATTCTTCCCAGAATGATATACAAGGAAAAAAAAAAAAAAAGAATGGATTTCTTTTTGCTTTTGCAGAACCCACCCAACTTTCCCACCAAGTGATCTGTTGTTAACGTGCAGGAAATCCCGATGAATGCACATCATTTGGTGAAAGAATGACAGCAGACACCACAGCTATCCTTAGCAAGCATCCACCTGCTCCCGTGGTGTCTTTTTAAAGCAAGTTCAGCTTACCTCTTCTCCTCTTAGTTTTCCTTTGCTTAATTGCAGGTGATGATTCCAAAGAAGCCTTCACCTGTTTGAGTGTGCTTTCATCTTTCTAGACAAAGCAGGCTTGGGCTTGGTGCTTGATCTGTGGCATAGTTAGGGCCTTTGGTATTAAAGGCGTTGGGATCACCCCGAGGCTTTTAAGGTTTTAGGGTTAAATTGATGAGCGTGTATAAAATGTAAGCTTTGTTGTTTGGCAGAGTTTTTCAGCATTTGTTATTCTTTTTTTTCGTTAAGAAACCATGGGACTACACTGCATTCCTCAACTGCCTCTTGCCTTTTAAACAACGCTGTCGAACTGAGACCTCTTCGACTTGCATAAAAGTTATGATTCATTATTCTGCCTTTAATCTTCAATAACTAATTTAGCCAAGATATCTGGGTATGCCTCTGTAACAGGTCAGGATCACTGCTTCTCTGTTTTGTTTGTACCATGCTTTCTGGATTATAACCTTTTGGTAAACTCTAGGCCTGGGGGATACATCGTCTCCTGACCACTGAGCCTGCACTTTGGTTCCTACTCTATCTCCTCAGTTATGGCTACCAGCTATAGGGATACAAAACTATCCCATGAAAAATCCATATAAAACCCCCAACAATTCAAAACCACCTTTTATTTTGGTGTTTCTTCTCCCCTTTATTAAAGTAGGATATAAATTGACCATAGGCGCAGTGGAAGGCAATGCCCTTGACCTTGACTACTGGCAAAGGTCTTTAAGGGGTGCTGCCCATCAGTGCTAAAAGTGAAAGCTGTTACTTCTAGCAAGAGGCCATGCTTGGGTTTCTGGCTGAGATCCCAACACCTTGGCTGTATCTGCTGTGAAATGGTTCCCCTCACCACGGCAAGTTCTGGTGGCAGAACTGGGCCTTTTATGGAAATTGCTGGAAAAGTAGTGTCTTTAGTGAAAATTATTCCAGGACAATTTACAAAGTAATAACTTAGATTAAAAGCTGGGTAAAATGGTGTTTGCTTACTTTTTTCCTCATTCCTCACCCACTTGAATATGTTGAATGGGGGAATTTACCTATTTTCTTAGATGAGGTATAAGATAACGTTTCCTCTGGCAATTCCCAAAGGTTTTGGATGCCTTGCATAGTATAACGTGGGTGACATGCCCACCCCAAACTTTCTCCCATATCTTCACATACAATTCCTTAAGATCAAGCCCCAGGAAAGCTTTTGTGAAACATGGTTGGACAGGCAAGTTACTGCAGCTTAATGCATTGCTGATCTTCTCCCACCGTGAATGTGAAGTAGATAGCAAGAATAAGCTACTACATGTGCTTGGTTTCATGGTGGTAGCTTAAAAGAATATGTGTTTTGTACTTCTAATACAACATTTTTATAGTTAAAACCATACACTTATATGTGTATATATATATGTATAGAACATACAAATAATTTGTACAGTTATAATCTCTTAGCTGATTGGTGGTGACATGTAAAACTTGAGTAACCTGATTCCAACTTTCTGTTCATTATACCAGTAAGGGCAAGATTGTGAGTGGTGTCCACATAAACACCTAAAAGTGAGAACTTTTTTTTTCAGCAGAGAATAAAATGGAATTCCTTGAAGATCTAAGTATGAGAACGGACAATGCGTTAGCTCAGCTGGTGAGGATGCTGGAGGCATTGTCTGGCTGTGCTATTTGTCCATGGTGTGTTAGAGGGAGTGTGCAGCCATCAGTTTGGGGCAGATGCAACATTTGAGGAGGAAGACACAAGTTCATCTCTTCCGAGTAGCCCCAGAGATTCTGTCCACCAAGTCACTACTTGGTCATGCAGGTTGCTTCTAGACACCTTCACTAGGGTAGAGCTCCTCTCTGTGCTAACTTCAGAGCTGTTTCTTACCAACCATGTAAACTTAAGACCCAGATAGTGAGTGCAGACTTGGAATTTTGCTTTTTATATTAGGCATTGGCAGGTATTCATATTATGCTATTGTCTTCTGAAACAGTCTTCTCCATCTAAAAGCTGTAGGTTTATAGACCCTGACTCATCTTTTAACTTTTGCTTTGCCAAGTGAAACCCTTTGGGCTTCCTAAATGATTCCTTTAATTACTTTTATAGGCCTGCTCTGAACCCTCTCCAGTTGTCTGAGAGCTGACTGTAGAAGTGGATTCAGCATTTCAGCAGTGGTCTTCCTCAGTGCCTCCTTACCTACAGCATGAAAAAGGAACCTCAAGAGATTTTCTTTATAAGCTTTTTTCAGAGTTAATATTCCCTAGAATTTCATGTACAGATAGGCAATTAGGCGGAGGTGTCAATACCTGTCAATTTGATTGACCAGCTAGCACCCATAAGTGCATAGCTGATGGGAGGTCTGTAGGGTTCATTGACTGCATTGGTCAAATCTTCATTGACTAAGCTGTCACAATGTTTACATGCAGGCACCAACATACAGTACCTGAATTTGGAGCTGGTCTCACTCTGGGTGGTATGTAAATGTATGCTTGGAAAAACTGTTTGCTATATATATAAATAGATATAAAATTAGTAAATTCTTTATAACACAAAAATTGTGCTTTTAAATAATTACAAACAGTCCACAGTTATGATTATTGGCTACAAATGTATTGTCTGCCCTACATACAACCTGAAAAGTGCCATGTTTTCCTAACTTTCCTTGAAGAAACGATCGGAGTCAAGTTCTCCTCACTCAAACTTATACGCTTCCACTGACTTCAAAAGAGATGAATGAGTCACTCAGCAGGGCAGAATACAGGCTCGTTATTCCTGTAACACATTCTATATGTCATTAATACCCTTTTTCTTATCTAACTCTTCTAATAGTCGACTAAATTTTAAGTGTTTTATACAGTTGGTTCATTATTATTTTTTGGCATTTAAGACTTGGGAAGGGTATTTTTCCCTTCCCTTCTGTTTATATTTACATTTTCAGATAGTACATATGCAGCCTAATCATATCACTTTGAAAGTGATATAGAAAGTTGTGCTCTCTTACTCAATCAGATTTAATCAGTTTGGATGGATTCCAAGTACTAAGCATTAATCTCACTTAAACCAAACTCCTGATAGTTCATCTAGCCTGAGTATTCATGTCAAAGACATAAAACAATCTCCTTTAATGCCCACAGTACTTTTAAAATTGAGCTTTCACCATCTGTTAATAAAACCTGCTTTGTACTGCTGGTTATGTTCTGTGGAATGTGTCAGGGGTGAGTTTCTCTTTCCCTCCAATTCTTAAAGGCCTTCTTTTTTTCAAAAGTATATGAAAATTATGCAATATAGTAACAAGGAATTAGTCACACCTTGGCAGAATCTCCATTACCTTGGCTCACATCAAAGGGAAGGGGAGAAGCGTGGTCCTTACAAGCTTATAGCATTCCTTTGCCTTGGAGTCCCACTCTGCGATGACAACTAAATTGGACACTGATGCTTACTTATTTTTCAACATGTGGGTGTAAAGCACATTGACCTTGCAGTTGACTCTTTCAGAGCACCTTTCATCATGGGCCCAGGCCCACAGCGTGATGCAGAGCACTCTGTTGACTTTCAGGAGTCCCTGGGGAGGATTATTTGGAGGCAGAGCTGCAGAGCTGAAGTCCCACTTTGATGCCCTCTGTATTTCAGCAGTTCACGTTATTTACCCTGGGAACAGTACTGTGGTGTTTCCCTGTCAAACTGCTATAGTCGTCATGCTCAAAATAAATGGTGCCTTCAGACGATGTTTTGCATTATTTGGCCTTTTAAGGTCATCATTTACAGCAAAAGGGGAGTGAACTACAAATTAGAAAGGGCAAGAGTAAGAATCTGTGTTTCTCTGGGGCATGTTTTTCAGAGCACACCACTGGCTCTGCTGGCTGGTCCTGCTATCAGGAGTGAGCTAGGTGTATTTGATTCCAGCTTTGCCTGAGAAAGCAGGTGAGATGTGTGCATTAGAAGGTTTCAAAATTCATGGCTAGGCTTGTTTTCTATGATTCTGCATAAAAGTAAATGAAAAAGAGAAGTGTTTTTGTTGATTTGAGAAAAAAGGAATGGATCTGAAGTATGGATCAAGTTTCATTCTTGATGAGTTGACTTGATTGTCAACATACTTGAGCAATAACACTGGGGTCTAAGCAATGAATAGGCACCCAGGTACGTGTTTATTCTCCACAAGAAAGAGGCACTGAGGTATTTTCAAAAAGTTTTACAGCTAGGGATATAGTTGCTTGACCTTCTGGCTACCCCAAGTCAGAAAGTATTTCAGAATAGTCTCAGAGGTTTTGGTGGTTACAAGGCAAGTACAGGAAAAGTGTGAACTGTCAACAGAATGCCACACTCAACCCTTCCTTGGCGTCAAGCCTTCCTTTCCCAGAAACACTTATCAGAGAATCACAGAATGGTTTGGGTTGGAAGAGACCTTAAATATCACTTTAAAGGGCAGGGATGCCCTTCACTAGCCCAGGTTGCCCAGAACCCCATCCAGCCTGGCCTTGAACACTGCCAGGGAGGGGACAGCCACAGCTTCTCTGGGCAGTCTGTGCCAGGGTCTCACCACCCTCACAGGGAAGAATTTCTTCCTTATGTCTAATCTAAATCTACCCTCTTTCAGTTTAAGGTAATTTCCCCTTGTTCTGTCACTCCATGCCCTTGTAAACAGTTCCTGCCCAGCTTTCCTGCAGGACCCCTTTAGGTACTGGCAGGCAGCTAGAAGGTCTCCCTGGTGCTTTCTCTTCTGCAGGCTGAACAAGCCCAGCTCTCTCAGCCTGTCTTGATAGGAGAGGTGCTCCAGCCCTTGGATCATCTTCATGATAATGATCATGAAGAAAACATGTTTCCCTGGGCCTTGGAGAAGTGGACCCCATAACATCTGACCTCACAGTGAATGCCAGTCTGAAGGTATTAGTCATCCACTGAGCAGTAGATGCTGACCCTTTTTGGTAGAGCAGTATTGGTTTTAAGAAAAAGGATGCAAAACCTTCAAGAAAGCAGTATGGCCGTCAGCCATTGCATTTGTGCAGATCTCCACTGTATCCACTTTCACACTGGGACTTCTATCCCTGAGACTTCCTTTCAGGGCAGACTATGTGCACTTTCACCTCTACCTCTCGTCTCTCAAATCTCTTTCTGTTCTCTCAGGACCAGGAGGAAGCCCTTGATGAGAAAGCTAATGATGTTGTGGAACTGACCTGTCTTCGTCTGGCTCTTAGCTGGGTTAAAAGAACTGTCTAGAAGGGCCAGTTCTGCTCTCTTTATGCTGGCTAATACACTGCAGGCTGGGAAGATGTTTTAAAGGAACTAAGGCAGAATTTAGCTGTAATTATGGTTATGATGGTGGTGGCAATTTTAGGAGTTTCAAAATGTAACCCGAACATGGATTTCACTTAGAAAAATACACCCTGGAATACAGTTTGTATTTGTACAATAGCTAATTTCTTCAGCTACTTTTTCAACTTCCTCTTAACACTTATGTTTTTGCTTGTAAGTTTTTTTGTTTGGATATAATGAAGCTTTGTGTCTCCTGATTCCTTATCTTATGTGGGTGGTAGAAAAATTGCTTTACTGCTCCAATATTTATGGTTGTGTGAGGCAGGTGGTTTCACGCAAGGCTTTGCAAAATGTCTGTAGTAAATAAAAAAAGAAGAGGAAGCCTCTTTCCCTGAGAATTCTTTCTACACCTGGAACCTCTGCTGCAAACCCCAGGGACCCAGCAGAAGATCTAGTTTCGGGGATGGAGATGACATTTGCCAATCTTTGCAGCTTCCAGCAACTTGGAGCTGGTTTGGGTTTTTGTTGTGCATTGAAGGCCAGCACGTCCTGGAATTCTAGCTGCCTTGTGCATAGCCTGGAGGTCCCACTCCTTCTCTCTCCTTTTGTGCTTCAGGCATCAGTTTCTTCCACCCCTCCCAAGATCTATGCATGGAACAGGTCAATACTAGCTCTTTGGGACTTTTGTTCAAACTTGAGATGCAGTGTTAAGTCTGTGTGACCTGATGTACTCTCCAGAAGTATCAGTCATGCAGCTCCTTGCATAACAAGCATGGTGAGCTCTTCTTCCAGGCACAGAAGTGGACCCTGGACATTTGTCAGCTGGAAGAAAGAAATTCTGTCTAGATACTCCATTGGGTATTGCTCACAGCTAGTATAACACCGGGAAATTTGGAAATGTTTAGTATTTGATGTTGCCATCTATGAATTAAAATCAAATTTCTTGTAGTGAATTTCTCAGGAAAGATTTATTAATGGTAGGCTCCAGGACTCAGGCATTTGGATGTTCATGCCAAAGAATTTGTAGAATTTGAAATTCACTTAATGAATTTAACAGCTCTCTCTGGAGCTTCATGCTGACATATCTGGGACTGCTATGACATCCCACATCCCACCCAGAATACCTGTTGCTGTCTTTACACATTGCTGTCATTACACATTGCTGTCTGAACACATTGCATCAAGGATTTCTGGACACCTTAAATCCTGGATCCTGTAGCTTTGCTCTAAGACACGTGTCTTTGGCAAGCTTAGTGAGGATGTTTGCCTTGAGCTGGGGGCCCATGCACAGCGAACCTGTCTTCCTTGGCCAAATGTAGCGAAGAGAAAGCAGTGCAGCTCTTAAAATTCTGCTTGGTCTCAGGGCAGCTAATTAATTCCTGTAACAGCACAGCCTCATTCTCAACCACCTGTCCACTGGCACTGCATCCACTGCAGGTAGACCTGGCAGCATTTCTTCTGTCCTAGTGTGCAAGCTACATGCTTAGGTGGGACTAGGAGGTTTTCTTCAAATTATATAGTAAGTTTTATATCATGTGTGATGGGACAGGTGACTCACCAGTTGATACAGCATGGAGCTCTTCAGCCACCTCTGCCATGTTCTCCATGGGAGCAAGACATTGCCACCACATTTCTCTCCATACCTTTGGGCATGGGACCAACAAGCCAGGACATCTGGCATGCAAGAGCAAAGATCAGGAGGAAAGACTGTAGCACCAGCCAGTATGAAATCCCAGCCTAGCTGTGGTGGAGCACAAAGCAGGACCCCACCTGGTAAGCTGGATGCTTAGTGCCTGATATTTGGTAAGTCTAAGAGGACTTTCCTTGACACTGGGTCTCAAATCTGGAATAAGGTGAAAAATTGTGTCAAGGCTCTCCTGTATAGGTTCATATATGCACTAAGGCATGCAACATTTGGTAAAACTACTTAAATCCTTGATTTTACGGAGTATATATGAACCTTAATATAAGTTTTTGCAAGTATATGCTTGATGTGTACAGAATTTAGCTATATAAAGGGTGATATTTTTACACCAGGCACCTGACATTTCTCAAACAAAGCAGGGGTAGGACTGTGCAGCAGTAAATTGCACTGTTACACTTGGATGGTACAACATCAAGCTGACAGAGAGGCAAATTTTTGCTTCTGGACTTCAGAAGGTCAAAGTCAGTGCGGGAACTTTTCCCAGTGGTGGCAGCTGCAAATGTCAGGCAGAATTGCATTTCCAGCAGCTTCCCAGGACAGATTTTCATGGTACCACTTATTTCTTGTGTACTATTGGAAAAACGTAATAAAAGAAACCTGGGTATCAGTTTGAGGTGCTTTTTGGGATGAGGACAGAGGCATATAAGCAAGGGAATTAAAGGAAAATTTTCATTTCAGTTATATTTGGTGTGTGTATATAAAGAACTCCCAAAGCAGGCACTGATCAAATATATACTTGTTTAAAAGTAGAAGACCAGAAATTTGAAATGCCTGTGTGGCATTTGTGATAATGCCATGATCCTAAATACGACTATTTAGAACATAAATATTTGCCTATGGCAATGTCAAATTTAATTTGCTGTAAGCCATATAACCCAGGTATATATATTCCACAGCGTACAACACACAAACTTGTATAAATTTGATGCACTGATTAAATAGCTGATACTCTGTATTTATTATGTATCTTTGAGATGTTCATGATCAGTCTATCCTAGACACTTGACTGGAGACTTCTGAGTTGTTTCTAGGGCTTTTAAATGAAAGAGCATTGATCATCCCCACCAAATGTGGGTAATAATTTGAAATCTCAAATGAGACCAAACAGAGTTATAAATGAGAACCATAGCAAAATGTTTCAGTGCTAGCAATCCTCCTGTGATCTTTCTGGGTACCCCTGCTCCCCATCACGGTCCATCCCACCCAACACAAAGCTGCAACCTTAGCAACTAAATAGTACCTGGTGACATGATACAGAAGATGAGGCTTCAGGTAGCACCAGGGGTGGGGTTTTTTCCCCCATATTTTGTTTTAAAGACACCTTAACTGGTATTTTTCCTGCTGACCTGTCGGAGAACCTCAGGAGTGCAGATGTGTGCTTATCTGAGCAGTAATGCAGCCAGCTGCCTTCAAAGGGAAGGGTGGGTAAGCACCTATCTCGGTGAGAAGTAAGGAGTGGAGAAAAAGCACATTCACAAATAAGGCCTATTTTTTAATGACTAGAACTTATTGTTTCCTGTTAAAAAGGCCCAAAGGGGTAAATGTGACTGTCTTGGTAAGGGAGTTAAAAAGCTGATAGAAATAGGTAGTAAAAGCCAGCACTGGTAATGCAATCACCTCCTCTTTCACTAGTACTTTCCCTCTTTACTGTCATTTTTTAGCTTGCCGTGGAGCAACTTGGACAAGTTGAATTGCCACAAAGTTTCTTCAAGGCATGACAGGATAGTGGAAGGAGGTTATGGCTCGTGTTTGTAAGCTCTCAGGTTCCTTTGGAGTAGGAGCTTTCCATGTCCCTGTAGAAGACCCAGGAGGCGAGTTTGTGATAGGTCATGCAAATACTTAGGAAATCACAGGAATCTTTCTCCAGCTTGTGGAAAAGATCCCTCACAGGCTGGTGGAGCTCTGTATCCCAGGGAGGGTAGTAATCTCCTTTTGAAGCCCATCAACTACAACATCCACACAGGTACTGAAACCTCTTCTGATAATTTAACAGCCGATGATAGATACAAATCTTGATGCTGCTTGAAGTTAAATGATAACAATTAAAGAATAGACCAGTCCTAAATTTCTAAAGAGTTATTTTACAATCTTAGACTCATACAAACTGCATTAATGCAATAGAGTTTTATCTTCAGTGAAACAAAATATTCTATGTTAAGTGCCATTATCTCACTGACATCACTTTTCAGTATCCTTTAGTTCATTCATATGTACATCAAGAGTTGTAATTGAAAAGACACAGTTACAGGATCATCTTAAGAACCAGAGTACTACTGAATGATGCATTTTGATTTAAATGTCATCGTGGATGTTTTAGATTAAAGAAAAGATCTCTGGAGCTTCTGAGGTACATTGCTTTGTATGTAGGTGATAGTTTGGTATCATTAAAAAAAAATTACTCATAGGAAACAAAAGGAATCAGAAAGTGCTGGCAAATAACATGTTACAGACATGGCAGAGATTTTTCTGAGGTGAAAGATGAACTCCTGTTAACTTTGAAAATGTCTTTTGATTTCTTGCTAAAGATAGGTTATACCTGGTGACAAGGTTGTTTTGGTAACTTCCCACTGTGCCTGCTTAAGCCTTCCGTTCCTTGTACTATGTGATCCGTACAAAATCCACATAGGGCTGATTTTCCTGGCTTGATTGTGCTGCTATTTTCCCATGTACACCATGAGTTTGAAAAGCTGTAGGTCTGAACAGTCACCCATAAACCCCAATTTTAATTTTTGTTACTCAGATGTCACTGTCCACACAAAGGTCAGAGGTGGCAGAGAAGCAGAACTCTTGACTTGGATTGTCTTTTCCTACATTGTAAAATATGGAGTGGACAGGCTGTCCACCTGGGGATGCTGGGAACATAAAATGCCAGCTGGGAGCATGCCCTAACATGCTACAACTTGTACAAAGGTTGCTAAGTGACTTAAATCCATTGCACAGAATAGAACCGTATAGCCTCAAAACAGCAGAACCTGACTTAGTTTCTAGTAACTCATTAAAATGACTCTACAATTCTTTTGATGTTCTGTACTAGTCTGGTCACATTCCTTTCTGTTTTATAGCACGGCAATAACAACATTCTTGTAAACAGTCATATAAACTCTAACCTTCGTATTGCTCTCTTCAGATCATCTGAAAGCATTTTCACATTAGGATTTGGCTTTCTTACCCCCATAAAGCATATCCTACCCTAATAACCCACGCCATCAAAGGAGCAGGGGGAGAAAATGGGGATACAAAATGTGATTGCTGCTGGGTCACTTGGGTAGCCATGCCATCCTTCAGAGGTAGAGATTGTTTACAATCATTACTTTTATAAATTCATTTTTCAGAGCTACTGGGATTTCCATTCCCTTCCAGAGGAAACACTCCTGTGGACAGATAGGCTTTAGGCTGGATGTTTGTCAGTTAATGCCTACCGTTCGGTGACAAGCAGCCTGTACTCTCTCCACTGTTATCAATACATCCTCATCCCCTGCTTGCCAGGACCTACAACCTGGAGTAATGTTTTCCGTGAGCTTCAGGTCTGTATTATACAGCCAGCAATGGAGAATGATCGAAACAGAAGAGGCCTAGGAGGCAAAAATAGAAACCATTCTGTGTTAGCCATACTGCTTTTGTCCAGTGATAGCATCAGATAAAAGAAAGATGACTTTAGCTACGGAAGCGTGTGCTGTATGTGCTGTGAGGAGGATAGGCAGGAGTTTCCAGATGTCTCTGGCCAAAGGCTTGGCACTTAAGCATTTGCTCAAACAAAAGGGCCAAGGATAAGGGACTGCACCCTTTGCAAACAACACGGCACATGGACATGCACTCACATGCAAAGAATTTACATCAGCTGAACAGTTTTTCAGGCAGTCAGTAATGACTTATGCCTTTTCTTCCTCCATCAATAGTTTAAACAATCGGGGAGCAAAACCAGATACAATGAATTTCCTGACAGTCTAAAAGACAAAGAAAGTTTTCACATGCTTTATTTAACATTTCCTCAGCTTACTTGCTTTCCCTTTGTTTCTTTCCTTTTTGAAAATTTCTAAATTCTTCTTTATCCAAGGAAACTCTGCTTTTTCATCTGGACTGTCCGGTTGGAGCAGAGAAACGAAGTAAAGTGCTGTGACCCTATCACAGAGCATAAAAAGGAAGCTGTAAATACTCAACTGAATAAATTGCCAACAATCTCTAAGTAAGCAATGTGTTACGCAGCATATCTGTGGAAGGGTGGTACATTTCTAGTAGTTGCAATCTGTTGGATAATTATTTGCAAGTAGAAAAGGGGGGGAGGGGGAAAGCAGCTAGATTTGACAGATAAATTTTTCACAGTGTTACCCTTTGTTTATAGACCTTCTCTCCTTTTTAGAGTACCCTAGAGCAAATCTCTGCCTTTTCAAAGGGCCACGCCATTGTTCAACTGAAACATTATTATTTCTTCTCTCAAGTTTGATTAAATTACTTGGCACTCAGACAGAAGTTGATAATAATACAAACGCAATGATCAAGGTGGCAGATGTGCCGTTATTCTCTCAATGGCAACTAACTAGTTTTTCAAACTGTGGCTGTGTGGTTTAAAGTGATACAGGGGCTGAGCGGGGAACACTATAGCCAGTTTCGTGTTTGTTAATTGGAATGGGATTGAGAAATTATTGGGGAACATTTAAATGATTGCTTTCCTTGGAAAATATAGTCTGTTATGCATGTGTAGAGCTTGCAGAGATTAGGGCCGGAGAGGCAAGTGGAGTTTGAAGAGGGTTCTGCAGCCACAGGGGGCTCAGCTGCCTTGCAGGAACTTGTCTTCTCTCTGAGCCCTAGGATAAAAAGTGTATTTTTAATATATGCTAGCTAAAATGTTTTAATTAACACCTGTTAAAACCCTGGAATAAGCAGCACAAAGTATTTGCTGGTATATCAACTGATAGAAAAGTGGCCAAAGTAGGTGAAGGAGTCAAGGGAGACGTTAGGACACTGGTCCTCTAAAAGGACAAGTAGTGAAAAAAGAAACTCCTGCACCTTGCCTGGGGAGATTAAAGTAGCCACGGTTTGAGTGAGGATCAGAAACCAGGGATTTTAAATATATTAGCTCAAATGCTTGAACTAATAAGTTTTAAAATAAATCTTTTCTAGACTACACAAGCCCTGAGGGAAGAGCAAACAGATTAAGGTAAAAATAGAAAACATGAAGTGTCTAATAATGAGCCACACCTGTTTAGTGAAGTTTCCCTATCTCTGGTCTGGTCTACACCCCGTTTTTGTATCCATGTGGCTGGCTTGGCCAGGAAAGAGTTTTTCTAAGGGACTGGGAAAATTATTTAGTTACCACAAAGGAGCCATGTTACAGTGGCACAGGACCTGAGGGCAGCTGCTTAGTTCTTGGCAGAAGATGTTTCCCTCTCATTTACCCCAATACTGGAGGAGTTTTGGTTGTTTCATGTGTAGATAAAAATAAGGACTTTTAAAGAAGATCTAAAAATTATTTAGTATTTTAATTATTTAATTACTTGGAGACAAGTGGTTTTCATTTACAACAATGGATCCCAATCTTGTTGGCCTCCAGGCTTTATTGTACTATAAATATTATTACTGCCAATAAAAAACAACCTAACGTTTTTCCCCAAAACTCGAAGCTTTGGTCTCCAGCTGCTGCTGCTTCTTCAAACTGGAAGAGGAAGTAGATAAAAAACACCAAAGAATTCTTCTTTGAGATTTCTGATGTTATTCCACAGACCCCAAAGTCCACATAACCTCCAGAGAAGTATAGGTTAGCAGGCCACAACCTGCCTGTCTTCTCCACAGTCTTTTTGTCTTTTATGAGAACTGTCATAACATGTTGTGACATCTGACTTTGCCTATGGCTGTTCTTTATATTGCTATGGGGCAGCCCATGTGTAGGGCATGCTGGCTACAGCAGCAAGTAACTCATGTTGTTATACCCATGTCTATTTTGGAGCTGTAGGGTTTTTTATTATAGACAGGATCCCATCATTCCTTCCTGAAAAATACCGAGAACCTTTAGAAGAGATATAAAAGATTAGGCCTAACTAGGGGACGCTCAGTTTTGAGACATTTTTGTTATTTGTGTAAAAACAGATGACCTTTCTCCCCTGTTCGTGGTCAATTATTTAGCTAGTAGAAACCTATGCTTCTCTCCTACCCCAATAGGAGCTTGAGTGTCTGAGTGCCTGGGATGACATCCTGGTTTTACTGAAGTCAGCAGGAGTTTTGCCACTGGCTTCTCCTCCTAAGAATTTACCCCACGCCCTTGTCAGAGCTGGCAATAATCTTGATGAAACTGTAGGACAAACACAGTCACAGTATAAATAGAGATATAAATTATATTTGGGGTTGAGGCCCTGATGAATATATATTATGTAGCTTACATAATACAGGAAAGTTGCCACAGAGACTTTTTTCCCCTTACACCTTCTTATACCCTTCTCTGTTTCCCTTCTTTTACAAACTAGTCATTCAATTCTACTAATGTGGAAGGTGAGGAAGCATTTATTCACTCCTGTTGATTTTTGACAGTTTATTGCAATACATCTCTCAGCCTCATCTCAGCTGTCTGTCTATCTGATAAAGACGGACATGTACTCTCCATCAACAGATTATTAGAACAGACTGAATTTGGTTACATGCCATTGCAGTAATAAGGACTTATAAGTGAATTTACTTACATTTACTTTATTAATGCCCATAAGAGCCCTATGGAGAAGAAAATGCTGTATTTTCCAGAACACTTTTCTGATATGTTTAAATCTTATATAGTACAATTAGAAAGAAAATGAGACAAGTCAAAAGCAGAGAAGAAAAGGAAACAGGAAATCTACAGAGGTGGTTGTTATAGTATCATAGTAAATGGCCATCTGATGGTCATTATGTGTGAGATGACAGCTTTGGCTTGAGCTTGGTTTCATGAGCAGCTGCCCTGAGCTGATGACCAAAAGGAGAGGTGATTTCCCATCACTGTCCTCACTTACTAGCTCTTTTCCTTCTGCTCCTTTTCCTGACTCCTTCCCTTTCTCAGCTGTGAAGTCCCACTAATTTGACAACAGCTCTGGTACAGTTGGATTCTGCTGCAAACCAGTTAAATCTCATTAACCCAGCAGAAGTCTTTTTGCTGTTCTTGTGACATTTACTTTCTGCTGAGTTAGTGAGTTAAACTTACTCAAAGGGGTCAGTGTAGAGGCAGAAGTAGAGCCAAATGCCAAGCCAGAGCTTGGCCAGAAGTAGGGCCAAATGAATAACTGCAGTGAGGGAGGATGAGGAAATAACTGCAGAGGGAACAGCTCTGTTTTGGTGGCAATGAGCTGTCAGAGTGGCTCATTCTGTATCATTAAATTGTGGCTTGAAAACCAAGTTCATTTCTGATGAAAAGGTAATTTCTGATTCCTTCTCCTCTCTGGAGTCCTGGCAGATTTCTGATAGTTTGGTAAGACAAAAGACTCATCAAAATGTGAGAAGAGCTCATTGCAGGGGAACAGAAGAGAAGGTCCCCTTTTGTGACACCACCTTAGGCTGGATCAGCAAGCACATCTAATTGTACTAGAAGTATCTTGTCCACATGGGAAATCCACGGCAAAATAGAAAGTGGGCCCCCACTCTTACAAGAGCAAGCAAATTGCCATACCTCCAAAATCTCAGGCTCTTGCTTTTACTGGTCCAACAAGGATTAGGTGGTTCCTAAGGTTCACGAGAACAGAGATGGCTCCCCACAGATCTGGGATAACCTGCTTTATCCAGCATCTCAGCTCATCCTACTTTATATAAATCAGAGAACATTTAAAACTTGGCAGTGTGAGATTATTAGTCCTTCCCTAACCTATCAGTAAAAACCTTTGCTCTGAAAAGTTCTGAACCCAGAACTGTCTGAAGAATTTAATGAATTTTACCAAGTTCTCAGCCTTGGGGATATCCTTTGGCAGTGAGGCGGAAAAGTCTTTTCCCTCTTAACAGTTTGGAATTTGCCATGTCTTAATTTCACTGAACACTCCTTATTCCTTAGGGATCGTGGCAGTGAGAACAAATTTTCCCAGCTCTGAACTATGAAAGGTACGCTCCTGCCCACGCTCCCGCATGCTGGGTGGCTGCTGGGCAGCGTTATAAATCAAGGATCCTGAATCCTATCCTGCCTTCCAGACCGATTCCCTCTGTCATCTCGGAAATGCAGATTACCTGTTTGCCTCTGTATAGCTATTTGCGAGAGGAGATAATGATACTTGTCTAACTGACAAGGGTACTGTGGGATGATTTATCTCATTAAAGGGAGCGAAGTGCCTAACACAACTGCTACTTTGTAAAAGCTAAATGCGTATTTTTTAGAGATCTCACGTCCTTTCCAGTCTATTCTCTGCATGTGCAGCAGATGGCACTGCATTGCAGGTTCAATTATGGCACAAACGGCAACTACCTTTTAATTTGTGTAATAGGAACAATTGATAGCCCCATCAACTAGTCCCACAAGAATCACATTAAAAAAAAAAAAAGAAGAAAAAATCCGCCAAAAATATAAAACTCTGTTATATTTTGCTGAATTTTCATTGATTATTTTTTGAAGACTGATTCAGCACATCTATCTTTCCTCAAATGACGGATCTTCAAAACCCACCAAGACCCCGTCAGCCACCATTTCTGACCATAGAGACCGAAAAGTACCACACCACATACTAGAACCTGACCTTCTTTTTTTCTTGACCATAACTACACAATATACATAATACATGAATCTAAGAATAAATCCCGGGACTTACATAATTCATTTGGTATAATTAAAGTGCACTTTCGCAGAGGTATTAATAAGATTTATAATTATTTACATATTGTCTCTAGGGAAGAATGGGAGCTGTTGAACAATTTGCTCAAATGCAAGAGGTACAGCTGTAACATGGGGGAGAAAAGAAATCCACTTTCCTTAGTCCCAGTCTCTTTCAAGTGTGCATTGCTTCTGACATTCCCATTTCTAGTTTATATGTGAAATGACAAGAAGAAATTGAATGCTTCAAGGAGAACGGACTGTTGTATCCACATTGTAATTTTCATAGTCCTTCCTTAAAACAGGGTTTATCTTTATTGCTCCCGTAGAGGTGATATATCGCCTCGCACAGTAAATAGAAAGGTGGACTTTGTGGTAAAATTTAAACTCACTTCAACATTTTCTTGGGTTATAAAAATATTCCTCCCTATGGCACCTTATTTAGAGATTAACATGGATCCTTTTCACACAACATTTTCAATGCTGCAGTTCACGAACACCTGCTATTTATGTCTCTCCTTTTCATGCCAGAGCTGAGGAACTCTCAAAGGAATGAAGTGTATATCATGTTTGTGCGTGTGTGTGTATATATATATATATATACACACATATATAGTGTTTCAATGCATGTAGGTTTTGCAAACCCTCTTATGTCTTATTTGAGACATCACAGAGAATATATGAAAAGATCCCTGATACTTGTATGCACGAGCTGTGGGGCTGTGTCATTACATTGAACTTCACAGTGGCCTCTGGAGCTGTATGGGGGGAGCAAAACATATCTCTGTGGACAAGTTCTTGCTCCTGGAATTGTTGTTTTTCCTTTCCCCTAGCCTGTCAGGATGAAAATCTGGGAGAAAGGCACGGGAATTTAGATGTGAAGTGATGCCTATGCTGTAGGAAGGAAAAAATACCTCAGCATTCTGCATTCATCTAAATGTCATGACTGGGCCTCCCTCTCTAGCATCTGGTAGTTTGTGAGCCTGGCTCTGAAGGTTACAGGTGAGAAGAAGGCTGTGTCTGGCCTCCCCTCTGTATAGGGATGATACAGAGAAAGCAAAAACCTGTCTGGAAATACATCTGGGAACAGATGGGAATCTGGACTTCCACAACTATTTTCTGAGTATTTGCCCAGACATCACCAGGTTTGTTGCTGGAGTTGAAGGTCCATTGGAGACGAATGTTCCAAGAGACAGTCCTGGGGTTTGGAGCCTGCGAATGCTCCTAGGACAAAGTGCTAGGACTCATTTAGGTGAAGCTCAGGGGCATAAACCCGCTTTGTGCAAGTTCCTTTGGATGAGAAGGTGAGTCAAAGCCAAGTCACCCTCATCCCCCTCACACAAATCATCCTGACTCAGGCTGGGTTAGCACCACATATTCCTTCCAAATGAGAAGTTGAAAGGTAGCTGAGATCTGTGGACCCTGGTCCCCTTAGTCAACATTTGGTCCCTCAGATAGGTTTTAGAGGTCTTGTCCTGTGCTGCCAGTGTGGGCCACTGCGCTGCTCAGCCCTCCAGGCATTAAGCTACATGGAAATGGGAAATACTGCCCCACAATGTGTTTTGCAGTCCTGAAGGTTGGTTGTGTGTGCTAAAGAACAAGCTGTCTTGTCTTTTCTCTGAATCTGCTCCCCCTTATTTTTTTTCAAGGTGAGGTTTTAAACCCCAGCTCATTTTACAGGTCTGCCCTTACTCCTGATGAAGCTAAAGATGCCACTGAAAGAAACCAGTCCTGCATTTAGAAGCAGCCAAGGACTGATAGAAGCTTTAATAACAGCCATGATATTGTTCACTATAAAAGAGAAAAAATAATTCAAAATAAAAAAAGGGAAGACAAACTTTCTAGCTGAAACAGCTGTCCTTTCAAATTTATTCTTAAATCAATGAAAAAAAATTGGAAGTTTGTTTCTGTATTTAAATACACATCTCACAAAGCAATAAACCCCAAGGACATTCATATGTGTGACAATTCAAGCACTCCTTTTGCTGAGTTTATATAAGAAGCTCCAAAATAAACTGGAGGATAATCACACTTAGACCAAAGGCATACTTAGGATAAAATAAAAACACAGCTACAGTAGCTATGGTTAAAAGTGACTGGGGTACAATAAAGTATAGTCACAACTAAATTATGTCTTGGACTGAAGTAGATACATACTACTAATTGGATGAAGGCCCTTTAACCTTTTTGCAGGAAGCAAACTTGAGATCTAATAATTTTTGTAAAGATGAGCTTTCTGTACTTCCAGTAATATTTCTGGGCTTTGAAAGGATCCTGACTTTCAGATTGTTTTGATGAGATTGGCTCTAATATTTCAACCATGCCAACTGAGCAGAGGTAAGAGAGGACAAAGGAGAGTGTAAGTTTGATTGTCTTATTCAAAGAAAGAAAATACCCTGCTGCTAGTATCAGTGCCCCACTGCTGATCTTTTTAAGGTATTTTGTTGCTAGACATATTCATGGATATGAAAAATTGCAGTGGAAGGGAGTGTTAGATAATGATTCAAGTGTATCTACTTAAAAAGAAGTAGTAGCCTATTGGGAAGAAGAAGTGAACGCAACAGTATTTACATCATACAAGAAACTCATTAAAATTTCATTTTCCTCTAGAGTTCACCACTTTTCGTTAATGTTAACTGTATCCAGATTAAGGGCCTAAATTAAATCTTGTGCTTTTAAAATATACAGGATGGTATAATCACCCCCTCTAACAGGTATCTCCTGTATAGCAAACTGCTTTCATTTTACCCTCAAACTAGAACTGACTTCACTAAGAAAAGCTGAAATCCTAATTCAGGTTGACAAATCCACACCTACAGTTTTAAAAGTAATGGTTGATTTTTGTGCCTTTCTTTTTTCTCCCTAGATTTGTCTTGAAGGACCCAGTACCTCAAATTTGGGTTCTCCAAGGCTGGAATGAGACATCACCAACGACTTCACCATCCCTAAGTCTTGCTCTGAAGAGTTTTAGAGGAACATAAAATGTTTCTGCTGTGTGTTTTCCAACTGCCTAGTTAGAAAAGATGCTTCCCCTTCATTCATTTCAAACTATTCATCCAATCTGTCTTGCAGGAGTTGTTTGGGGGTTGGTAATGGTGGACACAGTAGGAACAAGCAGCTGAAGAGCTAGTAACAGTTTAAGCTGTCACCACCATTTCTTCAGTGAAGGTCTAGCCATAGTCAAGGTACATATTAGAACCTGGAGTGGTCTAAAGGAATATGCATACTTAATATGCATATATTATCCAAAAAGTCAAGATTTAACAGCCACGGGCCATAAAAACTGAAATCCTTTAAGGACAGTCTGCATGCAGGGAAAGTACCACACACTCACCAGTGATCTGGATAAACATTTGCTATTAATTTCCTCTTACTGCAGATGCAGTTTCATCCCAACAGCTGAAGTTTTATGGAGGATCGGATTTTGTTTCCTTGTAAAGAGAATTAGAGAAATGCTTAAAAGCCAAAACAAATCTGAGTACTGAAGGGTGATGACATCTAACAGGTTTGCGAAAAAAAACACTACTTCCAGGCTCTGGCACTAATGTTCTGAATATAGGAATGGAATTAAAATTAATAGCACATGAAATATAACTAAATATTCTTGAAGGTTAGGGCAGGTGCTATGCAATCATTCAGACTTTTACTAGCTGTCAATGGTTGGTTGTAAGTGAGGTCAACAAGATGTTTACTGTATGGTTGAATGCTTTATTTGAAGTAAAGATGTATGACCTTTGAATGAAGATATTAATGATGTGACAAAAAAATCCCCCCCAAAAATACTGCTTTCAATGGGAGCTATAGTTAAAGTCGTGTACTAACAAGCAAGATGCCAAAAGTAGCTGCAAGGAGCATAATAATATAGATGTTTGCCACAAAAAATAGAAAATAGGAAAAGCAATAAATCTGTTAACCTACTCAACTTTTTAAACCTAGATCTGGATGTGAAGTCACGAATATCTCTAATTATTATAGCTACTGATTTTCTTAATCAAATAAAAATTTTCTGTTTGGAGTTATACACATTCTTCCTAGGTATGGATGATGTCAATTTAGAACCAAAAGCTGGCTCCATTTAACTTAAATTCCATCCCTCACATGTCCTGTGTAACAATGCAAGGAAGAATAATAAAAATTTTAACCACAATTGCTTGTTGAGGGCTAGATTGGGAAAAAAAAAGGTTTTTTGGAGTATAACTCATGCCGATCATTCTAATTACACATTTTGTTAACTTTAAAATGTTAAATTCTTTATAGATCTAGATAATACATACAGACAAATGAAATCCCAAATACAGTCTTCACCATTAGTCAGTCGGTGATGTGAATCCATGAAAGTCAAGGAATAATGAGTTACCTTTGTAATCTGAATTTGGTTACTTTGAGCATAATGACTGGGCTGTAATTCTCAATTACAGATCTGTGTTGGTCTCTCTCCTTTCCTTTTTCATTGCACAGATTGGCCATGTTCCCTTAATAAGTAGTATTTCATTTTCTTTTCGCTATTCATTGTGTGACCTCGAGTCTTCTCTTGCTCCCTCCTGCCAGTTCCTGTTCTGAACTCAGCATTATTATTTTTCTCTAGGCTTTGCTACAGCTTTCAGCTCTCTGCTGGCTGGGAGTTTCACAAAAAAGAATAGATTTATTCCACAGCAGCACAGCAGATGAAGTATGGCATTAACCTGACTCCCCAGGTGAGGCATGGTGGCAGCTCAGAAATGTTTGTTGAATTTGAGAGCCTGGTTTCTGCTAGTTTGAGTTTGACTTTGCATAGCACAGAGACATATTTTACATGGTATTTGACTGTGAGTGCTCAGCACATCTGCAGCTCAGAGACACCGCGGCATCTAGTCAGGGACCCAGAAAATGAAGCTGTACAATTTATAACTGTGAGAGAAAGAGCTGGTTTAAATTGCTTGCCTAGCTTTGCATAGGAGCTGAACAGCAGAAATACAACCAACTCTCAAGGACAATGGTGAAACCATCCTCCCTCTTCTGGTAAGCCCTAGGAGCAGATTTAGTGAGAGGAGCTGTGAGCTGTAACCACCTTAGATTACCTTCCCCGATGCAATACCTGCACTCCAGGTCATACCTGGGGAATGGCCATGCTGCAGTGCATCTCTTATTACTGTGCCCAAATACCTTTTCTGTTCCATATTATAAGATGTGCTGCTTTTGAAGCCCGTATCGTACAGTCAGCAGTCTCCCTTTGTTATATCCTCTGATCTATCACTGGTGCCGTCCATTCTGTGCCCTGCGGGAGGGAGAAGCGTGTGATCATGCTATTAGAGATAATGCCTATGCAAAAAGGGACTGAATGAAGGCTGGAGAAGCAATTTGAGTCTGGCACTTCCTCACATCTGATTGCAACTGCAAGGAAGATTCTTTTCATGCAGTTTGAGGTGTGTAATTTCCCATATTTAAAAAAAAAAAATTTAAAAAAAGTAGAGTGCCAAAATAGGCATTTCATTATGCAGGATAACAGACTCCCAGGAGAGCCAGTGGAGCTGGAGTCTCTGTTGGCCGCTCAAAGCTCCGTTACTCAGTTAATAGAGTAGTAACATTAATAATCACTGGTTACTAGTGTCCTGCTGAGAGCACTAAGAGGCTTGTTTCCTACAAGGCGTGTTAGACAAGTTGTTAGTGGATCTTGTAGGAATTTCAGGTCAGAGGGGATGGGCAATGCCCCAAAACTGTGTTTTCTGCTCCAAGTTCAGGAAGGTAGTTTGATGTTGTTCTGTCTTTCTAGATCCAAATGAGACCAGGACAGGAACACTTCACTACTCCTAACCTCTTTGCCCAGCCACATCCTATTTCCTTCAGATTTCTCTATTGCTGGGGAAGTCCCAGATTTCTTGCTCTGTCATCTTCAGTTCTTCCTCAGATCTTCATAGTTTTAATAGTCTTTCCCAGCCATACCTAATTTGAGGTCCCCTTTCTCACTGGCTCCTTACTCTGTGCTTCCTCTCACACAACTGGCATTAAGCTTTAGACTCCTCATGTTCACCATCTCCCCAAACAAACACTAGGCTGCCCTTAGGTTTCCAGTGTGCTTCTCAGTTTAGTTTTCTTCACTAGCCCCTGTATTGTTCCTTTTCATCCCCCACTTCCAAGGCACCTATTTCCATAATCTCCACTAGGGAGTTTGAAAGCATGGATGACTTTCCTCTTCTATCTTGACTACCCCAAAATGACTTAAAATAGTTTGTAGTTACCCAGAGGAGCAACACAGTGTCAGATCTCTTTAGCTCCTAACAGAAACATCAGCATTGTGGATGTAATTGGGATTGACTGAGGTCTCAGAAGTGTCAACTGTTCATGTTTGACCTGCAGTTTTCCAATGGTTGTAGTGGTGTAGATTTGTAGAGAAGTTATAAAGGTTGTCTTTCAGCAAGAAGTCATGTCTTCATGCCAGAATTCAAGTATCATTTCCAAGCATACAGGCATTGAGGCTCTGAAAAAAAGGGTTGTCACAGAGTTTTAGCATGGACAAAGCAGGTATTTTTCCATGGTCTCGTTCCTGGAAATAGCTGAACTGTTTTGGCTGAAATTTTCAAAGAAGACTTTTCAAGTCCAGACAGGTGTCTGACGTTTCAGAGTTCAGCCTAGTCATCTGAAGTTTTGCAACACTGGGAGCCTAAAGTGGGAAGAATGAGATAATCTCAATAGTTGTTGGTGCTACCAACAATGCCTATGAAACTATTCCTCTTCATATTTGTCAAGTTTCACAATGATCTAAATCCAGAGAAATACAGGATGATGGGAACTGTGGAATATCCATGACGACTGATAGGCAAGGACATCAGCCAACAATGGCAGATGACACTTATGCAAAAGTGTTCATAAATACGAATGTCAGCTTAAAAAATCCCTGCAGTTGTTTGCTTGAAATCCATAAACACTTCTGAGAGGGTTTTTAAGCCTAGACTAGTCTTTACTGATGCAAACTTCAGCAGACATCCCAGAGCTAGGACAATATATTGTCATGCCTGTAAATAGTATCTGCTGATGTTATTTGCCCTCTGAATAAGTAATTTGGTAAGAAAGGAAAGTGTAAAGATAATAATGGATTTGTCCTCATTTTAGTCTTAATCACACTATTTTCAATACCACATAAAACTGAGATGAAAACTCTCTTCACAGGTTGGAAGACCTAATTTTTGGATAAACTGTGGGTATAAAAAGCTTTTGAATTGTTCAAAATTATTAATATAATGAAAACCAATGTACTAATATTTCTCATCTTCACTCATTAAAACATTTCTCCACAGTGTCTTTCAAGCCAGGCTTTTGGAAGGCATTTGCAGAACTTCATGCTAAACCACCTGTTGGTTGCCTTTGTATACTGGCAGCATTTTGTGATACCATTCATCTAGAAATTTAATTGCCTCTGATCATGACTTCTTAGAAGTCAGAGTCACAAAGAAATTATGGTAGTCTAGCAAACCGGTACACACCAGTTAAGCAGCAATAATGGCTCATGTGTATGTCCTTAGTGATAAATATGAGGACTTTGCCCACTCTGAGAGAGTGCTACCTAAGATAATGTGCCTTGCAACAGGCTTGGCATCATGAATTTATGAGACTTTGACAATTGTTTTGGCTTTGCTGATTTTAAGAGGCTTTTAAAACAGAATTACTTCATGAATATGAGCCCTTGCTCACTTTTAGTCCTGGGTACATTGTGGTCTCACAAGCTTTTAGAATGTAGCTCTAAACGATACACTCTATAGGGGAAATTAGCTTAACATGAGAACTTTGGAAAATCCTAAATAATGTCTCTGAAATTATGGGTATCTGATCTACCTTTCTGCAGATGAAATAAAATCTTCTAATGACTTTGACCTTCTGACAGGTTTTTCTGTTGTCTTGAATATTGTGGGAGTGGCAGCATAGTTAAAGCTGGAAATTCCCACCCATTTTTCCACTGTCTCTCCCAGTAGACCAACAGATGTTCCTCATTAACTTTTAGCAGATAGATTTCTTGTTGATAGCTCAGTTTATTTTTTTATTTCATGGAGGAAGCTGGGAAGTGCCTTGTTATGGAGCATAGCTTTAAAACACATCGTCATAAACCATTTGTTTCACTATATTTCTAAAAAATGCTGCAATTTAAAAGCACAATGATAAACCTTGTTCATTGAGTCTTTAAGAGTGTGTTGAAGTTCTAAAATTTAATGTAGACTATTAAGTAGTTACCTGATTAACCAAATCTCCAAGTTTCTGAACCTCTCCTTGGTTTTATTAACTGTAAGAGTCCCTGAAAAATTATTTGAAATTTTCATGTACTGAGGACTTTACAAATTAAAATTTACTGGCTTGTGTAGTAATATAATCATATCAAGGAGGTGTTGCCACTAGAGACCTCTTTTTCTTGAAATAGGTCCTTCACAGAGTCTTTTCAGCATGTCTCTGATCCCAGCTGGGACTTGACAATTTTTGGCAATTGTCTTGGCAGAGAAAATGTTTTGTAATCAAAAATTGAACCTCAAACTAAATAGCTAAATGTTTTCTCCTGAAATCTTTCACTAAAAGACACATTTTTTTGATAATAAAATCTAATGCTTTCTGTCTCCATTAATGGTGGGTCACAATGAATGACCTGCCTGTAAATGAAAGGCTGCTGTCCCACTTACTGCATCTATTTAACTGTGGTGGTTTTGGCCCT
>VZTU01014477.1:0-18889 GCA_013400835.1 Zapornia atra | reverse complement strand
TCTATGATTCTATGAAATATTATGTACCAGTGAACCTATTAATTTCACAACTCTGCACAGGGAGGTGAGCATCCTTTCTGCCTGTCACTTTAAAATAACATTTACATTCCTCAAACATCTTCACTACCCTGGCCATTAAAAAATAAATAATTACTGAAGTCTTTTCCGACAAAAGATTTGTATTACTGCCCAGTTGGAGAGGTGTTTCTTTTTGTCTCTTTAAAAGCTATGCTAGTATTTTTTTATAGATGTAGTTCTTCAAGAGTGATTTACTGTGTTTGTCACTATGCTATCGCTTATGAAAAATAAAAAAAAAACCCATATAAATTAGAAAAAATGTTATGCACCATAAAATATGTTTAGGTACAATAATTTAATATTTGTTTTGTTCATTCCTTTGGTATTCTGAATGTTAGCACTGGTGGACAGATCATTTACTGTCAAGGAAAGAAGCATATGGTGGTTCTAAGTGAGAAAAATCTAATTTCTGAATACATAACAGAATATGATTCCATATAAATTTCAGAAATGGCTTTACTTTGTTTGGGAGGTACTTTTCAGAACATAATGTAAAGCATACAGAGAATGGTTGGGGTTGAAAAGAACATCTGGAGATCATCTGATCCACCCTCCCTGCTCAAGCAGGGACACCTACGGCTGGTTGATCTAAACAATGGCTTTTGAAAATGGCTAAGGGTGGAGAATCCACAACCACTCTGCACAACCTGTGCCAGTGCTCAGTCACTCTCACAGTAAAAAAGTGTTTATGTATGTTCAGGAGGAACCTGGCTCTGTCTTCTATATTCCCTTCAGGTATTTATATATGAGATCCTACCCCTGAGTATTCTCTTCTCCATGCTGAACAATCACAGCTATCTCATCTTTCCTCATGGGAGAGATGCTCCAGTCACTTCATCATCTTCATGGCCCTTTGATGGGCTTTATCCAGTATGTTCATGTCCCTTTTACTTTCCTTTTGTGTAGAATACACACTGGACACAGTATTCCAGGTGTAGCCTCACCTGTGCTGAGGAGAAGGATTACCTACCTAATTCTATTGGCAATACTCCTCCTAAGGCAGCCCAGGATATCTTTAGCCTTCTTTGCAGCAAGAGTTCCACATAACAAATAATTTTCTTTCATTGTTTTTGTTAGGGACTTGTTTATAGAATATTAACTTTTTTGCTAATGCTGCACTTTTCTCAGCAACAAAGGGATGGCAGTAATTGTTCTAAAATCAGCCTTAATAGGATCTACTTCATTATTTAAACCTGAAGTACATAATTTGAGATGATTTCCAAATAATATCCCACCTGTAGTTCACCAGTTTTTCTATTTTCTAGAACAGAATCCATGAACGAATTATTATTGACATGCACATTGTACTGTTGCCTGGATGTTCATACGGTGCTTTGGAAACCTGTGCCAAGGAAGAACATGTTACATTGACCATGGAAGGGTGTCGAAGAAAACAGAGATGGAGTACAATGCTCTTGGGTGCTCATGTGGGTAGTGGACATATAAGGGCACAGTCTTGCATAATCTCACTCCTCTGGGTGAGTTCACAAATGTAGACTGTTTTTTAGTTGCAATTTTATTGATTAGTACTGGTAATCCTCAAGTAGGGCAAGCTGGCACAGAAAGTGAAGAGGTTACATGATCATAGTGGATCAAGAGGAGAGTCTGTTCTCTATCCATCCGTCTCTACAGCGATGCTGTCAGCAGGGAGGAGAGATTACAGGGGAAGGATGGCCACCAAAACACTGTCTGTTTGGGCCACCAATAAACATTTCTAAGGTAGGCAGGCCATATTAGTTGAAATAATGCAAGTCAAGTAGAAAGGTGCTGTGGTAAGAGGCAGCAAAGACAATCCCAGTAATGTTTGTTGACTTGTGTTTGTTGTGAAGCTGCATCCATTTTGCAGGTGGGCAGCCTCAAGCAATAGAGAATCTATGTGATGTCCAGTAACATTTAATGCATTAGAGCCTACTTGCATGGGGAGCCTTGTTTGAGAGAATTAGAGCAACGTATTCTGAGTTGTTTATAATTTATATCTCCCATTTGTTTCAAGTTTGTCTAAATGAAGAATTTTGAAAATGGAAGCCTAGGTGACTTGGTAGCACCACCCAGGAAGTCTTTGGAACAGCTACCAACCTAATTTTAATCTCTCAGTTGTGAGACCTGTGCTTTATAACTGCAAAACTGAGGAGTCTTCATTCTTGTATATCACCAGGTTTCAACCATTGTCTTTCCATGTTTCAGTGTTGTGCATTATTTAACAATTGCAATGCAACATCTGGCAGATGCTATTTGTGTTTACATTTTTGTTATTGCCCTTCACTGCTGAGAGCAGTAAGAACCTTAACACTTGCAAGCTATTTGTCCTTCAATGAAGGCAGCTGATGTACATTCTTCCTCCACTTAGATAAAGAGCAGTTTAATGAGATTTGAGTGCTGTTTCTGGTAAGAGGCCAGTGGCTGATTAGAGAACTAGCAGTATACTGACCTGTTCCTTTAACCTACTTTATATTCACTGCATGTTGACATACCAGTGTAAAGCTTTGAGCCAAATATTTAATGATGTTTCCATGATTCCACACCCGAATTTTCACTCACAAGTATCTTTATGCATGCAGCAGGCTTACTGAATGTTATTCGATTTTCACAGATCATCATTGAAACTGAATATATAGACATATATCCCTGAGTAGAGATCCTATGTTCTCTTTTTAAAATTTATTTTTGATTTTACGTATTTTGAAGTATCTTAAAAATATTTTTTATAATTATGATTGATTTTTTTAACCATTTTTCTGTAAGTGGTTAAGCATGACTTAAAAAAACAACCAAGCAAAAAATTTTGGATTTTTCTTCACATGAAGGACTATTCCTGTCCTGGGGTCTTGCTGGTGTCTATCATATTTGCAAGATAAAATTTCTGAGTAATACCAGAGTCTTTTGAACTCTAATAAACTGCTTTTTAGACCTCACTTGCATCAAGTAATGGAGGGAAAAGGGTTACAGCAGAATACAACTATAAAAATTCTGCACTAAATCAAACTGTGCTGGAATGTAACAGTTGCTGCCTTCGTGAGTGTCAATGCTATTTGCTGATGCAGCTCAGTGCAATTGAACCACCACAAGGGAGACATTTCAAGAGCTCGGTGTTCAAGCATCTCTTGGATGAGATCCATAAAAGAGCAGACATGAGCAGAGTAATAAATCCTGATGCCGTGAAATGGCATCAGTAATCCTATCTGTAGTCACAATTAAACTATCACAGAGGAAGTCTATAAATGTTTTTCCTTTAATAATAAAAAGAAACCCTATATGAAAGCAACAAAAGTAAAAAATGATGGAAATTTTTCTATAACAATGATGTTCGATTTCCAGTTGTTAATATTTCATAAGGGTAAAATATATGACTGCCTTTCTCCCTGTAAAAGCGGAAACATAAAAAATGTGCCAATAAAGGCCAGGCCCTTAAACTTTTTATGCACAGAGGCAAGCGTGAAGGATTCTGCATATATCGACTAATGTGCTGGCATTCCTAAATTCCACTGGAGTTTCTAACAGCTGATTGTATATACTTGGATATCCCAAGGCTGCTTATGACACTGCAGATTGAAGGGTTCTATCTCATTAAAATCTACAGAAGACTTCCAAGCTTAAATAACTAGTAAGTTGCAACCTGCTTTTTGCAAGGCCATTAGTCAAGAAATGTTGAGGACAAGGTTTTCAGGATTTGGCATAATAAAGGATGAATAATTTTTAATTTCTTGACCACTGCTACCAGGCTCTTACAGGAGCAAATCCTCACTAAGACCCTTGTGACCCTTTTGGTCTCTACCAGGACTTCTGAGGTTGCTCTGACAGCTGTCATCTTTCACAGAATATCTCCACAGTTGAGGATGTGAAAGTTATTTTGCCAAAAACTTAGGTACCATGCAAATGAAACAAATACTAGAGAGAATCCTCAATGGCAGATATATGAATGGTGAATAGATTGTACAAATAATGAAATCCTAAATCACACATAGGTAAGATACAAATAGCAAGTAGTTATGAGGCATGCACAGAAGAGCTTTCAAGTTGTCTCCATTAGCGTGCTTCTCTGTTAACGTCCTAACCTACAGACTATGAACAGCCATTATGTGGGCAAGAGAAATGTGGTTCCTTTCAAATGGAGTATTTAATGATGAAGAACAAAGGGATATTATTTTCATATACTTTGCATCTCATTACACTTTATTTTCTGAGTGGTTCCGTTTATTTCACACTCGTTTTAATGTGAATTTCACTGAACTAAATTTGACCCTTAATTTCTAAGTCAGCATTTAGATTTAATTCTTCTAGCGGTCTAGACTCCCACAGTGTGCATTCAGAGCAGCATTAGCCATCTGGACTGGTTTCAGCACGGATAGAGTTAATTTTCTTCCTAGAACTTGGCACCATTCTGCGTTTTGGGTTTAGGATGACAGAAATGTTGATAGCATACTGGAGTTTTCAGCTGTGGCCAAGCAGTTAAGGACTTTTCAACCTCTCGTGCTGCCCTGCCAATGAGAAGGTGGGGGACATCCAAAAAGCTGTGATGGGACACAGCCAGGACAGGTGATCCAAACTGGCCAAAGGGATATTCTATACCATATCATGTCATGCTCTGTATGTAGCTGGGACTTGGCTAGTAGGTAGGACAGCTTGGGGTCCTGTGAAGCATTGGCTTCGGGTAGTGAGCAACTGTGCTGTGCATGACTTCTTTTGTATGCTTTCATCATCCTCATCCTCATCATCTTCCTCTTCTATTAAACTATTTTAATCTCAGCCTCCAAGCTTTACTTTGTCCTGTCCTNCCTATTAAACTTTTAAAATATCAATCCATGAATTTTACTTTTTTTTTAATTCTCTCCCTCATCCCACTGGGATGGCTGTGTGGTTGTTTTAGGTGCCTGCTGGGTTAAACTATGACACTATCTCTGTGCTTACATTTTCCTGTACATATCCTTCTTAAAGAGGTGACCTTTGGAAAGCCATCATGATGTGGAGTTTGTTACTGGTGAAAGAGTGCAAGGCAATTTCAGACTTTTTATTTTCCAGTCCTCCAGTGAGAGGGTAGCTTCTGTTATGTGATGGATTTGGAAAGGATTTTAATGTCTGTGCATATACAGTTTAAGATATCTGCACAGAGTGGGCCTGTGCCTTCCCTAAAATTTCATATAATCATTTCTTCCCAAGAAATGCAGAGGGTTCAGCAGGCTTTAAAGTTGGCTGCTGGTGAGCAGGGCTTCTCTATATGTCAGCCTTGCTCAGAGTATCCCTTGGAATGGACTTGCATCCTCTAGTTGGAGCATAAGATCTTGTGGAAGGAGAACTTTGGTTCATGAGAAGAAATCCTGAGGAGATCTTTCCTTTTGTTACAGTGTTGACCCATAGCATTGAATTTCCTCTAGCTGGCGAAATGCAGGAGCCTTTTTCTGCACTGTACTCCAGGAAGAACGAAGGCTCCAACTTGCCAAGTGAAAATGAAGTTGTCTTTGTTAAAGCTGTTGGCGGAATGTTGGAGGAGGGGAAAATGGTCAAGATAAAGACATATTTGAAATTCACTTGGGATTGGACAGGATAACAACAGCGAACACCTCTCCCCCTGTCCCACACCCCCCTCCCAATGTTTTTTCACAGTCTGTGGAAGATCTTTTTTAATGAGTTTGAGAATTTGAGTTTTACTCGTCTTTTCATGCTTCCCTGTATTAATGATGAAATCCACACTAAAATGTATCCCAACTTAAATACATGTAGGCCAACAGTTGTTATCTTGACTTAATAGTAGTTTTTGTAAAATCTGATTAATTTTTAATTTGTAACACACCTACATTTCACAGGGGTAATCACATAATCCAGATAATCTGGAGATAATCTGTTGATGACCCTAACCCAGGCTGCACTGTGTTATATTCTGTACTGCTTTCCAATCATGAAGCTATTTTTAACAATATGGTTAAGAAAACAATCCTTGCTATAAATACAGAGGCACATCTCCTCATCCCATTTTTGTAAAAAAATAGGTTTATACTGATCATAAATTAGAGAAACAAAGGCTGAAATTAGCCCATGAGGAAGGCAAATGGCAGCCACGCAGCTGTATTGTTGTCTCATTTATAATGGGGTCCTCTGACCCATTTAATCAGTTGAAGAATGGTGTACTTACAGAGTGGATTTTTTTTTTCCTGCTTACTGGTTCTTTCACTTCTTGAGCGGGTCAAGAGAGTGTTTGACCACTTGTTAAGAAATAGCTTCATTTTTAAAAGATTAATCCATTTTAGACCAAAACACACATACATAATTTGTGATACCTAATTGCTTGGGTATCTTTTAGCTCCTTAGAATGGCTGATATTTACTTTATAAAACCAACTTTTATGACAGTATTTAGAGACATGATAATACATTCAAAAATGTAAAGAAAGAGACTAACCAAATTTTGTTAACATAGATTTGCATTATTTCATTGTTAAATATAAAGATATTGCAATTAAATAATTAATTTCTATTTTTAAACAATCTGCTGGTTTTTTGCTAGTCACAATATCTGAGTTACCTCATTAAATTTGACAGACTGATTCTGTGATTTGTTTCTCATTTGAACTGCTCAACTATTTTTCCAAAACATTCTTCCTAACAGGTATCTGAGATACTTTAAATAATGTTCAGATCTGCAAAAGTCAAGATATATTTGGGAAATTAATGTTATGGAAAATATAATTAAATCATGATACAGTTTACCCAAATTCTGTGATAATTTTATTACATAAGATTATATATAATTCCAGCTTTGATTTTGGGGTAGAAAATTGCAGTGCTGAAAACATCATGAAGAGTGTCCTGAAATTCTAAATGTTGATAAAAGCAACACTTTTTTTCTAATTTACGGCTATCTGGTAAATAATGTGGAAACAAAAGCAAGTCTGTATACAAAAATGACTGGTTAATTATTAAAATCATAATGTAGCATTATCTGCAGAGGCTCCTCTGGAGCACAAGAATGAAAAAGCAATTTCAGACAAATTGCTTTCATTTTTATTTTCTGTTAATTTGCTTACAAAGTTTACATTGTCCCTATGCTAGAGGATTGAGGCTTTGGGCAATCAAAGATGATCTGATAAGAAGTTGAACGGAACCAGAGTGAAAATTTTAAAAGTTACAAACTGTTCAACTGCGGGAAGCTCCATCTAAAAAGAAATGATAGGGAATAAACTAGACAGACCATGAAGGAGGGCACATAATTATCTAGACTGAAGAGAACAAAAAATATATATTTGCTTTTCTGGGAGAATGAGCCACCAAGGGCTTTACTAAAGCTACAGCTATAGTTAATTACCCAAAACACTGTTTCATTTTTTTTGGTCCCATAACCTTCTACTCCCTTTCTACCTCCTTTTCCTTGTCTTTTGGAACTTCCAGATGCCAATTCTAAGCCAGCCCATATGCAGCTAAACACTTGGGAAACCATCTTCCAAAAGAGTTCCCAAAATATATGCCACTGATGATGCTCAAAGAAATCGCAAACAAGGCTGCTGAAGAACAGAAGAAGGTCTGGCTTGTGAAAGAAAAGAGGGTACCACTTTGGATGATGGGTGTTTGGGAGGCTGGCTTCTGATAGTAAAGATCTTGCTTTGTACTAACCAGAATAGCAAATCCAAATTTTATGTCCTTATTGCTGACACACCCAGGCTGGCAAAATTCTTTCTTTGGGGATATCAACAAACAATGACACATGGATGATATATCAGATTGCCAGACAGCATGATTTTTTTCTTCCTCGTCATGTACATATGCTTGCATTACACAAAATGAGCAGAAAAGTAAGGCTTTTAATTTACAGCCTTAACTCCCTTCTCATCATTAAATTGCCCTGGTTAGACTCTTAATAAATCATGGGACCTCTTTGGGTTTTTCAACCTTCTGTCTGACAGAGTGCCTTCAGCACTGTCAAAACACTTAACTCTTATCAATTCCAAAGAAGAAAGAAAAATTCAGCGTAGCCCTTGCTCTAGCTGTTTATCTCATTTGTCAGGCAAATCTGGTTCATGGTGGGTAAATGTGGTTCTGCTCCCAGAAATTGTTCTGGAATGGGCTTTCTGTGCTCTTTGGAAGAGAGATTTGGGCACTCAGTGAAGATCAAATTTGTAAGGCTCCAGTCTGTAACACCCACGGTAATGAAATGCTGTAGTACGTAACTTTGCTGTACTTTAGCATGCCAGCCAGCCCTCTGCTTTAAGAATGCACTACTTAATGGACATGGATTTGTGCAACTTAGTGAGGGAGAGCAGGAAGCAGGTAAAATGATAATTTGAGATGCAAGGTTGCCTTCAGAAACTTCTCAGATGCTAATTCTGTTCTAGAAATCCTGCAAACGATGTCTGTGCTCATAGCCTGCTTGCTCAGTTGGTATCAGAATTACCATGCTCCTTTTTTTTTTTTTCCCTCACTATTAGTCTTTTTCCCACCAAAAACTTCTGAAAGAGTAGAAGAGCCAGTTAAGGATAATAAAGTTGCTGCAGTGACAAAGGGGTCTGTTTGTCCTACCATTTTAGGACTTCTGTAGCAATGAAACACATCTCAGGTCCTACTCCCTTGAGGAGTATGGAGGTGTGTTAAAAAATCCTTTTTGTTCAATAATTCCCTGTCTTGTCAGGACTCACAATTCACTCTGTATTGTATCTGCTTCAGCAGCAGCTGACTGCTTTGGTTGTGTTGAGCTGGAAGCTTACATAACAGAAAGGAGCAAGTGAAAACACTCACTACAGCATTTTCAGCACTTCATTTTCAGTGTGGCAGATGTAACACCATCACCTACTTCCAGTTGCAGGACAGTATTTGTTTTGGTATGGGCAAATGCTGCCTATGACAAGGGGCATGCTAAGACAAGGCAGATCTCTGGATGTCACTGGATAAATCACTCTGAGCCCTGATAAGGAAGTAGAGAAACCTGCACCTTTCCAAGACCTTATGCAGGGGCTGTGATAGGAGGTAAGGCTGAAAATCAAGCTGCTACAAAGTTCACGTGCAAGACAGGTTCCAGGATGGAAGGGCAAGACAGCAGTGATGCAAGGCAAACAGAAGGAGACACCAAGGCAGATGAAATAGAAAAAGGAAGCAAAATATCCCTAATACCCAAATGACACACAGTAATGGGGAAGAACAGCATTTGGTTCCTGGCCAGTGTGTTGTCTCTCTTCAGCCAGGTCTGGGATTTTAAGTCTTACTCACCACAGATAGTAGTTGTCACTAGGCTGCCAGTTGCACAGGCAGATGTCTTAATATGTAGTTAATTAAAAAAATCAATATGCAAGACTGAAAAATCCTGATACAACTTTGAAACAGTAGTTGGAAAATGACAGGAACATTTTTCGCTGTTGTTACTTAAAGCTGGCATTTTTCTACAGACATGGAAAGCGTAGCTGTGAGGATGGTGGCAATGAGGAAATATGCTCACTAAAGATTCTCACAGAAAAGTTTCATGTCCTGGTTCCAGCCAGACCAGAGCCAACCTCCCCAAACTGCCAGCCCAGGTGAGCTGAGTTAGCCTGGGCTGTTTCCACACCACCTGACATCACTCCCCCATAAAAGGGGTTGGTTGGGGTACAATAATCCTGTGGGCCTCTGGGGCAGTCTGAGTGTGGCTGGGGTGTTGGGTGGGCCCTTGCATTGTGCAGCATGCCATGGTCATTAGGTTGATAGAGTACTCTGTGTTATCACTGGGTGTGAGTGTAATTGGCTGTTACTGTTCTACTTTCAGGGTGCTTTTGACAGTAACTGTCCTTATCCCAACCCATGGAGGCTCTGTCTGTTTTTCCTGTGGGAGTGAGCAAGCAGCGTGTGGTGCTTAGCCACTGATTGGGGCTGAAACGCCACAGTGAGTCGCTTGTCTAAAACATGACCTGTATGGATGGAGCTTTGTAATGGGGATACTGAGGAAATCTTCCATGCCATATCAAGAAAAAAACCAGCCTAGGAGTTTGTGGTGACTTGCCTGTGGTGAATAGAGAGGCTACCCTTAAGAACTGTGCTTTGGTCCTCTGAAATTACCAGCTGGAAGGTGGGCAGTTCCATGAGGATGCCACAACAATGTCCACACAGGTGGGTCCTCTGAAATTACCAGCTGGAAGGTGGGCAGTTCCATGAGGATGCCACAACAATGTCCACGCAGGTGTTTCCTCTGCTAGGATGGAAAAGCTTAGCTCTTCTTTGTTGTGAGAATGGCTTCGGACTTACCTGTGTTTGTTCTCCTCACTTTTTGCTGAGGAGTAATGACTCTTGTGTGTGTGAGTTAGACTTGCCACTACAGTCATCAGCCACTGTGTGTGTTGGAACATACAGACTGTAGCATGTTTGCACTGCATCCTTTTCTGTTGTTTTCTTAAAATACAAATTTACTTGTTTATCCTCAATGCATTGAAAAATGTGTGTGCTGGAGGAATAATAATAAAAAAACCCGCTATTTTTAGCATCTCATAAAATTATTAAATATCAAATGCCAACTTCAGGGAAATTACTATGTTTAGTTTTTAGAGTGTGTGCGTAATTCCTGGATTTATACACTTGAGCTGAGTTTTGGTTTTTTAAATCATTGTTTAAATTGGCCATGCTCTGCAGAATTTCCATGTATGCATCACATATCTTGCTGTTTCTCTTAATAGATTTCCCAGAAGAATGAAGCGTAGTTATCTGTAATCCTCATAGTCCATGAGTTCAGCACCTTCCACAGTACAAATACATAATAGCACATGAATATTCACAGCTACCGTCAAAGCCACGGTACATCACTGCGATGTTAATACCAAACAGAAGGGACTTCCCACTGGAAAGCTGGTGCAAGTAGGCTCAGGCAGACTGTTCATCTACCCTATCATTTGCTGTCATGTGTGTCTCACAAAACTGGCACAACAGCTTGTTAGCAGCCATAATGTCACTGCAACGTATCACTACAATCGTAACTACAAAGGCACATATGTACACCAGATTGTATGAAATACAGAAGGCAGACATGTTAGGAGGAAAATTTTCGGCCAATATAGAGTTTGTCCCAAACTTGCATGTTCAGGTGTCAACTAGTAATTAGAAATACTTCATACAACTCTTACCTCTTACAAAGCCTTTTTTTCAGCACTTCTGAAGGGAAACAGGCAGGAAGATGGATTTAGACTGAATGCTCCAAAGTAGCACAAATCACCGTGGATAGAAACAGTCCTCTGCTTCCTCTACCTCATGAAGTTTGTGCTATGATGTAACTGCTGCAGCTGTGTGTGTATGTGTGTGTGTGGGGGGGGGGTTGTAGCACTATCCCAATAGCTACAACTGAGGGGACAAAAGCCCTGCTAATCTCTTTCGACTGCCAGCAAAGCCACAGTTAATTAGTGTTGGAGGAGAGTTGTGCTTTTGTTTTTGAAGGTTTCTTCCCACACCTTCAAGCTCTATCTCTGAATTAATTAGATAAAGCAGAATAGCGAAGTGGTGTTAAAATACAGCACGCTGAAAAGAAAAGAATTTAACTTTCATGCCGTTTGTTTCTGTGGATATGAAATTTATGTCTCTGCAAAAATGTGGAAATAATACATTGCATGTTAAGCCCATCAGCACCGAATGTCACAGTGCAATAAGATGCATTGAACTGTGGGGATCCAGCTGTTGGTATTGTCCAATACAGTGAGGATGTAACAATGACCATGTGAGAGCCCATGCTGCAGTCCATTTCCTGGTTCTGCTCTTTTCTGGATTGATCCTGCCCTTCTGTCTGCTGTTCATGCCCTGATGTTTCACAAAGGATATTTTCCAAAAGTAGTGGTTCAGTACACTAAACTGTCAAACTCCGTTTTCCTCATTCAGTTTTTTTTTCTTTATTTCTTTGCCTTGCCTTTCCACAGTTAAAAGCACTTTGGAGCAAACTTGCCCCCTCTGCAGAAGTTAGTGTATTCTTTTTTACCAAAATTAACTTTTGGTTATTTACTTGGCTCTGGCTTTTAAACAAATAAAATGCATTGTTCTATGTTTAGATGACTAAGACTATGTTTCAGTTATTTATTAATAATAGGCAGAGCAAGCCAGCCTGATAAGCTTCCTCTTGACAAGAAAAGCTTTCTCATACTGGATGAATAATGCAAATTGGAGAAATAACACCGCTCCTGCGTTTTATGCGTAGGCAGATAATGTCCTATCCTTCAGCAAATGCATTAGGGAAACAAGAACACTTGGGGGAAACAGCCATCTTCCAGAATAGAACATCATGTTCTTTCCATGGGAAAAAACAAACTTTCCAAGTCAACTTACACGATTACCAACTTCATGTTTTGAGGTGCAGCTACCTTGGGTGCCTTGCCTTTGCAGTCACGACTGGAATTGCATCAGCAGGAGGTGTTAGAAATGAACGGTCCTCCTTACTGGCAGCAGAAACACTTGGTTCCATTGGGCTTGTGCTATCCCCAGCAGGTAGGAGAACAGGGTGATGCTTGATCCTGATGAAGCAATAAAGCTGCAAGGAGGTGCAGTTGATTTACTTACTGATAGTAATCTTCCCAGCAGGTCCTTAGAAACTGTGATAATGTTGTCTGGAGAGAGTCAAGTTATGTCCCCTTCCACCAAAAAGAGTTACTCTGATTTTCAGGCTTTGAATGCTGAGAAGTTCACAGACGTTTCAAGGGCTTAATGCGAGGAAGCCCCCGCTGCCTCAGCCAGCTCAGCATATACTTTTTCCCAGAAAAATTTTGTTAGGCTGGTGTTAAAGCCATGGATACTGATATAGAAATAACAGGAGAAAAATGCCCACAAGCCTCACACATAAGGTCTCTAAGGCAGAGAGTTTCATGATAAGCATTGCTTTATATATTCACAGGATATATGAGAACATGGTGTATGCCAGGTCTACAAACACAGCATGCATGCTGCATGTAGCTGACATGTTTTTAGGCTGTTCTGAACTAGGTAGTAATCAATTATCATTACTTATGTTTGTTTAGCTACTGCTGTAAAGAAAAAATTCAAACCTGAGTGTCTCTGTCTGAACTATTTAGGAAATAAATGCAGACAAGGTAGGATGTTCTGACACTTCCCCAGAAAATGTCACCATTTTTCTTTTTGCTTTCTTCATCTTAAACATGTGGGTGGTGAAGACAGCTGATTAATGTCTCTGTGAGATCACAAATAAACTGGTTCTCTGGGAAAGATCTAAATAGGAATAAGGCATCATGGACAGAGAGACAGAAAACTGGAGAAGGAAATGAGAGTCAGCTGCACCAGCATCTTCGACAGCTTCATGTTGAGTGTTGGGAAGATCAAATGCAATCTGCGATGGGGCTGTGTAAAAGATGGAATGTTCAAATGTAGCTTGAAAAAACCCTCAGTGTATTGGAAAGTTAATTCAAAACTAAGGTAGATAAACCCGGGATGATACAATATGTATGTGGCATAAACAAAATAGAAATTCAGTTATTTGGAACAAATTCTGCACGGGAGTATGATGAGAAGTATGCCCTTGCAGAAAAGTCTAGAAGTTTTTAATGCCCCAGGAAATCTGCCTCCCAGGCTGTGGCTCAGTCACGACCTGTGAATTTTGCATACATATTTGTGAAGGCACTGTGTCCCTTCCTACACTGGGGTTGTGACTCCCAGCCATCTGCTCAGTGCCCTAGTCTGTACTGTGCTGGCACAACCAGCCATCCTACTGTGCCTGTACCAGCAGAGTCTAATGACCTACTGGAGTTGCATTTGGGGCCCTGGACTGGACTGCAGTATTGCCTGGTCTAATTTCTGGGCTCACTGCCTAGACTGAAGATTTATTAAGAAATTTCGTGAGAATTTAGATGAGAGTCTTCAAAAGGAAAGTACCCTAGAAGCTCTGACTGTGATTTCTGATTCTTGAAACTCTTGTCAGAATGAGGCAGAAGAGATTATCTGGGAAGGTTCTTCCTTGCTGTTTCTCCCTTCACCAGGCAGGAAAGTAAAACTGACCCACTGTTGCCACCATTTAATTATTTTCTCTCAGTTATTGGTAGAGAGAACAGATAGTGCCAGCTGCTAGTCTTGTCTCTTTGTATTACTCAGCAACTCAACCAAATAGTCTCTGCTCAAACCTGGGCAAGTCAGCAATAGATGGCATAAAACGCCCATTTCCCTGGGCTACCTGTCCCAGTCCTGCTGTTTACAGAATTTCCCCTGCCCAATTCACACTGGCAATTTTTTTTTTCCCAGGAAATTATCTACAAGGATCAAAATGTAAATGATTCCATATATAACCTATTCTCTGGCAATGTTGTATACAAGAAGAACCAATATGTGGCTTTGGTACTTTGAATGGGCCACAAAATTTTACTGTTGTACCTTTCCAGCAAAAAGAAGAGTTATACAGGAATGGAATAGCATGCCTTTTCTCATCAGAAATTTTGCATTATTTCACCTCAAGCCTCCCTGCTAGAACTAGAAACTAATTGGAGTCTGTCAAGTGTAAGGTCTTGTACCTGGGCTGGGTGAATCCCAGACATATTTACAGGCTGGGAGAAGAGCTCCTTGAGAGTAGCCCTGCTGAGAAGGACCTGGGTGACATGGTGGACAAGAAACTTAACATGAGCCAGCAGTGTGCTCTTGCAGCTCGCAAGGCCAATGATATCCTGGGCCCCATCAGAAAAAGAGTGGCCAGCAGGAACAGGGAGGTGATTGTCCCTCTCTACTCTGCCCTCGTGAGGCCCCATCTGGAGTACTGTGTCCAGATCTGGGGCCCCCAATACAAGAAAGATGTGGAACTGTTGGAGAGGGTTCAGAGGAGGGCCACAAAGATGATTAGAGGGCTGGAGCACCTGCCCTACAAAGAGAGGCTGAGGGAGCTGGACTTGTTCAGCCTGGAGAAGAGAAGGCTGCAGGGGGACCTCATTGCAGCCTTCCAGTACCTGAAGGGAGCTTATAAACAGGAGGGGAATCAGCTTTTTAAAAGGGTAGACAATGGCAGGACAAGGGGGAATGGATTGAGGCTAAAGGAAGGAAGGTTTAGATTAGATATTAGGGGGAAGTTCTTTACAGAGAGAGTGGTGAGGTGCTGGATGCCTGGTCTCTGGAGGTGTTCAAGGGCAGGTTGGCTGAGGTCCTGGGCAACCTTGTGCAGATTATGGCTGGAGGTCTGGGGCAGAGGGGTTGGAACGCTGTGATCCTTGAAGTCCCTTCCAACCCATGCCATTCTATGATTCTATGAATATGAGTAAGTGCTGCAGTTTTCTATATTCTATTTGCTTATTAACTGTTCTGTTAATGTTGCCTTTAAAATCCAATTTCTGACCATTAAGTTAAGAGCAGGGTAGCTTATAGCCTCCTTTTGGTGAAATTTCATGTAAAACTGCATAAAATGAGTTTATTTTAAAAAAAAATCTGCTAGAGGGCTATTTGGAAGGGTTATGAAAATTCTGTGGCTCTGCTGATAGTTCAGGAACAAAACAACTGCTCTCCCTCTCACAGCTCACATATTTCCCTTTTGTAGCAGCTCTTAAATATGATGAAATTTACAGTGGTAGTAGTTTTAGTGGAGCTATAGAGACCTGTCCATGAACATAACAGCAAGAATCAATGAGACAATGTTTGAGAGCAGAGAAAAATATGAAACACCCTCTAATAGTAGAACACATATTCAACTTCCATTAATGCAGACCAATGATGTAATTACAATTGGTTTGAAACCTTCCTTATATAGTAGATACACACAAAAATTATGCTACAGTACTGTAGCAGCAATCATGAAGAGAAAAACCTTCAAGGTGTGAGAGAAAGCCAGACTAAGAACAGGGGCTTATTTTGCATTCTGGGCAGAAACACAAATTTCATCATATGTCTGTCAAAACTGGAACAAGAAGCAGCTGAAAAAGTAACTCACAAAACATATGTGGTAAGACTCTTTAAAGATTAATTTTTCAAACATCCTTGGGGAATATTCTTCTAAAAAATTCTAGTTTTGACTAGAGTTCTTAGATAGTCAAGGTGTTAGTGGAGAGTTTTTGCCATTGTCTCATTAAATTTGAATTCTTTAAGACCCACGCAGTCAAGTCATGCTAAAACTGGCTACATATTTTTTGCATAACTTTATTAGGAGGAATTCCTAAAACTGCAAAATACCACTGAGCACAGAAAACCAAACTGTACTGCTGTTAGTCACCCTGAGTAGTAGTTACTCCTTGAGTAACCCCTTGAAAATATTAGGAGCACTTGCAGAACAAACCACTACTTAGTCTGAGTACCAGTTTGTGTAGTCAATCCTAAATCTTAAAACAGGTGTGCAATAGTTGAAGAGATGTAGCTTCTTTGGCAACCCTTCAAGAGCACCAGCACCATAATCAGCTTGCAGCCTTGGCATTTGCAGTGGCCTATACTGTTGTGAACTCCAAGACCTGTCAACAGTAGCAAATCAAGAGAAAACATAACCCAGCTTTGAGCTTGGAAAAATCCCACATTTCATCAGAGTCAAAACATACAACTGTGCCTGGTTCTTCTTTTTAATCTTTGCATAAACAGGTAGTTTGTGTCTACAGAAAGACCCCTGCACCAAACAAGGTGCCATAGAAAAGCAACCTTCTCTGAAGTGTGTATAAAGACTTAACAGAAAGCAATTTGTAGTTGGGGCTAATTTAAAGCAGACTGTACTCGTCATACTCCAAATATAGGCTCATAGAATGGTATGCTGTTCTAGGAGTTGGAGACTGCAGCATGCCTATCAAAGTGGTTGGCTTTCTGCCCACTGGAATGAACAGCTCAAAAAGCCAGTTGCTCATAGCCTAAATGATGAGTCAATTATTTGCCACTGCAGTGGCAGTGATGCTAGCATCATTACAACTAGCAGCAAATTAATCAAAACAACAAATTGCCTCAGTCTAATCTCATCACTAGCTCAGACAACAGCCATGTTTGCTTTCTGTAAGTATGGGAAACTTTGGCCACACTTCCCCTGTTTAAATTTGTCTGAATTCCTTGCTCACCTATCTTAAAACACCCTATGACTGGTGTTTCCTGATGCCTAGCTGCATACTTACTCTGGATCTTTGAACTTCTGAGGCCCACATACATTCACTGCATGGTTCATACCTGGAGAATTATGTATCAATTAAACTAACTTTTGGCCTGAGTACCTTTCTTGTGTCTGAGCTCTCTGCACTCAAATCCACCAGGTAAGGCAGACCAGGCAGCGCAGTGCTCCTTTAGGATAACCTTTGCAGAATCAAACCAAGTACAGCAGCAGCCTAGTGGGCAGCAATGCTTCACTACAGCATGCAAAAGTGTAGAAATACAGAAAAATCCCTTCCATTAGGCAGCAGCACATACTTGGTGTTCTGGTTGGTGCCCAGAGCCTTGGCTAGATCCCAGCTTACACTGACTCAGGGGCTCTGAAGACAGAGGCTGCTCTGAACCCTGCCATGGTATGCACAAGCAGATGTAATTGTCACTTGTTTTAGTTCAAGCTGTGAATGAAACAAATGTACCTTACTAAATAACATAGAGATGGTATGGGCGATAGATCATCTGTGGCAAATAGGATCTTTCCCTGCTGATGCCTGCAGCCTGTTATGATATTAGTGGCAAAGATAAAGAAGGAATACTGTGTCAAGGTGTCAGGTGCAGCGATGATAACCTTTGGTTTTGCCTAATAACAGTAGAGAGGTGATATGAGACAGCTCTCACATTAGAGACAGAATGTGGGGCAAATTCCCTATTATACGCTTTCCTCTTTCTTTCAAAAGTGTAGTCATTGGTGGTGTCTGTGAAACTGCATTTCTTTCTGAGGAAGCCTGGCATTCTTAGCTCTCCAAGCACCAACCCAAATCACAAAACCATAAACTGAAGCTATCTAAAACATTTTATGAAGCAAGTTGTTGTTTATTTTTTTATCACAGGGAAAACCCATGTGAAGAAATGATGCAAACACGAACTGCTTTAAATACTGTCCAATTTGCAGATCACATGTTAAACCTGACAAATGTAATAACTTCACTGATGAAGATACCTTCACTTAAGCTTAAGAATATTTTTCAAACTATCATGGGCGATCATTCTTGGGAAAGGTTATGGTCATTTTTCAGTGCATCTGAAAAACAAGACAGTTCAACATACTAACAGAGTCTGGTTTTGGAAGTATTGAAGGTCTCCTTTACAGTGCTTTTCACCAACTACTCAAGATTTTGAGGATGCTGCATGAGAGTGATTAAGGATTTACAACCTTTATCTCAATTTAGGCTGAGGCAAGACCCAGGTGCAGAATAATTTGAGTAACTTGTCTAATTGTTTTATTTTTCCCTCATTCCTATTAACGTTATTTGGTTCCTTTTACAGTCTTCAGTTCAATCACATTGCCTCGTTTAGTCCTGTGAGCCTCTTGTAAGGGGTCAGTAAGCACTTCAAAAGACAATTCCTCTTCATTGTTAATTCAGAGGATGAAATGCCAAAGTCACACAAGTTTGTTCAGTGTTTCAATTTTACCTTTATTATGACACTTACTAAGCTCAATAGGAGAAATGCCATTGATGCAGAGGCTGTATTTTTTTAAATATTTCAGCTGGTAAGATAGCCTCCGATCTGCTTTCCATTCTTGCTCCAAGTGATACATTACCTGTAAAACCCTCTTGTTGGTTTTATGGAACATTTTGTACAACAAAATAGCGAAAGTTAGTTCCAAAGATGTTGGACCAAATATCTTGCTCTTCAACTCAACTGAAATCTACTGCCTGAGGTGTGAGTTTGGCCAGCTAATTCAGTCTTTTCAGTCACTTGTCATAGAGTGGTCCAAATTTTCTTTGACTGATGCCTCAGAAAGCCAGAATCAAAACTCACTAGTCGTGATGACTATTAAGCAGTTACCCTTTATTGCAGTGCTGGGC
>VZTU01014475.1:22353-32988 GCA_013400835.1 Zapornia atra | reverse complement strand
GACTAGCAGGAGTAGAGAAGTGAGTAAGTACTATGTTCAATTTGGGCCCCTCACTACAAGAAAGACGTTGAGATGCTGGAGCATGACCAGAGAAGGGCAATGAAGCTGGTGAAAGGTTTGGAGCACAAGTCTTCTGAGGAGCATCTGAGGGAACTGAGGCCTTTTAGTCTTAAGAAAAGGAGGCTGAGGTGAGACTTTATCACTCTCTACAATTACACCTGGAAGGAGAGTCTTAGAGGTCTCTTCCAACCTAACTAATTCTACGATTCTATGCCTTTGTACAGCTGCTTACAGTACAGTACACTGTGTCTGGTTGTGTTTGCAAAATCCTACCCTTCTGCACATGTTTGTGGAAAATGTGAACACACATTTGAGCAGAGCAGGAATGGAAAGACTGGATATTTTGCAAATGAGGTTCTTAGCATAAATTTGACTGAGATAATGTTTTACAACTTTTTAATGTTGTAAAAATATCATTATTCTGTCTGGCAGGCATTAGTTGGGGTAATACTAAGTGCTAAATTCTAAAGATTATTAATAGCTACTCCTGTATTAAATTCCACTGTAATTCTGCCTGAGTTTAATGAGCAGACATTTATAATACAGGAAACAAGTCAATTAAACAGGAATAGAGTTTCCTTTGATAGATGGAAACGGAAAGATTTGTGCATACAGAAAGAATAATTAATGACATATAACGAGTGGAGTTTTCCTTCATTTTCTGTTTAAGTAGATTCTTTCTGCAGCAATCAGCATTCATTACTACTATGGTGGCAATGGGTCATACTTGGGAAAAATTGACAGGTTAGGGAAGATTACCAATGAGAAAGAGAGGAGATGTGTTTTATGCAGAATTTCCATTGCCACTGTATAACTACTGGATTGCACGTGGCTTCTCTGGAAGCAGCCTGCCTTCCTCTCCTATCTCTGCTACTATCTCTGCTCCTGACACACCCATAGACAGACACATCAGTAACTCACCTCTATAATTAAGAGGTTTAAGCCCTGGTTCGATGGCTTAATCTGTGCAATATGGAAGAGATCCAGCAAAAAATAATTGAGGGAGACCTTTGAAAAATCTTGAGACTGGAATTTTCTTTGATCAGAAACACCTTTCTTTTAGCTAAATCCAGCGTCAAGTTTTTGGTCAAGTATTCAGTATTTTTTCAATGACTTACATTTTTTTTTCCAGCAAGCAGTGATTAAAAAAAAACCCCACAAACCCCAAACCCAATATGTTTAACCTATCTAAAAATTATAGTTCTCTTACAGTAGAAAATGAAAAACAATCCCTTTTAAACAATCTAGATATCCGCTGGGTTTTCTCTTTTTTTTAGGTGTTTTTTGTTTGTTTATTTCTTTTTGAATAACTTCTTCATTTCCACAAAAATGTGTTTTGGTAGAGTCAATTTTCATGTTCATAAAATTAAACTGAAATTTCTCTTTGAAACAAATCTTGCATTTATAAAATAGTTCAGATAGCCATGTGCTATCTTTTTGTATTCCCTGAACACAAATAACCCGTGTTATCAGTGAAGAAGTAGAACAATGTATGCAATAAAACTTCTATCCCCAGGAAGCCCTTTTGCTCTGGCTTCAAGCCAAGGCATCAACAAAAAGACTGTCTTAAAAAATGCTAAAAAAATAATAAATATTCCTGGAGACCATGTGCTGCTCAAAATTATAATTAAACATCATATATTAAAATATCACTGCTTCATGGACCTTTAAGTATATCAACAGTAAAATACTTAGCTGACTCCTAGAATAAAAATGATCCTTATAAGCAGTAGGAAATTTGCCTCAAGGTCTTGACATAACACTGATGTTGTCAAAGAGTAATGCATCACCCTAAGTAAGCTGTGTCAAAAAGGTGTGATAATGTGATAATTTTTAACAAGAGTTGTATATTTTTTATCCATTTAATCACTTCAAAATTGAATGTAGCTCTGATAAACCTTCATTTTATTCAATGAAGCTAGAAAGCAAGGAATTTCTCTATGACAAATTTACAGTTGCTTGTAGATGACATGTCCCTAGCCGAAGTCACTGTACAGTTCTAAGAGGGCAATGAAGCTAGTGAAGGGTCTGGAATGTCTTCTGAGGAGTGACTGAGGGAACTGGGACTGTTCAGCCTAGAGAAGAGGAGACTCAGAGGAGACCCTATTGCTCACTACAACTATCTGAAAGGAGGGTGTAGTGAGCTGGCAATCTCACAGATAAGTAGTGGTAGGACAAGGGGGAATGGCTGCAAATTGCACCAGGGGAGGTTCAGGTTAGAAATTAGGAGGAATTTCTTCTCAGAAAGAGTGGTTAGGCATTGGAACGGGTTTCCCAGAGAGGTGGTGGAATCACTGTCTCTCAGGGTGTTTAAGGAATAGATGAGGTACTTAGGGACATGGTTTAGTCAGTAATATAGGTGTTAGGGGGACGGTTGGAATAGATGATCTTGGAGGTCTTTTCCAATCTTAAATGATTCTGTGATTCTGTGAGATCTGTGTTACAAAGGATGCTGCTTCACCAAACACACACAGCTCCTGATATCGGCAACAATGATAACATCCCTACATCTGCAAGAGTGATGTGGCAAGGCAGGAAATAGTAGTAGTAGAAAGGTGTCTAGATAACTCAGGCTTTGCAGCTTTGCCACTCTGAGACTGTAGTACTGTGTTTTGTTATTTACCTTGAGCAGTGACTTTCTTCCTCAGGAGGAAGAAAGTGCTCTGAGTTTGCTTGACCTTGTTTCTTGGATCTGGTGAAGCCAACAGCATTTCAATGAGGAAACCAAACATTTGCTATCAGACAACAGGTGGTTGTTGCAGAGATTCCCAGTGCCTTTACCTCACTGATAATGCTTTTTGGGGACAATGATGGTGGTTTGAGGGCTTTGTTGTTTGCTGTATTTGAAGTTCTGTTTGAAGCATAGCTGCTCACTGTGTTTGAATTTGTCATGGGTAAATTATAACTGGTTTATGCTCCTTTATATTGTTTCTATATAGTACACATGCTAAGGATAACTATTACAGGTCTGATTTGTTATAAACATAAGTGAGATCTGAGAAACTCAATAGATATTAAAAGGTATTGCCTTTGTGGGGAGCTTAGAGACGATTTTTGCTTAAGGACTACTAGCTGCATACAGGCTTTTTGCCACACCAGATAGAGATTGATGACCTTTTAAATGAGATACCAGTTCTGTTACTGTGGATATTTTGAAGTTTTCCTTATAGATGAGAGCTACGACATTTGATCTCAAAAAATCCAACTTACTGGAAAGGGGGCTATTAATTACCTATTCAACAACAACAAAATAATCATAATCTTTGTACATTTCTCTCAGTACAATTCACTTAACCTGTATTTTAAATCCTGTTCTATTTTGCACACAAGAGATCTTCAAATCTTAGTTTCCAGTTGTCTGATAAGCTGATATCCAAATATTAAAAATACCTGGGTTGTTCTTATCAGGCAATACAATGACACTCCTATATATTATATCATTGCATTTACAAGTCAAAGTCAGGTCTGCAAATTCATAGAGACTTGAAAATAGAAAATAACAAATCAACTTTTTTTTCTCCTCAGAAAAGACACATAATAATTCTTCTATCTTCCAGTACGTAAAATGCACCCCGTTTTATTTACTTCCAGACTGTTGTCCCTAAGGCACGAGTCTTTCTTCTGACATCCAGCACTTCTGTAACTTGCTCATTCACTTACAAGAAAGAGTAGCGACTTGTGAAAGATAGCAATAGAAAAGATCTTACACTTTCTTATAAAAAGATTATTCACATGAGACTGCCTAACAAGAGATGTCAAACTCCCATAAATATCAACATTAAAGGAAGTTTGAAGTTTGTCAGGATTCAAAGAAAAGTGCCTTCACTGGGAAATTGTGGAGGAGCAGAGACTCAACATATTAAAATACCAGACTGTTCTAAGAACATTTTTCTTTTTTTTACAGTCTATAGATACACCTTTGTTACTATAGAAATTAGTTAAGCAAAAAAACCCTCCTTATGTTCTGAAAAAGAAGTCAAGTAACTTGGCAGACATCCTGAAATTACTATTATCCTGTGGAAGAGGAAATCTCTTTGTGGCTGAATCAGGAAAAATTGACTTACGCACTTACATACGAAACTGACAAAGTATATGATTATGGATTTACAAAGAAACTGTCCCTCATAGGACTTTACATATATATAGACAGTGTAAATGGACACAATAGACATGAAAAAAACCCCAGATTAATAAGTATTTTAATAAAATGTAACAGCACAATAACAGCAACAACTGTTAAAGCTGGACCAATACTAATACAGAGGGCACTAAAATATAGTTTATATTATATATTATATTAAAATTAATGTATAATGTCCTTATTCTGAGACAAATCCTGGCTGTGGTATTTTTAACTGAATCAGTTCTTCAGCAAGTTCCAAGTTTCAGAGTAACCAAGTAGAGATCATCTGGAGAGCAAGAAGTCACTAACTCTTTAACGCAATGTTTCAGCTGCACTGGTCTGTGACAGCTTGCTGGGTGAGTTACACAAACACACAATTTCTCCACTCATCTCTCTGTTTATTTCTTGATTCTTTCTCTACAGTAATTTTAGGTTCATTCATATATTTGTGTGTTTGTACATCACAACAACAGCCTGATGACTTGTAATCTTCATGCATTTTTACAATGTTAATGTTTGGGACAGGGGAACCACAGTCCATCCCACTCCTACCACCCTGATGCCAGTGTCAGCAATAGACGTACAGAGCTGGGACCACAGGCCAGCAGGAGAGGACCTGGAGTGTAGCACAGAGAAATTCCAGACACTCCAGCCAGTAAGTCAGCTCCATCAGAGTGATAGAGCAGCTCTGATGGACATCTGGCCTCTAGCCAGGGCCAAACCACCACAGGTTGACAGAGCACAGGAACAGGTTTCTGGAGTCTCCTTCTCTGGAGACATTCAAAACCCACGTGGATGTAATCCTGTGCAACCTGGTTTAGGTGATCCTGCTTTACTGAAAGGGGGATGAACTAGATAATCTGCAGAAGAAGGAGAGGGACTGTTTATGAGGGCATGTAGCCATAGGACAAAGGGTAACACCTTTAGGCTGTAGATTTAGATCAGATATTAGAAATTCTTTTCTGAGGATCGAGAGGCAATGGAAGCGGTTGCCCAGAGATTTTAAGGTTGTTCCATCCCTGCTCAAAGTCAGGTTGGAAGGGACTTTGGGCAACCTGTTCTAGTGGGAGGTGACTCTGGGCATAGCAGGGAATTCAGAACAAGATGGTCTTTCAAGTCCCTTCCAACCCAACCCATTCTACAATTATATAATTCTATGAAAAAAAACATCAAGCAGAACGTCATCTGAACACCTGCCCATAAAACACAGCTTTTAAAACTTACAGAATTCCCAAACTATTCAGCTGTGTGACATTCCTGGATATGCAGTGCAAGACTGAGCTCAGTGACTCCCTCTCTTCCCCGCGACTTTCAAAGAGACATTTCTTTCCTCACTGCTCAAGGACAGAAATGGAGTAAGGAAGGCTGCAAATGCTCCTTTCCATGGGAGAAAAGAAGCATTTATCTGTGGCTAGCATCTTTCGTACCAAGAATTCAGGATTTACAGAATTCTCATTTTTCTAGTGTCACACAGAAAATTGTGCTGGCACGCTCACACTTCCCTCCACCTAGGCAGCTCACTTATGGGCACACTGGGAGGAATCTATCTCCTTCTTTGTAGTTTCTAACACTGAGCCACAGGGCAATTTCTTCACTCCGGTGAGAATATAAAAATACACACTGATCATCTTCAGTGTCTTTTTAGGGGTCTCAGGTCCTTAAGCTATACCTTTTCTGAAAGGGCACAGGAAGATAAAATGTCATGTATTGCAGGAACAAAAATATTTACCTGCATTTGTAATTGCTTGTGCCAATTCACATATATTTTAGTGAAGAGTCTTTTTGTTTTCTAAACAGAAAGATTTACTTAGGATAGAAGAAAAAGATGGGCATAGCATCAAAGGTAAAATGTCCTACGGAAATAAAGCCATTATTGTAGATACACCTGTCTTTCTATTTCTCTCCTACTGAAACACTTATTTGTGTCCAGAATCTTAAGAAAGTGATGTCTTAGTATTAACTACTCTAAGAAAATCATGGTAACATCTGCCATATGTTTACTTGTTTATACCAGCACTGCTGTTGATCCTCCTGCAGGTCACAATTTAAGATGATTTAGAGGGAGGAGGGGGGGAGAGAGAGAGAGAGAGAGAAGCATCTGTTTTTTGTTGCTTATCCAGTCTTAGTCTTCTTGCTAATAACATTTTCACCACTAGTAAAACACACAGAGAATGAATTACATTTACATATTGAACTTATGTGCAGTGGAGTATTTATATGTATGTGTACACTGACCTTTGGTACTCAAAATAAATCAAAACAGATTAAGAAAGAAAGCTAAAAAGAAACATCGTGCAAAAGTTCTCTGGTTTAAAATTTAGTTGATGAGATATATATGTCATGAAGCTGCACTGTATATAAATACCAAGTGTTTTTTTCTTGCTAGCTGTGTAAGACTGATGTGAAATATTGAACTGTCTGGGTTATTAGGATATATGTTTTCAGAAGCATTTAAAAGTGAGGTTAAAACTTAAAAAACAAGGATCGATGTTGATCTGCCACAATGAGCAAATAAAGGCAACAATAGCAATGTGCCCACTGACCCCACCAACATCACTTCTGACTGCTGCTGCTCAGGAAGAATGCTAAGGAATGCCAAAGCCCCAACTCAAACCAGACATTATTAGAATACAGAAATTTTCAGCCATGGGGCATGAAACAGTTTCTTTCTTCTTACAGTGAGTAGAATATAACTAATTTAGATAATAAGACATGAAAAGAATGTATTTATTTGAAAATTATTGCATACTGCCAATGGTAATCTATGGTACATTGTGCACAGCCAGAAAAATTTAAAAGCCTAAGAAATGAAATAATTAACTGGAAATGCACCACCCAGAGTATTTCAGCGCTAATATGAGCATAGGTGTGAGGAGGGAGTTGAAAGCAGAAATACACTGGGCTGGTTTGCCACAAAAAAGAAATTACAATATCCAAAATTATAATATTGCAGACTGAATTTACTTCCTTGCTAGCGAGGAAGCATGGGATTTTCACTGTTGCCTGCAGAAACAGGAAAATCCTGAAGTGCAAAGGATCATATGAAGGAAGGAAAGAGCTAGCATGAAGCCCTCACTGTATTGAACAGATATGCTTTCAAAAGAAATCAAATAGCCTGCCAGAAAAGACATCCATTAATGCTGTGGTTACTTTGCTACTTTAACCCATCAAAAATCCAAAAAGAATGACCATGTCTTTCTCTTCCCCTGAGTAGCTCATTCCCATTGCTTCCCCTGGTGTTCATGGAAGTCATTGGATCTGCTGCTACCCTGCTCAGGATGTGGTCACATGAGTGCTGACCCTGGGAAAAGAGAGGTGGTTGGGTCAAAGCAGCTGGCACTGAAGAACCCGGAGAGGTTCTCTCCTTTCAACAGCCATCAGCTTTTGCCAGATTAAACTGATCTGGTAGGTGCATAAAAGAAAGCTGGGAAAGAGGAATGAACTATATTATGTATGTTTTCAAACATAAATCACTGGGCTTTGAAACAAATCCTGCCATTTTCCAAAACCTACTTCTCTTTATTTTCCCTCTTATTCCTGCAGAAGACATCCTGTCAATCCATTGTCGAGACATGTTAACAAAATGCCTTGCCCTTTTTAAAAACAGAGAAGCTGCTGGCTCAGTACTATAGAAGAAGGTGTCAGGGGGAACTGGAGGACATTCTCAGACACCAGTTTCAAAACAGAGCAGGTAGAGCTTGATATAGGTCACTAATGAGAGGACTCCTTAAAAAATTAAAAAAAAAATAAATTCGTCCCTAATTTAAAAAGTTTTTTGTTGTGTGTAGAAATTACAGTATTTTGATTTGCAAGAATCAACTAAAAGCATTTTAAATTATGTTGACTGTTTTGTTCCTTTGTTGTTGAAGAGGAAACAAATGTTGAGTTGGTTGAGGTACATAGGGAGATGGTTTAGCAAGTAATATAGGTGGTAGGGGGATGGTTGGACTAGATAATCTTGAAAAGTCTTTTCCAATCTTAAATGATTCTGTGATCAAGATGAGACTGGGTGTAGAATTTGGGTGACTATGCTACATGCAAGGCTTGTGTAATACGCTGGCAAACCCCTGTGGCCTGGTCCCTCTGTTCTGTCTAAGCTGAACTGGGCCCTAAAGTACTAACTTCTTAACATTTACTAATTCTTAGCTTGCATTTAATAAATTGGAATTTAATTTAGTTTTTGGAAATTGGTAAAGATCCGCTAAAAAGGAGATAGTTCATAAAATATGATCCTCTCAAATGAAAAAAACCAAACATTTGAAGTATTTAATATTGTATGGCTTTTTTTCCTAATTGACATTTAAACTTCTCAGGATCTTTTTTTTAAATAAAAATTATTTTAAAATTAATTATGTCAATTATAATGAAGAAAAAAATTTAATTAAGTAACAGGCAGTTTACTAAGGCACAATAAAGAAAGGTGATATAATAATTTATTATTGACTAGAGGACCTTTTGAACTGAGGACCTTTTTTCAGGACTTACCAAGGAAGGGGGTGGTGATGTCAGGTTTGTTCTCGAGTAAGAAAGAATTTATGAAATCTCAATGCTTCTGCAAGGAACTTATTTTCTGTTCAGGCCTCATGAGAACTATAACAATAAAAAGCTGCAGTGCCAGAAAACATAAACAGAACATACATTCCATGAGCAGAAGCAGCCAAATGTTTTGTTTGGCTGAAATGCGGCTCACCATATCGAATGTGTGTGCACAAAGCAATGTAATGCTGGCTTAGTATTTGAATACTAATATCTAGAAATCAGAGCCGTAAGAGGTAAGCCTGACAGACTTTCTGTGTCGTTATAAATTATGATGTCATGCAAAGGACAAAAATCTGCCTTATAGATCTCATGTTACACAGTAGATGCCAGGAATGCCTTACAGGAAAAAAATGCAAACTGTGAATGTGCAACAAAGTGCATGTAACCTGAAAAGACAAGTCATCCAGATGGAAAAGATGCTCTATAAAAGTAAACCATTCCACACAAAGCAAATATCCTGTACAATAGAAATGTGTGGATTGGCAGAGATTTGCATTATTAAAACAAAGGCGGAAGCCAACTGTTAATGGATGTTATAAATCTTCACATTACGGGGTTTTAGGTAAGACAAATGAACAAAAGTGAGTTTCTTCAAGGGATGTCTCATGATGGTCCATAAGGTGATAATAAAGAAGTCAACTGTTTCTTCATATGCTCTATGCAACCCAATGAACTGGAATCATTGCCAGCCTTCAGTACAGTGTGCAATTAGCACAGCTGGGGCTGCCAGTTGATTTGAGCAGAAGTATTTCACAAAGTGCACGAGTAACCAAAGTTCTCCAAACCTTGCCAGTTGAAATCAGTAGCACTATATTTGGACAGGACATCCGAAAGAGAACTGAAAAAAATTATATCACTCAAAAATTGAGTTTTACATCATAAAAGGATCACGAAAGACTTCTTGTCTTTGCTACTTTCAGCTTCAATGCACCAAATGAATAAGAACGTTGGAAGACCACATTTCCTCTAAAGTAAATGCACAGCAGTGTCATGAGAGAGAATTTACCAGTAATAGCTCGAAGTTTTTGATTAATCATAAATTATTTGCATATAAGTACCCAAAACCAGATCACATAAATTCTACAAAATAAGACACTACATCTTAGCAGAACTGCATATAATCCAGATACAGAGACTAAAAAATTAGTGCCACTTGAGTGTGGCTACTACTGTAGTGTAGCCTGCACAAGCCCCTTCTCTCACCATCACAGCTAGACCTAGATGTGTTTGAAAATAGCATGCAAATGAATCAGATTAACAATACTATTCTGAATAAAGACAGCTTCCTCATCTCCAGAGCAATATATCAAGAACAAATAAAAAGTATAGACTAATACCACAAAGGAAAAAAAAAGATATCTCAATGAATTTTGCTGGTACATTATTGCCTTATGAAAATTCATACAACTAAGTAAAAAAATACTGTACATATATATATATATACAAATGACCTACATCAAGGAAAATTAATCAATCTCACAATAACAAATGAAAGCTGAGTCTACTCTGTGAAAATTCAGCTTACAGCCTCACAAAGCATTTCTTATTCTGCAGCTGAAAACCCGGATATTGTGTATTACCATGTGAATAGAGAAAATTTGAATATGCAGTGTAGATATACTGTGTGAGGAATGTGTGCAATGGTCTTTATAGAGGTATTATATTTAATTCAGCATCACCCTTCTAATCTTTTCTCTTGTAGGCTTACTATTTTGCCTTAATTTTAAACTGTATCTTCAGCTTCCTGCAGCAGACATCGTTATAGGAAATTGTAAGGTATTCTTAATTTGAAGAAAAAAAAATTAAAGTTCAATAATTAATGAAAATAATTCAGATATGTGTCAAACTTAAGTACCATCAGGTGTCTAGGGTTGTTTGTTTTACTCTGTTGTTTTCACTAACTGCTTTTTAAG
>VZTU01014475.1:3844-17142 GCA_013400835.1 Zapornia atra | reverse complement strand
CAAAAGAAGGTTAAGAGGGGACCTTATTAATGTTTATAAATATGTTAAGTATGGGATACATGGGGAAATGGCCAGCGCCTTTTCAGTGGTCTGTGGAGACAGGACAAGGGGCAATGGCTGCAAGTTAGAGTATAGGATGTTCCGCACCAACATGCGGAAGAACTTTTTCACAGTGAGGGTGACAGAGCCCTGGGACAGGCTGCCCAGGGGGGATTGGAGTCTCCATCTCTAGAGATATGCAAGACCCATCTAGACACCTATCTGTGCAATATGAGCTAGGGAGCCTGCTTTGGCAGGGGGGTTGGACCTGGATCTCTTGAGGTCTCTTCCAACCCCTATGATTCTATAATTCTATGAACCCTGCTTTTAGGTATAGAAAGCCAGAAGTAAGATTTCCTCTCCACTTTCCCTTCCTATAGTTGAAAAAATCTCAGCTCTTTCTTGCATGTCATGTGTAAAACTCCTCAATCAGTCTAGTGGCCTCCACCATACTCACTCCAACACGTCTATATGCTTCTTGCTCTGGAGAGCTCAGAACTGGACACAGCACTCAGATATGCTCTCACAAATAAAAAGAAAGGATCTCTCCTGTTGACTCATGCGGGCTGTAGTCCTAACTTAGCCTCTTTGCTGAAAGAACACACCGCTGCCTCATGTTCAACTTTTCTGTCCACAACAAACTCGAATTTCCATCACTGTTTCTAGTACTGAGAGTGAAATAGCAAATAGGAAGTCAAGTAATGCTTTAATATTTTTTTAAATGATCTGGATGCAAGAATTAAATGCTCATTAAGTTTGCCAATGATACTAAACTAGGAAGAGCAGTGGACTCCCTTGAGGGTAGAGAGGCCTTCATGGGAGATTAGCATAGACTAGAGATCTGGGCAATCATCAACCATAAGAAATTTAACAAGACCAAGGGCTAAATTCTGCACCTGGGATGGGGAAATCTTGATTATACATAAAAACTGGTGGGTAAGAGGCTGAAGAACAGTCCCACAGAAAGACATCTGGAGTTTGGAAAGGTGGCAAGTTGAATATGAATCAACAGTGTGCCCTGGCAGCCAAAGCAGCCAACAGTGTCCTGAGGTGCATCAAGCACAATTGCCAGCTGGACAAGAGAAGTTGTAGACCAAATCTACACTGCACTGGTGTGGTCCCACCTTGAGTACCATGTGCAGTTCTAGATGCCTCAGTATAAGAACATTAAACCAATAAGAGTGTGTTCAGAGGAGGGTAACAAAGATAATTAAAGGCCTCAAGGGCAAGACATTGAAGGAGTGGCTGATGTCACTTGTTTTGTTCAGCTTGGAGAAGAGAAGGCTGTGGAGTTATCTCATCACAGTCTAAATCTTCCTCAAGAAAGGCAGTGGAGGCAAGGATGCCGATCTCCTCTCTCTGGTAACCAGGGATAGGCTATGAGTAAATGGAATTAAGATGTGTCAAGGAATGTTGAGGTTGGACGTTAGGAAAAATGTTCTTTGCTGGGAGGGTGGTCAGTCTCTGGAACAGGCTCCTCAGGGAAGTGGTCACAGCACCAAGTTTGTCAGACTACAAGGACTATCTGGATGATGCTTATAGTCCTACAATTTAGATTTAGGTAATCCTGGAAGGAGTCAGGAGTTGGACTTGATGATCTTCACAGGTCCCTTCCAACTCAAGATATTCTATGATTCTAAGAATCTTGAGCTAACTAAATTTAGCTCAGATCTGGGACTAGTAATCTGTTATCTCCAGAATAAGACCAGGAAGCAGACAGCCAACAGCAGCTAGTGAAACAATTAATTCAATTAGATAATCCTTCTGCAACAAACTGATACTAGTAATAAAACATTCTAAAATGTATTTTATCTTGTTCATGAAGTTCAAAGACATTGCTTTAGCTGACTTTTCTATTTTCACCTCCTTTATTTTGTCAATATTTCTGTTGCTGACCTACTTAAATTTTTTATTTTTAAACAACCCACTCTTATGAATGGAAAAAAAAAGAAATTTAGTGCAAACAGAGATCTACTAATATGTATGTAATCCAAACAAGTGGGATATAATAATAATTGCTGCTTTAAGCATAATGTGCTTAAACATTTATGTATTCACAGAGTATTCAGATCACATATCAGCTACCTGAATTAATTATGGGTATCTTATGCCTTACCGAATCTTTCTTTTTTTGCACTGCAACAAATGCATTATGTTATGCTGCCTGTGGCCTCCCCGTGAAAAGTTGAAGGCTCCCACATCAGGAAGCAAGTGTTTTAATGACAGCTAATCTGAGTATTTGAGGAAGACCTCAAACGTGAAATTCAGTCATAGACTATTGCATCATGGAAGCACACAACTGGAAATCCAGAAAGATCTAAATGTTAATGGAGGATTTTTGATACAGACACACTGTAAGTCCCTTATCTTAGTGATTTTGAGTTCTCCAGCTTGAGGAAATAAGATAACAGGCTATTATGGTTGTACTGGGAGTATTGTTCCCAGAGAATGCTGCCTCAGCTGTTCCTAAGAAATCAATCTGGAGTCAAGGATACTAATTCTGAGTACACAAAAATAAAGCACTGAAAAGCAACTTTGGGGATGTTATGCTAGTTTTAGTCATGGTGACACATAATATGTGCTTCTTAACTGGGTTTTTTCATCTGCTGGAGGCCTTTCTCTAGACTATACAGAAACATCGAGTGCATGCAATAGGAAATAAGAAATATGAAGAAAAAATAGTATGGGAGAAGGAACACATACCATCTTAGTTCAGATGGTGTTGCAGTGTTAACCTTGATTTGGCTAAGGCCAAGTAAGAGAGTGTGTCACACAAATGGGGTCCAACAGCCACATCAGCCAGACTTAAACTGCCATGAGGGAGAAGGCCTTGCAGACATGAAACAATCTTTGCCTTTCCAATTAACATTAACTAACAAGTGCTAAAAGTAGAATTGGGGTTGGGATGACTGTCACAAAGAATCTAGTTTTCAAGACTTGAAAGCCATGTCATATTAAGTGATCACATTGATACTGAAATAAAGTGTATTCCACAATAATGAGCCAAAGTAGAATACTGCAATATGCAATTTAAAAGTACTCATTACATAGACTCCGCAATATATGTGGTTTAACAAAATCTCATTTTGTTATTGTATCAATGCAAACAAGAGATTGCAATGCTGAGAGACCTGGACAGATGAGAGAACTGGGCAATGACCAACTGCATGAAGTTTAACAAGGGCAAGTGCTGGATTCTGCACCTGGGAAAGGGCAGCCCTGGCTGCACATCCAGCCTGGGGTATCAAATGCTGGAGGCCAGCTGTGACGGGAGAGATCTGGGGGTCTAGGTCCACAGCAAGTTAAACATGAGCCAGCAGTGTGTCCAGGCAGACAGAAGGGCCAACTGTACCCTGCAGTACATCAAGCACGGCATGGCCAGGGGTCCAGGGGGAGATTGTCCTGCTCTACACTGTGGTGCGGCCTCACCTCGAGCACTGGGTGCAGTTTTAGGTGTCACAGTACAAGAGGTACACAAAACTATTGGAGAGTGTCCAGAGGAGGGCAACAAGGATGGAGAAGGGTATGGAGGGGAAGTCTTATGAGTCTTGGTTTGTTCAGCCTGGAGAAGAGGAGGCTGAGGGGAGACCTCATCACTTTCTATGGCTTCCTTACTGGGGGGAGTGAAGGGACTGGTGCTGATCTCCTCCCTTTGGTAACCAGTGATAGAACCCAAGGGAATAGCATGAAGCTGTAACAGGGAACATTTAGGATGGATACTAGGAAGAGGTTCTTTACTGGGAGGGTGGTCAGACACTGGCACAGGCTTCCCAGGGAAGTGGTCACAGCCCTGAGCTTGACTGAGTTCAAGAAGTGTCTGGGTGATGCACTCAGTCACATGCTCTGACTTGGCTGTTTCTGTGTGGAGCCAGGAACTGGACTTGATCCTTATGGGTCCCTTCCAAATCAGGTTATTCTATGATACTCAAAGAGGTAGAAGTGCCACGGATAGTGAGCATATCCTTATTACAAAAAGAAAGTGAAAAAGTGGGGTTTTTTCTATGCTATGCTGCTAATCAATGTAATTAATAAATGTACCATCCCGTTTCTCTGCAGCTACTCATATTTATTTAATAATATTAAGTACTTTGCTTCAACTTTTTGCCTTCCTCATTTATTTTAAGGGGAGCATAGACTTGGGATTTGATATGGAAAAGTATTTGCAGCATTAGTTATGCATGGAACTATTTGCAGCAGAGATACATGAACACATGCCCAGTCTTGAATCAAATTAAGATAATGTACATTTCCTGGATTATTGCAGTGTTTCTGCTTTAAGCTCTGCTATCTGGCAAATTAGGGTTACACCCCCTAAAAATCAGTGAATGTGTCTCCATTGATTCAAATGGATTTCAGATAAGTCCTAAATAAGTTAATGGAGACTATTTGGGCTAACTTGTTTCACTGCACTGAAAGAATCTGATGCAAACATTTTGCTCAGGTTCAGTACTTAAAGAGTTCGTATTATAATCACATACCTGGCAGTCCACAGTATTGGGTGAACAAGTAATTCTTCTCATTTGTTCTATCTCTACAGACATCCATTTTTTCATGGGATGTTTCAGTAACAGTTGAGAATTTTTGAACATTAAATAAACTGGAAATTTGAAGTACTTAAGAAATAAATGGAACCAAAAGGAAGACCCTCATCCTTGGATGTTAGTAATAGTAAGCAGCAGCTTCTAACGGAAAGCAATCCTCTGAACAATTTACTATTCCCATCTTGAATACGCTAAAGCTCCCACAGCTATGATTAATAAGAAACTACACAGGATATTTTTGGCGTGATATATCAGATCTTTATCTTTAAATTATCCTTAAATAATCACATCTATCAAGTTAAAATAACCCGATCACATTTAATTTCCCACTAGGATATCTCTGAAAACCTTTTATGTTATTTCTTCCCTCTCCAAATTTGTGCTAGAAGAATCAAAATCAACTTTTTATTCCAGTGAAGTGCGCATAAACATTACATTTCCTCATCTGTATGTAATAAAGGTGGCATATATGCTTGAGGTTCAGTGTCTTAATAAGTACTGTGCTACTGATTGCCCCCCACATTGAGTTTTAAAATTTATTTTCTAATGCAACGGTTAAAAAGCACTGGTTTATTACTTTGCAAAGAAACAAAAAGAATATTTCTACCATGCAAACAGAAAATGATTGTGCTCCCCCCCCCACCTCCCTGAAGACTGATAGTTGTTAGTTACCTCACGTTCCTGTAAAGTCAGTTAAATCAGAGAGACTTTGTAGGCAATTTAACAGAAATGTTATTTAGTTTCTTCAGGAGACAGAAATGAAGGAGGTTTGTGTTTCCTTATGTTTCCTTATCAACCCTTCCCCAGTTTATAGAGCTAGGATTAACATGGAAGATTGAGCAGGAGTCCTTCACATCCCTGATGGCCCTCAATAATTCACCTGAAGACTAGAGCAAGAGAGAAAAGACCAAGTAGCAAAAGAAACTCAGTCTATCTATATTTTGAGGAAATAGTGGAATAGATAATAATCTGTGTTTGAAGATGACAAAGAGCCATACATCACGAGAGAATATTAAACTAGCCAATTTCCACACATAAGAATTTTTAAGCAGAAAAGGTTGTTACGTATATCCCCTCTGCTCATAGTGACACATCGAAGAATTCAAAGACTTCAAGTGCAGCAAGAAAGGACCAGCCAGACACCACAAAAAAAAAATTCTAATGGCATAGGTAGGTTCACTGTAAAATCATAGAATCATAGAAAAGATAGCTTATGATGGTAATGGCTTTAGGAACTTCAACAAACACCTGTATGGAATTACGCACACTGAAGTACTCCTGCTAGTGGCGTGGTAGTATAAGCAACTTGTGGGGTGAGTCTCTTTTTTGCAATATACCCAAATTTACATTGTTCTCACAGAAAAAAGTAAGTGTAGGACCTCTAAAAAATTGTCATCATATTCTTTTTTAAGACAAAGTTGGATTTGAACTGCATAATATTAAAAAAAAGGCTTCCAAGTAGTATTACTTTGCAACAAAATACATCAAAGACAATACCAAATCTCAACCATCACATATGAAAGCAAAGGGATACTGCTGCTGTGATTGTGTTAACGAGGATTTTGGGCAATCCTGATACTTGATGTACCCATCCTTCCTGCAGAAGGAGTTGACATCTTCCTTAGGTGGCTGCATCATTGGACTGCATGTAGGAAATCGTTATACTTATTGCCATCATTACCTGTTTACCTGCATCAGTGACTATAAGCTAAGCAGCTAAATGTCAGAAAAATGCTTTGAGTGATGTGGTTCAGGAAAAGGGCCAGTGAGGAGGTTGTCAGTAATGTAGGGGAAACCCCACCCTGAGAAAACCAGTAGTGTAATGCCTAGATTTTGCAGATCTTCACAGTTTTAATGTGATTAAACAGAATTTGCAGACAGAATGAAACACTGTTCATAAAATATGGCCTCCTGTGTAAGACACCACCTAATAATACGAAGTACTGAACCCAAAATTTGAACAAGGATGTATTTGGAAACAGACTTCTGTGATGAAGAAAACTTAGAAAATTCTAGGTACAATCACACAAAAGTCAGTCTGGAAGGTCCTCAGGGTATCCTGTAATCAGTTCATGCAGTTGTAGTTTCGGTCTCTCTAGCTGTGAAGATGCACATTGAGCCATCACACTGGGAAACTGAGGAGTGATGCTGCATTACAACAGGCCCGGCAGCAACATGCCATGCTGATTCAGTAAACCATGAAGTAAAAAAAATGGCATCCTTCTATATCAAAACAATGCAGTGCATCATCCTTAAATTCTTAAATAAGATGGTTCAGTAAGTTACTATATCTGTCCTCTGCATCTACCAACAACAGGTGGAGAAAAAGACAACTGAAAGTCAATGTTTGCACTGAATCACCTTCTCCCTAACATAAGATCAGCCCAATGATTTTTTTAATTACATTATAAGCGTCCTGATATTTTCTTCAGTAGCTTCCTGACACCGTTAAAAGCACTTTGTCAGACTGTTTCATGTCATCGTATTATTTGGGGGATGAAAGATATTTTTGATGAAGTGATTTTATTTCATGCTTTATTACTGGCTTTGACATAAATTTCCAGAGAGCCCCAGGGGCACTTCTTTTTACACTGTAGCATAGTCTTGTTAGCAATTCAGGTGGAATAAAACCACTCAGCTTCACTTTATGGTCTTGTGCCCTGAATTTTTCACATGGCACCCTTTCAAACATAAGGAACAATATTGCAGAACAACATTAAAATCTTATGTTGCTAATACAGGATTCCACTAACGTATTAAGCAGTATTGTATTTGTAATTTCTTGCTTGTATGGCTTCTGCACTGAGTAGCATTTTACACTTCTTTTTAAAATCATAGTTTCTCTTCAGAACCGGCCTTAATTTTTTTCTATTCTGTCAATACACATTAAAACGATAGTTAGTTAGTTAGTTAGTTCTCTGGAAACAAGTCATGCAATCACAAACTTTCTCATAGGCAAGACTATTGCAGTGTTTCATACACCATCAGTTCTTGCAAAGACAAGTGGGAATTGAGGCTACTTGCCACCTCCTGTAAGTATTCAAATCCAAAAAGACTGAGCCTCATGGGAAGCATGAGCCAAGTCATTCTGCATGCAGGAAACATGGACAAGCCTGGATGACATCTCTGATACCTCACCTTTGTCCCTGTAGCCCACTGATCATGCGGCACAGAAGATAAAATCCCACTGTTTTTTCTAAGAAGAAGGTAAAGATGCTAACAAAACAGCTGGATTTAGAGGAAGCACAACAAAATAATATTGATGTGCAAGAGGATAAAAACCCTGTAGCCATTGAAGGACTCTCACTTTAAAACAGCCAGGCATTTTTATACCTTAGCTGCTGCATCAAGACTGAAAATTTAATATTACCTTTTGTCACTTTTTTTGAAAAGTACTCACATGTAATGACATACCTAGAAGGAAAAACTATTTTTTTCTAAAATTCTATGGTTTGAAGAAGAAATTTTGCATCCATACAGCCTTTTCCAATCTGAAATCAAAACCATTTTTCTCTCTACATGAAATTAATAGTCTACAGCCTCCTCCTTCTTCAAAATTGCACTGATGTGTCTTCCTCTTTTACATGTAGGCTATCCATGAAAACATGACTTCTACGGCTAGGCTTTTTGGTTTGATCTCTTCCTCTCTTTTTTCTTGATTGGGATAATATTTCTTGTTGTGGAAACTATTTTGCAGCCACATCACTTCCATGTCAGTGGGCACCAACCTGAATGATATTCATGGAAGAGATTTAGTCAATAAGCCAAACTGCTAACAAGCTCTGATTCACATTAGATCACATAAAAATGTACACTGTACCAAAAAGACTTAACCACATAAAGTGAATATATATATTCTGTATATAAAAAAGGAAAAATCAGCTTCCACATTTCCTTCCCTTTCAGAAGAAATGAACAAACCATCAGGAACTCCTTACATCTCATCCCATTGTTGGTGAGAAGCACAACTTCAAGAAATACACAGCTTTTGGGAATGTGAAACCTCCAAAAGGTGTAGTATTAGTTCTTCGACCCCATATGTAAGATGTCTTCACCATTCTGTAAATACTTGGTTATAAAATGTGAAGTACTAGAGGTGCAGCAAACAGCTGAGCAGCAGCAACGCAAAAGCATACCTGTGCCAAGGTGCCACTAAGCTACACTGCAACACCCACTGCTCTCCTGATTTGAGAGGTTCAAATAACTTCTTGATGACAAACAGGAGACTGCAAAGACACAGCAATGCCCTATCCAGGTCTCTTTCCTTCTGTCCTTAGATGATGAACTGATGCCACAGGGTCAGAAAGCAACAGAAAGCAGAATCATTCCATTTGCTGGTAACAGGGCTTTTGGGCTCCTAAGGACAGATAATGCACCCCAGAACTGTGAATTAGCATCAAAAGCATGCAACACCCATTACAAATGTAATAGATATAACTATGATCTTTCTGGCAGGAAAAATGAAGTTTGCTTATCAAACAATTTGTTTCTGAATAGAACTTACATGCACTCTTAAAACTTACCTATCTTTCATACTGTATGCAGCATCTCACCCTGCTGAGAGGCGTGACTAGTTTTTCCATTAGCAAATTTACAAGAACGTCATTGCATTGACCAATATTTTCTACATGCCTGTGTTTTAAGCAGTCTAACCCTGAGGTCTGAACTGTCATTACTTCCCAGAATGCATCGAATCCTCCTGCTGGAAGTGTAGTGGTGGCTCATTCGTTATTACAATTTAAGTCAAGTAAGCAGCTGAGTGCAGGCACAGGTAAATTACTACCCTCATTTCACTGTTTATAATGTGCATATCACTTGCACTCAGAAACATTTAGTGTGCCAGATCACTAATGATAACAGTATGCATTAGGATTTGTTCCAAGTACCTCAGTTTTTTCAGTTGAGATTTAGTAAACTTGCCCTCTCATTTTGATGTGGTTTGAAAGGTGGATATGGTAAATTAACTAAAATAAAGAATAAAGAATAAATTCCTAGCTATTAAGTGGTGATAAACAAGAACACTCTGCTGGCAGCTGAACATCTGAAGACTAGTTAAGAGAAAAAAAAATCTACACATTTTGGCTGCCTTTGTGTCTAGATTTCTGCTCATTTTTCATTGATAGTGAATTAAATAACATAAAAAGACTACACTTCTGTTTCTGAAGACCATAACATAATCTAGTATTACTGTCTCATGATTATAGCAAAAATCCCCACTTACAAGTAATTTTAAAAATTACTTTTCAAAAGCAGCTTCACTGAGTTAACTGGACTATGTCATCAGTCCACTAACTTTCTTTTTTTCTTTTGAATCCACAAGAGGAATAAACTCAGCTCCAAAAGACATAGCTTTTCTCTCTCTTACAGTCACTATATTTCACAGCAGAGGGTTGAGAAACATATATATTTACTGTTTTATATAGAGCATATTTCACTCTTCCACTGTTCTGGAGAAGCAAATTTTTAATTTTTTCCCAAATCAGATTTTTTAAAAAGTACTCTGAAATAAAGGTGTATTTGGTAATCAAGTAACAACAAGATTTTAGCTGATTTGAACTGTTGAACAGTGTGGTATTCCACCACGTACCTTACCATAGCCTGCCATATGTTTCCCAGTCCTTGTTCTTGTAGAAACCTTCTTTATGGACATAACCCTTTTTTTTTGCAGCAGGAGAGATGTTGTCCACACTACAATTTCACACATTTCATCCCAGCCAGAATTGCATACATATGAATTGTCTCTTAAAATACACTATGTTTCAATCTAATGAACTATTTTTTAGCTTTTTAGTTTTCTCTTGGGTTACCTTATACATTCTTAGTAGGGCAATCAAATAAAAATATTGAAAGAAAATAAGATTTAGTTTCTCATTTGGTGAGAAACTTAAGTGTCTGATTTCTTTAAGCTTCCAGTGGTTCCCAGAACCACATTAGACTGCTGCCCAGGTTGGGTAAATGTTCTTTGCATCTATTTGGTAGAGCTGAGCAGGTGTTTTTGCTGCACCATGTGATGGGAAAAATTAGCCAAAACATTTTCTCCAGTGTTTCTTCTGATTCACTTTGTTTCCTTTCCTCAGGCCCTTCCAAAGTTCCTGCCTTCCAAGTCTACTGACTAACGTGCAATTCAAACTCATTATAAAAAATTTTAATAGTCTTAGAGAGTCCCCTCTCTGCACAAAGTCACCCTCTCCAGACATGTGCTGAAGGCACTTCTTAATCTTCTTACTACAGATGGGAAAGCTTTAGATGGTGTGTTAGTGCGTATTTAAGCATATTGAAACAACTACAAAAAAGTACCAGGATGGAACGTGCCACAGGAAATATTTATTAGGGCAAAAAATGGGAGCAGTGAAGGATGAGCTCATGACACAAGTCGTAAAAACGCTCTCCGATAATTTCTTTCAACCTGTGCTTCAAACACAGCTCTAAGTACTGTGTGTGCCTGTTAGAAAATGAAAAACTGAGAAAATAGGATTATAAAACCATACCTAAACATGAGGGTATTAGTGAAGTGGGTTAGAACAGGAACACATGCCTGGAAGAAAAGCACAGGGAGCAAAGCTGGGCAGCATCTGCAAATGATCCTACTTTATCTAAATCAAATGAGGCCACTGTGGCCAGAGCTATCAAATGTCAGTTCAGGTAACTGAGCACTGGACACCATTTCAACAGAATGGACTAAGACTGGAGCCTACCTGTTGAATAAGCCCTTTTATTTTTTGTTTCAAACCAGTCATTTTGAGACAATCCTATAGATTTTTTTAGTGAGTAATACAAAGTGATTCCAGTGCTTATTTATATCCATCAGTGTGAAAGCGCTAATGCTACACTTAAAAAAGGAAAACTCTGCTATCTCTCATTCTTACAAGTTCAGGCACAGGTGTATCCTTGAACTTAATGATGTAATTTAGGTTTTTTTGTTTTGGTATACTGAAAGCACGGAAATTGCAAGGATGCAACGATAATCTGTATTTTTTTACTCTTACTACTCTTTACGATGTACATAGACTTTGACAAACACAGGTAAAGCAAATAATAATAAAAATGTGACACTTCATACCAGCTTTTGCAAAGTTTATTCTGTTTTTGAGAGCATTATCTGCAGAGAAAGGCTGTATAAAAAAGGGTCTACTGGCTCTCTGCTGAGAAACAGTATTTCATTAGCCCTCAAGACCACTTAATCCATTTGGAATCTAGGCAATTAAAAAATGAGCTTGGATTATTGCATTTGCCTTTCCAATGTTTGTATATTTACAGGAATATCTTTCATTTAGGGGAAAAAAAGGGTTTTCTTCTTTATTGTTTTTAGAAAGGCACAAAAGTGGAAAGAATACAGACACCCTTCTGATGAGTGAAATTGCATACATGAAAATTCTCAGAGTCCCCAAGGAAAAACAGGAAAATATTTCTACTGCTTATCCGGTAATTTAATGCTGCTGTTACCACACTCTCTCCTTAATAGCGCTTCATGGCAGGAGAATTCCTTCAGGTTGGCTGTCTTTGGGGGAATCAGGACAATGGAGCCCTGATGTTGCATGAAACACTCGCTTTGAACATGTTAAATAACAAAAGACAAAGGTAAGTATATATTGGAAGCAATTTTTACAGCTGATTAGGAGCCTTGAAGATGCTGAAATATGCATTTTCTCCTCCAATCAACCAGCTTTGCTCATCAGCTCAGGAAGGTGCCAGGGTCCCACCTCCTTTGCTGTGGTCTCTCCCAAACCTCACACACCCTGGTGTGCAGAGGTTGCTTAACTCTGATTATTTGCCCTGCTCTTGTTAACTCTGCAGGGTTCACTCCCCATCGGGCCCCAAAGGTTGTAGCTGTAGCTTCAGAAAATAAATGCAGTCAGCTCTTTTAATAATCAATTGCAACGTTCACCCTTAAAACATGCAATGAAGAGAAATCATACACAGGGGGCAACATTTGTCTGCCAAAAAAGGAAAATATTGCAGACCTTTTTTTTTTTTTTTTGCTTTTTCCCCTCATGTTAATGACAATAAAATTCTCCACAAGCAACTTCTCACACATCAAGAATACTACGTTTTCTTAAATGTATCTGAGTTGTAGAGTGTGGATATTCTAATGTGTGCATCTAGGGCGGGGGAGGGAGGGGTTGAGGGTGAAGGGAAGGTGGGAGGAAGCCTGTGCAAGGGAATCAACGCCACTTTCTGATTTCATCTGTATTAGATATATTTTTATCTTTCCTCAATTTAAGTTTTATCCTTCTGTTCTTTGGAGCTGCTCACAGTGTACCTCCTGGCAACCATACACCTGGTTTGAAAGCAGAAATATTTTTCTGGGGTAACCCCTTCTTAGGAGGACAAATACCTGTTACAATACACATTATGGTCACTTGTGCACCACATATACAATAACTGTCTGTGCAATATATGTCTGCTAAGTGCACTATCATACACTACATGACTCTTCGGAGACGTTGCACTGGTAAGGAGTGACCTAATTTCAGCTACCCACACAAAATCAAACGGTTATATCAAATATTACCTTCTAACACACTGTTAGAGTAGCCATGTTTTACCTGGTTGCATATTACTTTCAAAGCCAAACTATCTAGTACCAAGATGAAATTAAATAATTAGTGTCATGAATCCAGTATTTTATAAAACATCTTACAGGTGTAGAAGCCTAAAGGCACCTGACCATATTGTTTACCTTTTCATTGTATAATCCAATTAATTAATAAGTTCCAA
>VZTU01014474.1:0-13402 GCA_013400835.1 Zapornia atra | reverse complement strand
AAAAAAAAAAAAAAGATAAGCTAGTAATATGTGAGACTTTGTTCTTGGAAATACTTAAAGGCTAAGATTTAAGACAGCATTATGTTCTTTCCTATACCTACTTATTTCCAGAAATGCATGTGGATGTATTTTATATAAAGCGACTATTTTCCTACTGGTCTTGGGATAACCCTCATGACATTCAAACACACAGTTTTTCCAGTATTCTAAGAACAATAGTTTTAAAGCAGATATGCAGTGCCCCCACTTATTCATAAACCTATCTGAGACAGATAACTAATGCACACAAGAAAGATAAAAAAACACCAAACACATACAAACTCCCTGCAAATACTCATCTGAGCTATTAAATGAAACCACTGGTGCTGGTTTTGCATCCCTGATGTGCTTACTTTCCAATAGTCATGGATGAAGTGCTACTTGTGATTAATATTCATTAGAACAGTAAATTATGTGGCAATATATATTCATAAAAAATATATTTCGAATGTGTATTTACAATATTAAACAACAAAATACAATAGAAAGATGTACAGTGACAGCAGCATGAATGTAGAATATTAAAAAAACCCTCTGAAATAAGCCTGAGACTTTATGTAGAGTGAAATGGGAAACACACTTGTAGCCACTACTAGTCACTAGGAATACAGGTTAAATACATTCCTTGTCTCCAATCCAAATCTTTTAAAAATCTTGAATTTTTAAGGTACTGTCTGCTATGGAATATTATGCAGTCTTCTTTAAAAGCAAATCTGTCACCTTTTTCTTTATTTTAATAGACATGGGGTTTAAATCAAGAAGATCATATGAACACCTGTTCCATTACTCTAAAGCTCTTATTCCTCTCTGTAGAATCGTAGACTCATAGAATGGATAAGGTTGGAAGGGACCTTGTAGACTCTGGGCTGCCCCACACACGTGTGAGTGGGTAGTGTGCACACCAGAAGCCCTGTGGAATGCAGACTAGTTAGGGGTGGCTCTAGTCTCTGTGTGTCGCATCTGCCAGGACTGTGCAGGTTCCTAAAATACCCTGGCCATTAAAGATACACATAGACCTCCACAGTAGAAATCTGATGTTAAAGAATTCCAGAACTAGGGGTTCTGCCGTTACTTTTAGAAACTCTCCCACAGCGAACATGGCAAAGCTTTAAAGGCACTCCCTTCCCTGTATACTGAACAACATTTTTCTAACATGAGTGTCTTTACCACACAAGGCCCAGTGCCGAAGATGCTTCTTGTATGTTAGCACCAACAATATTTACTGCACAGAATAATCCTTGCAACACAGTGTAGGAATTCTCCAGAGTTGAGTCCTTACAAGGACTATACAACATAGCATGGTAAAATCCCTTTGTGGAGTGAGTGCTTTACAAATCTGGCACAGAATAAACATTTCCATTTTTTAGCCCGAACATGCCTAAGAAGGAATAATTTCTAAGTCATGCAGCAATTAGTTAAGACATGTGGGTGCAGATGTACTGCTGCAGCTATGAAAGCTGCATGTTGTTGCGAGCTCTTCAGTATTTCAGCTTGCTCTCACCATAACCTGAAATTCCTAAGTTCAGTTGTAAGAAGCCTGAAAAGAGTTCTTTATAAACCCGGCATTTAAAGGTCAGTATAATAGAACATCTCAATCATGCATTTTAGTATGGAAATCTAAAGACTAAAGACGACAAGGAATTTGGCCTTTAGTTATTTAAGACTTATTAGAGGAGTTTCTTTAATTATTAACTTATTTAAAATTAATCTGTGCATATAAAGTACCTTTTTTTTTTTTTTATTTGAAGAAAATTTAATACGTGGGAACATATTTAATAGTATATTGAAGTGAGAGAGAAAAGCAAAAAAAAAAAATTGCAAAAGAAAGCATGCAGTAAGGTTCAACTATAAATCAGTGACGGAGCATAGATAACTTCTGGTTATTTATCAAAGTGCCATACCCAGGAGCCTTCCTTCAGGGAGCTCTCTGTTTCTGAGTCCTACTCACACATGACTGAGTGTGTTTCTTGAGGTAGCACAGGCCTGTACATATCAGCTTCCATCAGAGCAACAAGCTAGCAGCATGAGGTGAAGACTCTGTTAAGTAGAAAGGCCTGGATCAGTAGGTAGCACAAATGATCCCTGCTTGCAGTTGGTACACTACTGCCACGGACCGCTTTTCTCTTGTATGTATTTGTACATTAAATGGTTCAGCTAACCATGGCCGAACTAACCAGAGAGACGTGGAAGGGGCAAAAGACAAGAGAGGTAACAGGGCAAAAGTAGAATGCAATGGGTGAGCGAAGTGAGGTCAACCAGCCAGGGGAAGCCCAGTGAGGACAAGACTGAGGGGAGTGAAGGAGGCAGCCAAGCAGTGAGGGGAAATGAATGCCCCGGGACAGACCTCTGTGAGAAACACTGCTAACTTCCACTCTGGCAGGATAAACTAATGCTGAATCTACTCCTTCATGCCATGAGAAACAGGGCAGTACTTTTGTGCAGCCATAGAAATCACAGGTTGAATGACACATTTAAGACAGGAGGGATCTCTGGAGATTAGCTGGTTCAGAAACTACTCTAAGGAGAACTATTTGCAGGGTGAGATTAAGTTCTAGTGTCTTACTGCCCTTGTCATGAAGAAAGATTTTTCCTTTATATCCAACAGGAATTTCCCTTGATGTGACTGACCATTGTGACTATTCCCTCCTGCTCTTTTGCTGTGTGGCTCTGAAAAGAACATAGCTCTGCCTTCTTTCTAACCTCCCTTGAAGCTGTGGAAGACTGCTCCTGGATGCCTTTTCTCTTCTTCAGGCTCATCAACCACATTGCCTCCAGTCTCTTCCCATGTTGTATGTAAGAGCCTCCTAAATATCGAGCTGGTCACCTGACAGACCCTCGGCGTGTCTGCATGTTCTCTGTCAGGGACCCAGTGTTTCAAAGCCAGACTTACGTGTTTGGATTAGAGTGAAGTAATATTTTCCACCAAGCTGCTGGCTATGTCCTTGCTTGTGCAGTACAGCATATGGTTTCCCTTCATTGCTGACCCACAATCTGCTCGTGTACCAGGACCCGCAGCTCTCTATCATAGAGCTGCTACTAGGACACTAAGTTTCTGGCTGGTATGGTCCAGTCCAGTTATTTCACTGAGATATAGGACTTTGTAATTTGTTTCTGTTGAACAGCCTGAAGTTCTTTGCACACCATTTGCCCAGGCTATGTTCCCCTGAATAGAAGTTCTGTACTCTCATGTATCAACTGCTCCCCTAGTTTTGGTATCGCACAAACTCATGGAGGGTTTGCTCTGTCCCATTATCCAGATCCACTATCTCCTGCTAATGAACATGTTAAATAGTGTTGGCTCCAACATTGCCTTCTGGGGAAAACCACTTATAACTGGAAGCTAGAAAGAAGAGAGTAGGGAGAATAATTATGCCATATAGTACCTATTCTTGCTGAATTTAATCTTTTTATGTCACTTTCTAAAGCTTTATCTACTGTGCATCCTTTTAGTATTTCTACTCCTTCAAGGCTTTCTTTTAGCTTCCACATTATATTAGATATCTAAAAGAGCTCCATTGACTGACAACAGCACATTCCATTTATTGACTTGAGTGGTTGTTGTCAGAGGGAGTCACACTCTGTTAACTGGAAGAATTACTTACAATAATACCACCTGGTTATGCTAAGCTGAAGGCATTATATTGAAAACCAGCCTAGACTTGAGATAATATTTTCTGAAGTATTGGTAAGAATTGAAAAGTATTCATATCAGCTCACAGAATCATAGAAAAACCTTGGGTTGGAAGGGAATTTAACAGTCACCTCGTTCCAACCCCCCTGCCATGGGTGGGAACAACTTAAACTAAACCAAGTTGCCCAAAAGCCCCAAGGTAGCCTTGAACTCTACTAGGGAGGGGGCATCCACAGCAGGGCAACCTGTGCCAGGGCCTCACTACCCTCACAGGGAAGAATTTCTTCCTAATATCCAATGTAAATCTACTCTCTTTTAGTTGAAAGCCATTACCCTCTGTTTTGTCACTACAGACCTTGATAAACCATCCCTCTCCATTTTTCCTGTAAGCCCCTTCAGGTACCGGAAGGCTGCTATAAGATGTCCCCAGAGCCTTCTCTTCTCCAGCCTGAACAAGCCCAATTGTCACAGCCTGCCTTCACAGGAGAGGTGCTCTGGTCCTCTGACCATCTTCATGGCCCTCCTCTGGACTTGCTCCAACAGCTCTATGTCTTTCTTGTTCTGAGAACCCCAGAGCTGAGGACTTGAAGTAGGGATTCACAAGAGCAGAGTAAAAGAGCAGAATCACCTCCCTCAACTTGTTGCTATGCTGCTTATCATGCAGCCCAGGACATGGTGGCTATGAGTGCACATTGCTGGATCATAGTGAGTTTTTCATTTACCAGCATCCCTGAGCCCTTCCCCACAAAGCTTTTCTCCCAGCCTGTATTGATGCTTGGGATTGCCCCAACCCATGAGCAGGACCTTGCACTTGGCCTTGTTGAAATGCATGGAGTTCACATGGGCACACTTCTTGAGCATGTCAGTGTCCCTCTGGATGGTGTCCCTCCCCTCCAGCGCATCAACCACACCACACAGCTTCATGTCATTGGCAAACTTCCTGAAGGTGCACTTGATTCTGCTGTCTGTGTCACCAACAAAGATGTTAAACAGCACTGGTCCCAGTACAAACCTCTCAGGAGTGCCACTTGTCATTGGTCTCCACCTGGACAAAAAAAATGTTGACCGCAACTTTTTAGGTCTGACTGTCCAGCTGAATCCTTATCCACTGGGTGATCCGTACATCATAGCCATGTCTCTCCTATTTAGAGACAAGGATGGTCTGCAGGACAGTGTTGAATGCTTTACATATATCCAGGTAGATGACATAAGTCGCTCATCCTGATCCACTAGTGCTGTAGCTCCATCGTAGATGGCCACAGAATCTCTTAGACATGATTTGCCCTTAGCAAAACCATGTCTCTGTTCTCCATGTGCCTGAGCATATTTTCCAGGAGGATCTGCTCCATGATCTTGCTGGCACAGAGGTGAGACTGACTGACAGACCTGTAGCTCCATGATGGCAGAATATGAGTAGTTCAAGGGAGAGAGGCATTCTTCAGCATTAGGTCAGCTAAGAAAATTTATTAAAAGGCTTTTGTGTAGGGAGAGCATGAACAATGGGGGATTATATGGTTAAAAGTTTTGATTCTGTTCACCACTTCTTGCATTTCAAGAACAGTTGTTAAAAGCAGCAAGCACGTTGTAATGTACTGACCGGATGAGAATTTTCAACATTTCCAAGACCTTTGTTATTTCTGATTGTACATAACCTGGATCCTCACAAATTCCTTTGCTATTTCAAGAAATAGCTTTGTTGCCATAAAAAGGGATGGGGGATGGGGAGGATGGGGACAAAAAAGAAAGTGGTTATGCTATTCCCTGAGCTAAATTCGTTGGCATAAAATGAAACCAACTTTTAACAGCCTTTTCCCGAGGCCTGATCCTTTTGCTTTTTCACATTTAAGCCTCTCATCATGAGCAGATGCAGAGAAGAGAGTTAAAGAATTGCTACAGAAGTTCAGCGCTAATCCTCTCTTTAAATTTCATGCCAGGGGCATGTAATATTATATGCAAATCTGCACACAGCGGAAATTTGAGGAAACCTGGATCTCTAAGAAATCTCACAGACATAAACTGATGAAGAGCATTTGGAAAACACAGGTTTCTCAGTGCAAGAAACTGATTTCCTGAAAGTGCTCGTAGTGACAGAGATTAACAGAAATTTCAGCCCAGATGTAAGAAATCTTGACAATATAAGTGGCCCATTTCACCTACATCTGCTACAAGGAGAAAATGGAACATTAGAAACAATGTAGAGATTAAAAATATGCATATCCAAAGAAATAATTGTAAATTACTATAATTACAATTGTAATAACATTGTATTGTTAAATATCTCCACTTGTGGCACCCAAAGAAACAGCCGAGACCTCATGCTCCCTAATTTATCACAAGCAGTGTGCAGCAAATGTAGGACCAGTGTTTCTTGAGAAGTTTTGTCTGTAATTCCATTAAATAACCCTGATCTAAAAACCTTTTCCTGAATTATATAAATGATATTTTGGAGCAATATGGCTTATTGATGTTTTCACTGTGATACACTAACACTTGAAACAGGAATCTATGTTTTCCAATACCAGAATTCTTCTCTACCAAACAATCATTTTTATTTTATTTTGAATACAGTTTTCACAGTTTTCCAAAATTTAAAATGAATCCACTACAAATAATGAAACATGAGATAGAAATAAGAATAAAAATAAAAATATTTCTAACATCTAGCTGGTAAGAAGGTAGCATTTTATCCCAGTGACAATGACTCCTGAAACTAAGTTTCAAACCATTATAAAAATCCATCACTTTATTAATATATCTTAAGGAAGACCTGGCAGGTAAGAACTAGAATGAAGCCTAAATTATCCATGAAGTTTCGAGAAAGCGGATCTAGTGGGAATGATAAATTAAGAAGTTTAATATCCAAAACAAATATCTGTGATCCTTCTCTCATTTAATTTTTTGTTATATTTTCACCAGTCCCATATGTTGTTTCCTGCTGGTGCTTGCAGGGTTTTTTTTTCTCCTAAATGCAAGTCCCAGAGGTGCTGTTACCGTTGCTGATGGTCTCGGCCTTGGTCAGCAGCAGGTCTGGCCTTGAGCCGGCTGGTGTTTGCTCTGTGGGGCCTGCAGAGAGCTTCTGGCTGCTGCTTGCAGAAGCCACCCCTACAACCCCCCTTCTCCACCAGAACCCAGCCATGCAAAATGACACCACCATCCCATGGTGGGGAGGGATAAGTGAGTGTCTGCATGTTGCTTAGTTACCATCTGGGACTAAACCATGACAGTACCAGATCCATTTAAAAGGTAAGGCTCATTCTTCTGAGGCTTAACAAATATCCATAAGATTTAGCACACATGGTTCCATGTGAATGAAATTTCTGCAGGATTAAGAGATGCAAAATAGCTATATAAGTGACCCCAGGACATGGCTCTTCTGTATTATGAGATGAGCTCTGAGCATAGTGCACTACATAGTCAAGAAAGATAAGTCTTTTACAGCAGCAGCTTTAAGGTCACTCTGGTAAAGATCTGTCTGCACAGAACAAGATAGATAGATGGATGGATAGATAGATAGATAGATAGATAGATAGATTAGATTAGATAGATAGATAGATTTCTTCCCCATGGTAGAGGAGGAGAGGAAATTTATGTTATTGATGCAAATTAGGAGTGATCAAATACTGCTTAATGATTTTCTCCAGATAGTCATCATTTGTGTCCCACATTTTCCAGAACTGGAGGATTTATGTTGGGGGAAGGCTGTTGTGTAGGGCTGCAGTAATGCCTGGTGTCATGACCAGTTCATATAATAGGGCAAAAGCATCCCTGATGTACCACCTTCCCCTCAGCCCAAATGTCTCCATATTAGCACCATGCTGCTTCCAACTCCTTGAAATTTACTAATTAGTAAATCACAGAGACATGTCATCATTTCAGGTTGTTATATGATGTAGATATTAGCCAGCTTCATTCTTCTACGTATGTTCAGGAATTTTAGATTCTAAATTAAGTTCTGTAGGAGTTAGATGGAAATCGTGATTATTTAAGAAGGGTGCCGGTAGATACAGAAGTGAAAGACAGCATAAGTGAAGTGCAGTGCCATTTCTCTTCCTCGGTGTAGCTGGTGAAGAAAGCATGATTATTAATAGATCTTTTTAAAAAATGTTTTCATGTCTGCTTACTTCTTAAACCGCCTCCTTCTTAGCTACTTTTGGGTTAAGGAGTATTCAGATGTCCCTTACTATGCCGTGCAATAGCTTAGCCCCTGCCCTGAGCTACACACAATTTCTCATGGATAGTGAAAAAGAGAAGAGTTACCAGACCTGTTCTTGGTACATGCCCTCTTCCTGCAGCTGAAGTTTCAGCAGTAGAGAGCAGTTCTGGAAGCTCTAGACATAACCTTTTCCCTAAGGTTCCTGAAGAGAGTTTCTTTTCTTTAGTGCCCACAGAGCTGAGCAGAAAAGCCATTCCCCAGTTCTCTTCTCACACATCAGTGTGGGAAACCATTTCTTTGCTTAACCATTCCTTTTGACACATAAGCACACACACCCTTACATAATATATGTACGTAACGTTAATGAACTGTTTAATTTAAATACATTGAGTCTTGTCTTCTGTTTAGCCCTGAGGACTAATATATGACAAACCTGGCCTGACCTTCTCCAAAACTTGGTTTCTTTTTCGCTAAGCCAAGGGCAAAAAGTTTATGTTACGTTGGAAGGACTCCACGATTATGCAAGGAACAATTTTGACAGTATCCTATCCCTTATTTGGTCAACCATTTTTGTCTACCTCTTTGAGAAATGTGGAGCAGGATTAATTTCCCAAACTATAAATGTCTCCACTGTAGCCACCTACATCAGTGCTAGTCATCTGTACTCCCTGTGCAGTGGGAGGAAAGAAACAGGCACTTGTAAATGTAATAAATCTTGCTTATTTTAGACATCTCTCTTAGAATGAGATGAATCACTCTCTGAATGCATTTATTTTTCTTCATTTGATAGAAGAGCTCGGAGATCTCAAAGACAACTAGACTGTAGATTTCTGAAGATGAGCTGAATCCCACCCATCCATTATTATGACAGAGTGCTTTATAAGCAGAGTGTTGCACCATCATCTTTTTTCTTTCATACTCGTGTGATGTTTTTAAGTGCATCTGAAGTTTATTAATTTGTAAACATTTTTTGACAATGTGTTTAAATGTAGTCAACATACTGAAATGTTGTGCAAACTGTGTGAGAAAACCATTGTTCCCTTCTCTGCTTTAAAGAATTGTAATTCTTCAGCTAGGCAAGTATTGCTGAAGCAATCTAACCAGCTCAGGATATATGCAATTATTTCAATATAAAAGCTCATGTCTTTTATTCTAGAACAAGGCGGGAAACAATAATCATATATTGAAATGAAGAATTTTTATACAAGGAAAACTACAGTCATCCTATAGACTGTACTGGCATGACTATGTATATTAAAACCACCAAACTCTGTTGCTGTTACATGTTTGTGTAGCTCAAGCCTTAGCAGGAACACATTTTCACAGTGTACTTGAACATCTCGTACCTCTGAACTTCTCCTGAGCATACTGCTCTAGTGTGAATATGCAGACATAGGCAGTGTAGTCATATTCCCTAATTTTTGGTGTCAACAATATAGATACCTGTCTCCAAGCTAGCAGACTTCTATAGCCAATGGAGTGGGATGCCTTTTGGCATTTTAAGAGCAAAATTCATCTGACCTATTTGAGACATGTACTTTAAGAAGAGCTGAATCATGGATTAGAAAGGCCTGTTTCTTTTCACCGACTCCAGTCTCCCAAAACTGCTACAGATGTACGTTTCTCTCTCATGTATGCCTGCTTTTCAGCAAGTGAGTCCCACACCACCCTTTGCCACGGTCCTTGTCTTTCTGGCCTCATTGCTGTTAGTGAAACAGTATGTCCACCATCATGGAAATACTTGCACAAGCATGCCCTTTATCAGTATTTTAGGAGCCCGGCTCCTGGCATTGTTGTCGCAGAAGTAAGTCACTACGTGGTGTGCAGCACGCCAATACACACACAGAGCAGAGGTATTGGAATTGTCCCACACCCATGCAGAGATAGGAGCTATGTGGTAATTCCACAAAGCCAGCAGCCCACCCCACAGAATGTACAACATATTTATCTTGTTGCAGGTTTAGAAAAAAAAAAGCCTAAATTTACATTGATTGGTTAGTAATTACCTCATAATCTACTATTGGTCAAGCATATCCAAATTAACACTCATGCTCCTTGAAGGTGTGTGGGGGAGGTCATTTGCATTGTCCATTAATTCGGTGGGTGGTCATGATCACCCCCTGCCACTTGTTCCTTTCCCTGAGTTACTGCTGATTTTTGTGGACTTCACTCCCCCTGGCCATCCCTACCCCAGCCCTTGCACCTGTTGGGACAGGATGGTAACTCTTGATTGGTCCTTTGGCTCTTCTTCAAGGATACTTTTTAGCAAAGCAAGTTGGTACCTTTAACCCTAAATTAAAGTGTCTAAGCATTAACTCAAACACATTCCTGTCCCTTTGAAGTGGAAAATTCTACTTTATAGATATTGGCATACTTTGGCTCATACCAAACAGCAGTCTTCTATAGAGGAGGACCCAAGACCATTCCTGAAAGGCAGTTTGAAGGCAGCATACTTATTTTGCAGTGGAGGAGATTTTAGGCTTGTGGACATCAGCCATTCTATGCCCTAACACTATCAGACTAGAGGACTCTCCCTTTGGGTACTTAGGCAACACTGGTCACTATGGTATCTGGACACAAGTTGGAGACCAGATCCCAGACAAGTCCAATAGCTCATCTCTACCCCACCAAAGATGAAAGTTACTGCATACCAGCACATGCACTGCACTCAGGAACTTCCACAATATGAAGAATACAGTCGGTCACAAGCTTCTTGTTGGTGGTATTTATAAATGCCATTATCAGATTTTAAGTGAGCGTACTTCAAAAATGTCATTATGCCTGTGACTAACCAAACACCTATGATTAGTCCTTTTATTGCTGACATTTCTAAGGAAAAATGGAAATGTTCTGTGTGGTAAGCATCTAGCTGGTTTTCTAATTTCAGTCTGAGAAGACCTGCACAAACATGTATTGATTGTCATCTTTTGTTACAAAGCATAAAATCTCTGTCAACCTTATGGTCCCATTTCTCACACTGAGAGTTGCAGAGGGCTCACCATGGACAAAGCCCTGCCCCACACCTGCTACTTGCTTTATATCTCAGCAACTAGACACAGACCTACCAACTTCCTGTCAAATAGCCCCAGTATGTGTACCCATCGTTGCTGGTGAAAGTGGTGGAATTTCCAATAGCTGAGCTCTCAAATGTGAGGATTCAGACTATAAATACCTTAGAAATTATATTTGTTGACGCAAGACATCAAATGTTAGAACATACATGAATGTGCACTTACTGAGGAAACTGAAATAAGCAAAGCTCTCTGCACCCTCCAGTTTTGCTGACACTGCTAGGCTTGATAATTCCTCAGTGCTTACTGGCCAGGAGACGTAGTTGAAAATTTTGGTAACTCTTGTTATAGAAAACAGGCCAGCTGGCCAAATAGTGCTTAATTATTAGTGGTGTAACTGGAGTATATCTGCTTTAGCATTAACTTGGAATGGAAATAAAAAATGAAACATATCTTAGAATAGCAGAATTTGTTATTTAATCTCTGTCTCCCAAAGTTGCTGGTGACATTACTGTAAACTCATCACACAAACATTAAGTTCCTGAGACAGAAATTCTTGTACTGTGTAGGATGCCTACCCCAGTGGGATTCAGTATTCCATCCTTTGGGCCATAGCATTATACAGAATTTTGGAAGAAAACTCAACAGCTGCCAAACATCACAAAAATATCTGTTGATTTCCTTAGCCCCAAATTCTATAGCAGCTCTAGAGACACTACTTTTATCTCCCTGAAAAATAAGATTTTTATTCCTTATTCCTGTTGGTAAGCAGAAAATGTTTTCTTACAAAAAAATTTGGAGCAGTTTTCCAATAGTGGGTACAGTCCAAGAACCTTAAATAATGTCAAGACAGACACCTATTTCTCAGATCATAAAAAAAAAAAACCCTCAATATCTAATATATGCCTTCTGTTCAAATGTGCTCTTATTCCTAACTGTCCTTGTTTTGAGAAAGCTAAAATAGCATCCATCCAACCAGTTCTGAAGAGCTGTTGTTTTGATAGTAGTTACTGTAAATGATGTTTTGATAAAAGGAAGCTACACTTAATATCTTAGTCTGAAACACTTGCAGAAAGATACTACTAGGCAGTTTCATGCCTTAGCCAGCAGCTTGTAAGAAACAAACAAAGTGGAAAAAACCAAGCAAGATCAGAAGTAAATATTCTTCTTCCATCGTTCAGCCAGGTCTACTGTAGCACTTTATGGATTACATCAGAGATGAGCAAATGCAGGTCCCCATGAAATGAAAGGCAATGCTTTCAGTTATTACAGTAAAACCTCAAGCAAGATTTCCATGAGATTTCTTCTAGTGATCGTTTGTTTGGGTTTGATTTGCTTTTTCCCTATAGGCATCTTAAGGCAGAACTGAAAACAGATCACAGTTAAGGCATAATGTGTGCGCTTAAGTCTCTATTTAAAAATAGTTTTTATTAAGAATTATTGTGGTTCAGTACATTAGCATACTGACTTAAAGGTCAAAGGAGACACATTTTATTACTAATTCTGCCAGTAAATTGCCTTGAAGCCTAAAATAAGTCACAATGCCTTCTGCTTTAACATGCTGTCTACCTGATGCAGTATCCTCCAATCTCAACGCCTGCTAGTGATGAAAGCAGATAAGATTTAAATAAAATATCATTCAAACAAGTAGCTTTAGGAATGACTTTCATAGATTTCTCTATTTCATAGATTTCACTACACTTTTATAGATTCCTCTTCCTGTTCACTGACTGAACTTTACGTAAAGAAATATAAAGCAAACATGTGAAGGCGCTTTAGGTATGAGGGATTAGAAACACATGCTTCTTGTATCAGTCTCACTTCTAATTCTTTTAATGCAGATTTGCTTCATCATACAATTATGCTGGTGGTCTCTCCTGGTCTGCACAAGTTCACTGACAGGACAGGACTCCTGGAATAAATGACTCTCCTTTCCTGAATGAAAAGCTTTGATGTCAAAAGGACGTTTTCTTAATGATGATCTCTCTGCCTGTGTAAGGCTTTCTGCTGTGTCAGTTAGGATATCAGGTTTAACTGCAGACCAAGCCAAAGATTGTGCCAGCTTTTCCATTTAAAAAATTAGTTCAAATTACTCATTGCTTCCTGAAATTGTTTTGTTATAATTGCTCTGGGTTACTTTTTGCCTAGAGCTGTCACTCTGCTTCAGGATTTCAGCAAAGAGACTATCTCTAAAAATGCTTTAAATCCAAGAAAGATGAAGAAAAAATATTCCATGCAAAAATACATTTTCTACACTGGTCAAGGAACTTTGAGAAAGAGAAATATTCTGGGGGAAAAAAAAAAGTAGTCCTCAATGGGGAAAAATTTAATTGAAAAATGTTTTTTGAGAAACTGATGGTGCTGTTAAGGAGTTGTGCAGAATTCAAAATTGTATTTTGGGAATAATTCTGGTTTCATCAGTTTCTTACCCAAGCAGGAATGTATGTGCATGTGCAGTTATATTAGATGACGGGAATATCTCCAAGGGATGCATTAAAAGGAATCATAATCAGGAAGAAAAACGTCAATATTTGCTGCCCATATTCTTTGCTCTTGAAAAGTATTCAG
>VZTU01014473.1:0-49639 GCA_013400835.1 Zapornia atra | reverse complement strand
TTCTTCCCCCTATCTCTCAGCTTATTGCTGAGCTGATGTCATATTATATTATATATCCCATTGGCCAGTGTGGGTCAACCCTCCTAGCTGTGTTCCCTCCCAAAATCTTGCCCACCACCAGCCTACTGCTGAGGTGAGGACAAGTGCTGAAGACGGCCTTAGTNTGAGGTGAGGACAAGTGCTGAAGACGGCCTTAGTGTGTGCCAGCGCTGCTCAGCAGCATCCACAACACTGGTGTGTTATCAGCAATTTGCTGATTACCAGTACACAGTACTGTGAGGGCTGCTGTGGGGAAAACTCACTCCTCAGCCAGGCCCGATACAGTGCCCATTGCCTCTTGTCCTGTCAGTGGGCACCACTGAGAAGACTCTGGCCTCATCCACTTGACACCTGCCCTTTAGACATTTATAAGCATTGATGAGATCCCTTCTCAGTCTTCTCCAGGCTAAACAGACACAGCTCTCTGTCTTTCCTTATATGAGAGATACTTCAATCCCCTCATCATCATTGTAGCCCTCCACTGGACTCTCTCCAGTAGTTCCATGCCTTTCTTGAGCTGGGGAGCCCAGAACTGGACACGATACTTCATATGTGGCCTCACCAAAGCAGAGTAGAATTGGAGGATAATGTCCCTCAACCTGCTGGCCACACTCTTCCTAATGCACCCCAGGATACCTTCTTGGTCACAAGAGTACATTGCTAGCTCATGAAGAGATTCTTGTCTACCAGGACTGACAGGTCCTTCTCTGCAGAGTCATTTCCCAGCAAGTCAGCCCCTACCCTGTACTCATGCCTGGAGTTGTTTCTAACCCTAGGTAGGAACTTACTGAATTTCTTATGGTTCCTCTTTGCCCAGTTCTCCTGTGTGTCAAGATATTGCTGAATGTCAGTGCAGACTTCTGGTGTCTTGGTCACTTCTCCCGGTTTTGTGTCATCAGCAAGTCTGAAGGTACACTCTGTCTGTCTCCTTGTCCAGGTCATTGATGAATATGTTAAATAGGACCAGACCAATCACACCACTGGCTACAGGTCTCCAACTAGACTCTGCACCACTTACCACAACCCTCTGAGCCCTGCCATTCAGCCAGTTCTCTCTCTACCCACCTCACTGTCCACTCGTCCAGTGCACACTTCCTAAGCCATCTTACAAGGATTTTGTGAGAAATGGTGTCAAAAAGCCTTGCTGAAGTCAAGACAGACAACATGTCCCTTCATCCATCCAACCAGTCATGACATCATAGAAAGCTATCAGTTTGATCAGGCATGATTTCCCCCTGGTGAATCCATAATAACTATACCAAATAACCTTCTTCTCCTCTACATACTTATTGATACTCCCCAGAATAAGCTTTCCAGGGATGGAGGTGAGGCTGACTGGCCGGTAGTTTCCTGAGTTCTCTTTCTTGCCCTTTTTGAAGACCAGAGTGACATTGGTTTTTCTCCAGTCCTCAGGCACCATCCTGTTCTCCATGAACTTTCAAAGATGATTGAGAACAGTTCAACAATAATATCTGCCAACTCCCTGAGCACTCATGGGTGCATCCCATCAGGGTCAATGTGGGTATCAAGTTTTCTTACAGATTCTCTAACCCAATCCTCCTCAATCAAGGGACGTTCTTTCTCAAGACTTCTCCTGTCTTCAGAATCTGGGTTTCCTGAGGTCTGCCCTTAGCAGTAAAGGGCCAGCCTTAGCAGTAAAAGACCATTTCCACAATCCAGTCAGAGACACAGGGACCCTGGGCAGTCAGTATCCTCAGTTTCTGTCCTTTTTTCTTAAACAAGAGGCCTTCCTTGTTAAAACATGCAATTTTCTGTCTAATGTTGAGTGCCTCAGATATAAGAACTATGCAGGGCTTTAAAATAATGGTAAAACATTTTTTTGAATACAACAAACCCTATAAATTACCTGTTTGTTAAATTAAAACACTGTGCCATTAAAAAAATTACCCAGCCTGAATCATTTCCTTTTTTAAAAAAAGAAAATACTCCCTATGCCATGAATAAAAGTTCCTGTACAGTGCAGAATGCACTCCAACTTTGATCTGGCAAAGCAGGATGCAGAAAATCTTTGAAGCTGGTGAAGCTTTCACTGAGACTCAGAAATCAGCACGTTATCACCCAGGAAAAGGTAGCAACTATCTTATATCTTCTAATCTTTCTCTGTTGGTGCAAGCCAAGGAAGCTCTCGCTTCTGGCTGACAGATCTGATATTTCAACAGTTTGTCAGCACTCGTAACTCTGCTTTCTTGGATGCCAACCAAAATTAGCTAGAAGCAGAGTCAAGAAAAATAATATTTTTAGTATAAATGCAGAGGAAACACCACCACCACAGAAAATATATAGCTCTTGCACAGCATCTCCTTGTGACGTGCTAATTTTCACAGTATTTAAGCCTGGAATTGCAATTCACTTGCATGTGAACTCTCTGGAGACCTGAAGACAGGCTTCTAGAAAACCTTCAGATAACTTGTTAGCAAGTCTGCCTTACCCTCTCCCACCTCAGCCATTAGAGACAGCGAATTCCAGCTGCGTTACATGAATCCTCATGCACTCCAAAGAGCAGAAAGCTCAGACAAAGGGGTGTGTGTGTTCTACAGACAACTGCTGTCTTGGAACCGTGGGCTCCACAGTATTTCTTGAGAAAGCAATTCATGTCTTTGAATTAAACCCAAAGCTCATGTGTTTCAGTTAACTGTCTATTCCCCCTTTCAGAAAATTTTGCTTGGATGCTGAGGTCTTTCTTGTGACAGCACAACTACTTGGAATATTTTAATGGGGGGAATATCCTCCAATATCAGTTGTGGGGATAGCAAAAAGCAACTGGAATATGAAAAAAAAAAATATTATTCACCAAGTTAAGACAAATGGTAATCAGTGCATAATTAATGAACCATCTTCCTTACTGTGTTTAACCCAGAAGGATAATCAAATATGCTTCAGACAAAACTAAGTGTGATAAACTGCACCAAGTCCTGCTAGCAGGTAGGTAAGTTGCTTGCAGACTTTTAAAAATTTCGATTTATTTATCTAGTGGACCTAACTGGTCCCTTTAGAATACTACTGAAGATGTTTCTATGAATTATTCATACAACCTGGTTTTAGTATTAGAAGGCTTATAGTATATCATTGATGGTGTCTTTTTGTAAATAAGCAGTGCAGAGAATTTAAAAGATTTACTTTATGTATACTCTGACCACATCCTTCTGCTACATTGCTACCTAATTTCAATTCTGGAAATGGAAGCTACCCTTGGTCCACATGGGAAGCTTTACACTGTTAAATTCACTTACATATTCCATATTCAGGTCGTGAATGTTAGTAATGTTGGTCTGTATTAATGTTGCTTTTTTTTTTTTTTCTGATGGAAACACTACAAAGAAGATGTTTTTTATTTACCCATTTTTTTAAATCTAAGTTTTCTCCTCTCATCTGCATCACTGATTTCCACATCTTCATATAGAGCTCATACTGACATCAAGAGGAATTGTGACTATTTAAGACCTGATTTACCTCCTAATGTAATCAGAAAAAGTCTGTGTTCTGACTTCAATTAGAACTCATGTTCATTGGGAAAAGCTGAATAAATATGCAGAGAAAGAGAAGGGAGAGTTCAGACCTTTGCTTCCTTTTTTATTATAATTGCTTTTAAGCAACTTTTTAGAAATGTAAAAATGATTTTTCATGGAATAAAAATGCTTGTCTTTTCAATTTAGCAAACACCAATCTTCTTGTCCTGCATTTTTGTTAGACCCCAGTCTTCCTTCATTTAATTTCCTTTATTGTGATGGAATATTATTTATGATGTCTGTTGTAGCTTTGTGTGGCTGGGTTCTGGTGGAGAAGGGGAGTTGCAGGGGTGGCTGACACTGTGTGGCTCTGGGTAAAGATCTATAAGTATTATTCAGATTTCATCATCACTAAGTCCGATGAACACAATCCGACTGAAGAGCAGTGATTCCAGGTCATCAGTGCAATGCTTCTCCTACAGAAATCTTATTTCAGGACAGCTTCCCGGGAACACCGAGAAATCCAGGGACCTGCTATGTCCATACTACTTTGGCAGTCACTAAGGACTCTTCAGATACCATGCTGATGACTCTGAACTTTGAAAGCCCAGGTAGAGTAATTTCACAATAATATCATTTCCCAGTTAGCCATTTCTTCTGTAGGAAATCCAAAACCTGTATGATATAAGCAGTATTTATCTTTACAAACAACATTTCTTTTTACCCACAAGATCAAATGAGTGACTGTTACTTCTTCCCTCCTTTCATCCATTCTCACATTCAGACCTTCAGAGTTCAAAATGCGCAAGGTGGTAGAGGACACTACTAAGAACACTTACTGCAGAAGTGCAGCTGAGCTGCTGGCAAGCTCCAAGTTCATCAGTTTTGTTAAAAGTCATGAAGAAGAGAAGCTGTGGACTCCATCTCCATTTCATGGCCAGATTAAGAAGGTTCCCAGATAGACTCAATAGATGAAAATCATTGTGCATCTGATTCTCCCATAATAATACTTGTTGATTCACATTTTGAGACTCTCTTTTCCACCAGTGTTTTGCAAAATTAAATATAGCCTGATACCAGATATGTGAGGAACAAAACCGTGGCATTCCAGATATTCAAGACCGTCAAGAAAATCCAGCCATTCACATCACATACTTGCATGACACAAACCCTTCATATGTGACCTGAAGATGATATAAGATTATAGCTGTGCTCAACAGAAACATCTGATCCCTGCAGTGGGAGAGCTTTGGTATCTGCTCTGACCGCAATGGCAATTCCAGGGTGTTCTCTTATCCAGAGTCCACAGCAGTCTGCCCTATGCCAAACAGCTGCCACCTATGGAGAGTTTTCAGGACCCTGAAGTACCTTAAGCCTTCAGCCTCACTTGATTCCATGGGGATCTATCTTAAAAATTATGGCTACAGAAAAAATAAAGGAAACTTTTCCAGTTTAGAGATTAATAGCTTTATTTCATTTGGCAGACGCCTTCTGGATTCTTACGATCCCACTTGTCACAGCAGCATTATCCTGTTTTCTTCATCTGGTGGAAGTGATGAAACACTTTATCTCTGTATTAAAAGGTTACATATAGCCTTGCCTTACTGATGGTCAGTCAAATTTCTGTTTGACTTCCTCTCTCATCTGTGTGAGGAAGAGACCTGAGTCACTGGGGACACCAGAGACTGAAGAAGCACAACGGTCCCCTAAGTCAGTAACATCACTCAGTCACCCAGACTAGCAATGAAGTGTGGGAATTATAGAAATTATGAGAAAAATTACACATACCAACACATGTATTCCAGATTTTTTAAATCTTCTGTAGAGTTATAAAAATAAAATGAGCTTAATCAAATTTTTATTCATACTTTTTTTACACAGCTGACATCTACCACAAATATGTTGGAGGTATTTTCCAGTTCTAATTTGTTCAGTTCCACATCATATAATATTGGGGGGGTTAATACCACCTTTAGAGTGGGAGGTGGTAAGATTCCTCATGAACTGTTGGAACTAAAGAAGTAAGTTTTAGAGGAACGATTACTAAGGAAATGATCATTTTTCCTAAACTGATAAAACCTCATTTTCATTCTTAAGGATTATCCCTCATTAAAACAGCAAGAAAATATAAAATTTCATGTATAGTCTATTTCCAGTTAGACATCTCAGTGATGCTTGTGGCACTTTTACAGAGGGGTGGGCTGTATAATCGCTAATTGTATAGCTTGTCAAGAATAGTCCCATTCTTCAAATCAATTTATTTTGGGTCCTTGTCATATCTCTAGAAAAATGACATTATCATGGCCTTTACACCTGCTTTTCATTAATATCTAGTAGGATACACAGATGCAGCAGGAAGAAAACTTAAACCGTAGACATCTGACTTTATATAAGATAGATAAATTCGTAGCCACATCATGAAAAATGTTCATGGAATTTTCACACTCAAAACAAACAGTTTTTAATCTGAGTTTTAAAAAAAATTACACACATGGAATGTGTGTACTATTTTAAAAAGTAGCACGATATTTACATATTAACTTTTTTTTTCTCAAATAATATTGAACATTTTTTAAAATTAGACCAGAGATTTTTCTTTTCTGCTATGCCATGTGCACTGTTACATGGATCCACATATTTTCACATTTCACATTTTCAAAACACTAACTTAAAATATTATTTTCTGTCAGTAAGTGGAATCAAGCCCTGAAATCATGAGGGAGAAAATTATTGACTTGCTGAGACATTGCAGACCATTCCCTGCCTGCAGACCAGTCTCCAGTAATGTCCTCTCCAAGGTCTTTGTTGTGTTGGGTGAGCAACTTCACATCCTGGATTCTCTTTTGCTCTCTGTTTTCTATTCTGCTTCCCTAGTTGCACCTCCCAGTGCTCTCCCCAGTAACAACCTCTGGCTCATTCTCCCCGTGTATGTATCTCAGAGTCAGATAGCATATGATCTTCCTTTTACCTGGATTCTGAAGTTATCTAGTGACTGGATGCTTAATATCGCAGCAAAAAGTAATTACTAGATCTAAACATATGAAAGGACTGAAATAGCCATCAACAGAAAAAGAAAAAAAAAAAAGAGAAAGAGGGCAAAAAGAGTCTGCACCAGCTTTGGATCAAACAGCTTGAAATTATCTGTCAAGTTATTTCTGTGTACAAAGAAAACAAACCTTCATAACATGAACTGAACTGTAAATGCTAAGAATTTTCTTATTTGATGCTACATTCTGGAAGCTCTCTTATCCACTTTGTTGGTATACATATTTGCAAATGCCAACACTGTGACACATTTTTTCAGACTAAAATTTTAGTTTGCCTTTTATACTCACAGTAGAAAGAAAAAGGTTTGTGATCTACGTCTCTTTGTATTAATGACTTAACAACTATAGTCCACAGCCTATGGGTGTCTGTGAAATGGTCAAAAAATACGTTTCCAGTTAAAAGCTTGAGACAAAGGATACCAGTGGTTGATCAAAAGTTGAGCAAAGTTGTCAGCAATATAGTCAAGGATCACTGTAATAAACAACCAGTAGGATGAATGGGAGGCTTTGCTTTTGCCTCACAGTTCAGTAGGATGTGCACAATATCAGCACTCCTGACATTTGATGGCTTTCCGACTCTCCTTAACACAGCTTCCTTCATCTGTATACCTTAGAAACAACACGTACCTAAAAATAGTATCATGGCATATCTCATTTAGCTTAATAGCCTCTTTTTGTCCTTCAGTTCTTTAAAGGAACGATAGCTCTGTATCTTTCAGATACATTGGATTCATTGGCCGCTCCCCATTCTGCCACAGATCTCTTGGGGACTGGCCTTGAAATTTCCCCTGGTCAGTTTTCCTCATGGAAGAAACCATCCAATGACTACTAATGAAATTGAAGGCAAATATTTCACTGTTTTTTATTGTTGTTTGAGGTAGAAAGAGTTTTAAAAGTTTTCTATGAGGCATCATTATTTTACTTAATCTGAAGTGATTCATCCTGTGCATAGTAGTCCTGAGGCATTCCTAGAAGTATTCATTTAAGTGATCAGGCTTTGTTTGTAGAGAAGGTAGCATTTCAAGGCCTCGTTATTTCTAGATGTTCCTCAGAATATAACTGCTAACAGTTCCATTTAGTTGCAGAGAACACAGAATATAATTTGCAATGTAAAAAGTACAGCAGTTAATAAGGAAAGCCAACCAGGTACAAGAACTATGCTTTTTTTTTTAAACTCATTTGGAAAAAGTAGGAAATTTAATGTAGCCTGCTGTTCTTTCTGATAACAGATGACGAACAACACCCAATATTTTCAATAATTAACTTAAAATACATTGTAAGATGTTATCATTTGGCTGTAAGCATCCATTGCTTCCCTTTCAGAAAAAGTCATCTAGTTCTCTACAACAGGGAGTCATAGAGGAAAGCCCATGTTCACATTTTCTTTGAAATACAGCCCTTTTGAGCACCACAGCATTCAAGCCAGTGGTCTCTTATATTTTTTTTTGTTTGCTACTGCAGAAAGGTATATCTTACTAAAAGACATAATAATAGAAATGTGATATTGGAAATTGTTTAAGAGCTTTCAAAGCGAGGATCTTATTTTAAAATGCTTACTGCTGAAGTTAAGTCAGTGATATTGTGCTGGTTTTAAAATGGAAAAATTGTATTGGGATCTACAAAGAGAAGCATCATTGCTAAAATAGTTCAAATAATCTCCATTCTGCTCATCTGTAGGACTGTTTCCAGACTGGGCTTTGCTTTCCTGAGACCCATGGCCTCATTAGAGAAGGTTCAAAGGAAACAGCAAGAATGATCAGAGGTCTAATATGCGCCCTGTAGACTGAAGATTTACCCTGTAGTCTAGCAAAAATTAGTCCAAAGTGACATACAGATGTCTTCAGCTGTAAAAAGGTACCTGGAAAATGAATTAATGAACTCTTCTTCATTAGCACTGGGTTTAGGGCAAACTATATTAGGCTTAAATTACACCAAGGAAGATCCAGATTTAATGTTAAGAAAAAGTTCCTAATAGTTGGACACTGGAACAGATTCCTGGGAGGCTGTAAAAATGTCCAGCCTCAGAGAACATTCCCAATATTTCAGTCCTGAGAATGAGGAACTAGTGATATTGAACTGTGAGAGGGGCAAGTGAATGGCCTCCTGAAACCTTGTGCTGTGCAATTCTCTATGGGTTTCATTGTTATAAAAATGCACCTATGGAATCAAAGAGTACTTTACCCCTTAAGAGACATCTGGAGGTCATCTGGTCCTATTCACCAGCTCGAACAATGCCAATTTATATTACAAATGTCCTCTTTTGTCAGGTTACTCAGGGCCCTTGGGACCCTATTTTTTTGCTATTGCATGAAGAAGAAAGTATCCGTCATGGTTTGTATGTATTTTCCATAATAATTTTCCATAATAATATTCTATCTCCTCTTGCTTTCATCCTTAATTCCTAACAGCTCAAAACTTTGTGTACCCTTGAGTACCTTTGTGTACTACTGGCCCTCTGATCAGAAGGAAGTCATCTTTCACAATCCATGTACATAGATACTAATATAAATGCATCTTCAGATTCCCATGTGTGAAGAAACAACAATGGACACTACTGCACACAGAGGTACAAAAAGTATTAAAGCACTATCAAAGAGGGTAGTTTCAATCCAGTCATGTGCAGAAGCAGCGCTTGAAATTAGTGCAATTAATTATTCTTTCTGAATACATTTCACAATATTTATATCTTTAAAAAACAAAAGGTTTAAGGACCACAACTCCAAGTAACAGCTCCAGTGGCCAGTGAACTGTTTTTCCCAGAGGCATCAACTGTTTGGTTAACAGGAATGGCTGAGGAGACACCCATCCTGCTGAGCGTCAAACACCAGACAGAAAGCACCCCAGGAACACAGCTCCTAGTTTCCCCTGTTCAAAGTGTTAAATGTCATTACAACCAATAGAGATAATACAGGTTTCATCCTCCACAGATGCAAAAACTATAACTAATAATTTAACTGACCTAAACGGTCAACAAGAGCCTGGAATTTAAGAGCAGAATAATATGCACAGCTGCCATCTGGCAACTGAAAGGTTTCCTTAGAGCTTTCCTGTTCCTTTTCACTAATCCCTGCCACGTAAATATTAAGAACACTGCAAAAAACTAAACGTACAGCTAGGGGGATTTTCAAATTTGCAACGAGAGCATGAGGTGTATGAGAATTATTTCTAGCTGGATAATGCCTTTATGAGCTAAAGACTAGTTTAGTTAGGAATTGAAACTCGGCATCTTACCTTTCACCTTGAGGAACATAATGTCCTGATTATCAGTATAAAAGCAAAAGTCACTGTTGCCTTCATTGCAATTTCAAGGCCCTTAGCACTTTTGGGACTCAGTTTAAACCAAGTTAATTCTGCAACACGTTTGTACCCAGTCAATAGCCTCCATTCTTAAAAGAGATCTTAAAAGAGATCTGGAGGTAAACGCTGCTACAGATTGCCTTGAAGTCTTCATCATTAGATGTGGGTGTAGGCAAGATAAATGTCAGTTAGGAACGATGAAAGATGAAAACTATGTCCTTGTTCTTTGGGTAGGGGATTAGACTTCCTGCTCTTTGAATATCTGATGATATTCTGAATGCATACAGATTTAAATAACCTAATATTTGCTTCTTTTGCCTTATAGAAATAAAACTCAAAGAATAAAAATACTAGGTTATTATGGAAATTTCAGCTTTCTAATTTGAAGTTTATTCTTGGAGTAGCTCTACAAAGTAGTCTACCTTTTGCAGAATTCTAATCCAGTCTCAAGGAGACAGAATACATTTAAAAGTACTTTTTTGTTGTTTTTTAATTTGCAGAACACTGAATTTATGAAGAACAGCTTTGGTATGTTTAAGGAACTGGAGGTATGCCAACACTACTGCTACTAAGATTTTTTTTTCCTAATAACAGTGTTGAACATGGTTAATTTCATACCACCTCTCATAAGATTTTATAATAGGTTGTGATATATTGTGAACCTACACTTCCACATTCTATCAGAATCAGAAGTGATAATTGTATTGCATCATCCTACAATAATAGTCTAATTAACCTATCATAACCTGCTCTAGTAGATCCCATTTTGATGGACTAGCTTCTCCTAGTTATAGATAAGGTCTCTAAGCATTAGAGATAGATAATTCCCCACTTCCTATGCCACACACATCATTAAATCCTAAAGGAAATTACTATTTTTCTCCTACAATCTGAGTTGTCCAAGGAAGGATGCCCTGGGGTATCATGGAATATCACCAACAAAGTTCTACCTGCAACTAAAATGAAATAATTAAACAGAAAAGTTGTGCTGGAAGCCTTCTCTATTAGTCTAAGGTTCATACTGAAGAAAACATGTTGGGTCTGCTGCAAAACATCTTAATTTTGGGTCCCAGTTCCTCACTCCCACAGAAATCTGATTTCCAGAGATGAATTTCTTGTCATTTTCCCACTTTCTTGCAATATATTTTCCTTCTGAGTGAACTGGGACTGTTTAGTCTGGAGAAAAGAAGACTTAGGGAGGACTTAGTTAGTGTTTATAAATATCTTAGACATGGGATGCAGGGAGAATTGGCCAGCCCCTTTTCAGTGGTCTGTGGGGACAGGACAAGGGGCAATGGCTGTAAACTGGAGCACAGGAAGTTCCGCACCAACATGCGGAAGAACTTTTTCCCAGTGAGGGTGACAGAGCCCTGGCACAGGCTGCCCAGGGGGGTGGTGGACTCTCCTCTGGAGATATTCAAGACCCGTCTGGATGCCTATCTGTGCAATATGAGCTGGGGAGCTGGTTTGGCAGGGGTGTTGGACCCGATGATCTCTCGAGGTCCCCCTCCAACCCCTACGATTCTGGGATTCTGGGATTCTAACATGCACATATATTTCAAGTGGACTTGCACTAACATGAAGTTCCCACAGTCTGTCAGAAAATCCCAGTGAATCATGGGCAAGAAAGCTACCATTAGGGCACCCTTTTCTTACTGCTCCTACATTCATTTATGGGTACACATAAATGAGTGTTTGTTGAGTATGCCCCTTAAAAAAATTATCTTTTCCCTCAGGAACCTGGTCCTACACCCATGTTAGAGATCCCGTAGGTAAAGAGAGGAGGGAGAGCTTTTGGAACATATTTCCCAGTGGATAAACACAGAATGACATAAACAAACCAGTTCAGTTCATAAAGAAAAATGGATTTGAATTTGTATAAAGCCATTTCACCCCAAAGAAGTCACAATAGACAAACACCCATACAGTACAGCAGAAGAGTAGTGGGGAGGAGTGGTGACCTTAGTGTTCTTGCTGTGATTTCCCCTCCTCAGTTCAATGCGAGGTTAAACTTAAAGTTGCCCTGCTTGACTTGCAGCTCTTTACAACTGTTATATTATAACCCATCCCTATGGCTCAAAGGAAAAGCTTTAAAAACATTGACTCCTTTTCCAAAAGGGAGATGCAGGAAGGAATTCATCCTTCTGTTGCTGGGATGCTGTGGATGACTTTCACTGAAATGTCTCATGATACAAATTTCTGGACTTAGTTGAGGGTGATTTTTCATGGTTTTTCCTGTCCTGAAACTTAGTGGAACAGTAGAAACTGATACTTGCAAACAATTGCCATAAAAGGGGTGAGAAATCATTAAAGGAAGATGAAGGCTTCCACAAAGGTGGAATAATGAAAAATGAAGCTGGCATGCACTGGAACTATTTTGAGAAAGAGTTAACAGATAAGGCAGAAATAAAAGAGAAAATATTTAAGAATTAAGGGTGAGTCAAAAGTAGGCAAATTAAGCTGTTACACTAAAAAAAGTGAGTTAAAAGGCAAAAATGGTCACATTTATGCTTCACAAATTCATGCTGACTTGGAATGTGGAAAAATGTTTTCTACAAAATAGAGATTATAAACTTGTTTTTCGTATTACTTTCACTAAACAATATCTAAACTCAAGTTTGCAGGGTATAATTGGCAGATTTCCGTTTATGCCAGTTTCTTGTTTCCTTCACATTTCTGTTCCTGGTATCAGCAGAAAAGAATTATTAATTAACCTCAGCAGCACAGCAATGTGAGACCATGCTCTGAATTCAGATCATCTTCTGACAGGAGACTGCAATCTGCAGTTAATTGCAAATAATGCTGGCCTGTCAATTAAACAGGACAGGATAGGGAAAGAGGGCAGAAGATCTCCGTATTGTTTTCTTGAACTGAGAAGATCAACTACTCAGCCAGTCAGAAATAACTGCCCGCATTACTGCCTGCAATTACTCTTAATGGGACTGTGATAATACCTGCGCGCTGCACCTGTACGGTGCTTTGCAAGCCAGAGAGATGAAACAGTGTTTGATTGGCTTTTTGAAGGGGGTGACTGAAGGAGATACATTCCACTGCAAAAATTGTAGGTGTGCTTCAGAAACATGCAGAGCGATGGCGGCCACTACGCTGCCAGGGAACAAAGCACGGCAAACCTGTGAAATAGGCTACAAAGATGAGTAAGGGCCTGGAGCATCTCCCCCGTGAGGAAAGGCTTAGTGAGCTGGGACTGTTTAGTTTGGAGAAAAGAAGACTTAGGGGGGACCTAACTAGTGTTTATAAATATCTTAGGTATGGGATGCAGGGGGAATTGGCCAGCCCCTTTTCAGTGGTCTGTGGGGACAGGACTAGGGGCAATGGCCTCATGTTGGAGCACAATAAGTTCTGCACCAACATGTGGAAGAACTTTTACACAGTGAGGGTGACAGAGCCCTGGCACAGGCTGCCCAGGGAGGTGGTGGAGTCTCTTTCTCTGGAGATATTCAAGACCTGTCTGGACACCTATCTGTGTAATATGAGCTGGGGAGCCTGCTTTGGCAGGGGGGTTGGACCCGATGATCTCTTGAGGTCCCTTCCAACCCCCATGATTCTATGATTCTATTCAGAGTGTCACGTTAGGCTTGGAGAACAACAGCAATGCTGTGCGTGGGCTGGCTAAATACATCTAACTGCACTGAAGATGCTGCTGTGTAATTACTTTTTTCAATTTTTGTAATCATAACTCTTCTTGTGGCCTTGAGCAGCTACCAAAATTCCAGGAAAGGAGGCATCAGGCATAGCAAGTGCTGCCTTTCCACTGAAGGGAAATTTCAATTCCAGTGAAAAACTTTCAATAAGGTGGATCAGAACTGACAAAGAACCGTATGTGTCTTACTTGTTGTCTACTTAGTAGAAATGGTTTGTATTTGGAGGGGTTGTTTGCGGGTTTTTTTTAGGAAACACATTTTTCTTGATCCCCTTGCATTTTTTAAAGGTTCTTTTAATATTTCATTAAATGTTTATGTGTTTTTCATAAGCAGTCGATGTTTGCTTGTTTGTCACTTGCTCTTACAAAGTTCATACCAATCAGAAAATGGAAATATGGTTCCAAATTTCCAATTATATTTTCAATATGTGGAATCAAGAATGACTGGAGCTTTTGAGAGGGTTTTTTTTTTTGTTTGTCTGTCTGGAGTAAATAAGCATTTAATTATAAGTTTGTTAATTTGTCAAATTAAATACACAATAATTAAAAGTTAACAGCAAGCTAGTAAAGATGATGAAGACCCCAGGCCTCCTTTGCTTTCTAGTAATGACATTTTCACTCGCATAAACAAAATTTTATTAAAAAGCACATGCACAAAAGGGTACATCCTTTTCCTTGAATTAAATAAAAATGTCATGATGAATTTCAATGGATTTATAAATGTTTTACCCGTGGTATTTTCTTCTTAATTTCACTGAGGTCTTCTTGCTTACAGACTCTACTGCTTGCTGTCCAAAGCATTTCATGAGTTTGCTAATTAATGATAAAAATGTTTCTTTTTGACAGTAATGGGAAGAATTTCAGTTCTGAGGCTGAATATTATTAGTCACTTCTATAGAGACATATTACTTCAAGAAATTAAAAAATCCCAATTACTAACCAATGTTGTATAAACATAGCCTGCATAACATCCGTGCACTGAATTTAAAATTTCTACTAAGAAAAAAGAGCCAAGAACCCCTGTACGGTTTGACTTCTGCTAAAAAACAAGCTCTTTTTGTTACCAAGGTCCTACCTCCAGGTTCAAATTAGAGTTATAAAGAGAAAATCTTTTCCATACATTAACTGCAAATAAATGTCTTCTGGCATTCATATGACCACCCCAATATCTTACCTTTCAGAAATAATTTGCTCACGCATTCTACAAGAGCAAGGAAGCATGAAATGACTTGTCCCTAGCATCATAGCAGTGTCAGGAGAGTTCCCACCTTCTGCTAGATCTATCATTTGTATTTCTAATTTAAGCAGCTGAATTCCACCACCATCAACTCTGAAATTATTTACAATTGCCTGCAAACACCTGTGGGTTTTTCTCACTCTTAACACGAAGGTGGACGTTCTGCTTAATATCATTTCCAAGCTGCGAGTACTGCTCTGTTTCTCCTGTCCCTAGGATGCCATCCCAGTTATACTGGGCAGCAGCTGCCCTACAACGATTGGAAAAAATACAGCGCTGCACTCCTGCATCCCAGGGCAACAAGTTACACAGGAATAATCCCTTTAGTAACTGATGGCAAGGCAGGGTGACCAGCCAGCACCACCTTCTGGTAAGCGGGGACCAAGCTCGGTGAACCCCTGTCCTCCTGTGACGCAGCAGAGTGAAGGAGGCATTGATCCATGTCTGAGGAAAGATTAATTGCTACTTTATAATCCTCATGAACTGGTACACCGCCATCTGTTTTCACTACAGTACACATATACCAGGGGGGGATTATCCCTTCGTTTTCCAGCTCTCTGAGCTGCTGTTTGCACAGGAGGGTAGCCAAAGGCCCCAGTCTAACACATTGTGTATACGCTTCTGGCTTTGCCCAGGTATATAGCTCCGCTGAACCCTGCGGGGCTGGACTGACGGCGGTGGTAGCACCAGCCTGCCAAAGCTCACTGAAGGTGCACACTTTTATCCAATGCCTTTAGGCATGAAGATGCTAATGGTGTGTTTTCCGTCCTATTTTTATCGCTACTACCTCAACTGGGATGACCAGTTTTTGAAATGAGGAGCGTGGATAACACATTTCTTTGTGGCAAACGGAGAAGTAGGAGTCACGTCAAATAATAGAGTATCGCAGTGGGATTCTTCTTAAACTAAAAAACCCAGATGGTATGGCAAACTCTTTGACAGTTATACCTTTGCTCTGACTAACCAAGGAACTGATGAAATGGGACATGTTTAATGATATTCCTATTTTCAAATGACATTTTTAATGTTTATCAGGGTCATAACAGACAGCATGATTCATTTTAGCTCCAACAGTAAGTAAGGAGCTGTTTGTTTTGCTATACCTAGGAGTCTCATGAGGTCTATTAAAAACATCTATAAAAACCATCTCTAGCATTGAAATAAAAGCAGCAAATTTTCAGTGTTTCATCATGTCCAGGTATTTTATTTTCAAGTTAGCTGATAGCGACCTGCAGAGGTGACATTTAGTTACAATTAACAAAAAGATAAAAAACAACAGCCCAAAGCCTATAGGTCTGTAACTTGTGTGTGCATCAAGTGAGGAGAAGACATAGATAATCCATGCAGTCTTCCACAGAATCATAGAATCACCTGGGTTGGAAGAGACCCTTTAGATCATTGAGTCCAACCACAGCCTAACCCTGACTAGTCCAACTCTAGATCACGTGCTTAAGGACTTCATCTAAGCGCCTTTTAAATACCTCCAGGGATAGTGACTCCACCACCTCCATGGGCAGCCTGTTCCAGTGCTTGACAACCCTTTCAGGAAAGAAGTTCTTCAGATATCTAGCCTAAATCTCCCCTGGTGCAATCTGAAGCCATTTCCTCTCGTCCTATCGCTTGTCACCCCCGACCAACCCCGACATCTCTGTAACTGCCTTGCAGGTAGTTGTAGAGAGCAAGAATGTCTCCCCTCAGCCTCCTCTTCTCCATACTAAGAAGCCCCAGCTCCCTCAGCCGTTCCTTGTGCTCAAGACCCTTTACCAGCTTCGTCACCCTCCTCTGGATGCACTCCAGCATCTCAACATCCTTCCTGTAGTGAGGGGCCCAAACCAGAACTGAAAAGAATAAATACCCAAATATAAATGCACTAGAACAAGTCTTGCCTGCTCAATACAAAATAAAAATTAAAATAAGACAAAATTAGAAGCTCTAACTTGAAAAAACATTTGGAAAAGGCTTTAGCAACCCACTTTGAACACATTTGGTTACTAATTCTGCATTTGATGGTAATTGATGTAAATTGTTAACCATGAAAAAAAAATTATTTTTATAGAGAATTTCACTACTTTTAATGATCTAGAATCTAAGCATTGGTGAAATTTGTCCTGCAGCAGCACCTGACTCCAGACGTCTCCGTTGTACTGCCAGAGAACCCAATGGCAGCCTCAGAAGCTTCCTGTTCGCCATCAGCTAGTTCAGTCCTCAAGGCATCTGTATGGACTACCTCGAAACCCCATCCTGTGCTACCTCCCCTTTTCATGTTGGTGAACCTGGCAGGGCCTTTGTGAGATGGTTTTTCCTGTGGTGTTGTTCTTGCACAGACCTGATAGTTCATGGGGGAGATTAGAAGGGGAGGATGAGCTACCTGTACATTTTATTTGTTACCAGCAAATTCCTATGAAACAGCACCATCTCCATGCCATATAGATCAGTGCTCAGGCTTACTCCTTGACCTAGGTACTTGTCTATTAAGCAATATGAGCACTGCATGTCTGCCCCACCCCATTTTCAGCTGAGTCACAGACCAGCTTGCAGCCCTACATCTAAGCTTTCCATCCCACAAAACCATAACAGCCTTATCCATATCATCTAATCGGAATGGTCCACAGCCCCTGCTGACACCTAAGGCACCTTTGGCCTTGCATGAAAAGTACTTGTTGTAAAGCACCTATGGAGGAAGGGCAAAAAACCTGGTCTGGGAAATCCACAGTGTGGATCCACACAGATCTATCAGCTTGGACCTGTTTTTGCATAATTTGGTACCTGGCCAATGCAACCTTCCCTGGGTCATTAGTTTGGGGAAGGAGTTGTGAATATGCCCTCTGCTTCCAGGGCCAAGGTATTTCATCCTGCGTTACCCACTGACTTTGCTGTGCTCTAGATGGCTCCAAGAAGCAACAAGGACCACCTTGCCTCTTCTCCAAAGGCATGAGAAGCAAGAACAGGCAACCAGGCCAAAAGATTGAATCTTCCATCTCTTCAGATTAACTGGATAATTGGCTCTGCACCAGCTAACACAGTAAGTGTTGATGCCGTTTACCAAACGTAGTGAAAGATGGGGAGGGTGGGGTGGTGACTTTCAGAATTTCAACCTGAAATAGGAAAAGATCAGCCCATCGTGGTCTGCTGGAAGAAGAAATTGAAAGGAGGCATTGAAAGCTCTTTCTCTGCATGCTGTCAGGAGTCGACACACAATGAAAGGCATTCAGAGTCAGCTTTTAAATGATTTTAAGCTGTATTGCATGTTGCCCTGAAGATACCTTAGAGTGACATGGCGTAAGTTTGTTGCCCGTGACATTTATTTCAATCCCTGCAACATGACAGCTTGCCATAGTGTCCGCAGTGCGATTCGAGAATGGAACCAAGTGCAAACAAATGTTAATGTGCCATATGCAAACAACATTTGAATATGCTGTTGGCAGCATAATTCGAAGCATTATTCAGGACACTTCCAGTCATGACCCTTATTAAAAACGTCAGTCTGCAATGAAGTACTTGCATGTATATGAAAATAAAGAAATCTGCTGTGTTCTTTTTAAAATTAGCTTTGATTAGGATATGCTTGAACTTTTTTTCTTACTTATTGCTATTGACACTTCATTTTGACAAAGCCTACCCACCTTTCTTGGTAAAGTATTGAATCATATGCTTTATACTGTGAACAAAATGAACTTCATCCATTACAATATTTTAAGGACCAGAATTTTAATTTTGTTTTTAATTTCAGATTTTTACATCAAAATTGAGAAAATTGAGCTCAAAAATTGGGAGTTCTACAGTGAGTTTAGCTACAATGCATGCAACCATTTTATGTCAAAAGGACATTTTGTCCATGAAATATCATTTAAACCAACACACTGCTGTAAGACCTCTGACTTCTGATGAAAGTCCATTCCAGAAAACTAGTTGCAACAACAAAATACATCTTGAAATAGAAGAAAGACTGGATATGTTACTATAGGCAGCACAAAATATGCTCTTAAATGCTCTCCAATAACACTGAAGCGATTAATACTGATAACCTCGAAGACCGACATAAATCAACGCTCACCATGTTTAACATACTGAATCCTAAACTAAAAGAGCAGATTCCAGGGGAATTTGTGGGGGACGATGATCCAGAAATTGTGGTCCTCTTTTTCATGTCAAGGAGCTATGAACAGACCCCCCAAAATTCTTGCCCCTGTCTCTCCGCTGTCAGTGAGGATATCACCACACCCCTAAAATGTATTCTGCTAGCTGCAACTGTTATCATACAATTGTCACTGGCCAGATACCTACCTTCTGATGTCATCAGAACAAAAGATTTCAGTCTTATTCCCGCCCAGTGACTTTTGATGACACTATAACTATATGTAGTGTCAGCACTATATATATTTCTCTGTGTGTCCCCTATGACTTTTAAGTCTATGGCTGATGAACCAATTTGCAGGTCAGCAGGGCAGGACACAAGATGTCCTACATTTATTGATTAAGGAATCTCATGCAAGATACATCCTCATAACTTGCTGAATTAGACTCTACAAGTTGCCACCAAGTAACCTTAACTTTGCTTTTTGTTACTCAGAGAGCAGGGGCAGATCTAAATATCATGGAGGAGTAGATGGGACAACAGCAAGGGGCTTCAGACCCCGTTCCAACACTCGGTGGAAACAGAAGCTGGGAAGATGCACAAGCAACTTGCAACTGTCAGCTTGCCACTGACAGTGAGCCCAGAACAACTCCATCAGGCTGGAAAAAGTCTCAGAAAAATAAACCTTCAAGTGATTGCCAGTGAAATTCTTCCAGTCCTTAGAAAAAAAAAGAAAGTGGTGAAATTAAGGTTGCCATATAACTTAAGGTTTGATATTATTAGGAATATTTTGGGACCTTCAGTCACTGCAAAGCGCCAACAAAACACCTCTTTTCAGCAGAGCACTCTGAGAGAGAGGCGGTAGATAGCCTCTGGGTACTGAGGCTGGCATGAATGGAAGACAGTTGAATTTAGGAATGAGAGACAAAGCTGGTGTGATCATCATACTTGGTCCTAATATACAGCAAAGCAAAACTCAATTCAAATGGCAGCCACAAAAGAGCATAAAATCCTAGAGGCTGTACATCCTGAAGAAAGAAGCTGGTAGTAGTGGTTAGAAATGCAGTCAAATCTGCAATCTTCCCAGACAGCTATACATAAAATTTTGTACCTTATCCTCACAGGTGCTCAGGTAAAATCAGTAAGAATTACTCAGTAATTATGGCTGTTCTTCAGCTTACCCCTTTTCCTATTCACAGCAAGATCATCTTATGCAATGCACCGTAACTCGAAGCACACAGTAACTCTGGGAGTTCTCTGGGTTTTCATTCTCACATTCAGTACCGTGCCACTGCAACCCCTCTTTGCTCACTGTAGTAGGCAGCTTCACTTGCACTGCCCTTGGGGCCCCCCATGCACCCATGCCCACTCTTAGCTGTCAGCGTGACAATGTCGCCCACCCTGCCTGATCCCTTCTGTGAGCATCTGGCTGCACATTGCTCAGCTTTCAGATTCCTGAACAAGGGTTTGAACAAGCTTTAGACTTAGAGGCCTTTGAAGCCCTGAACAGGAATTGGAGGGAGTGTCAGTGAAGAGAAGGTAGTGTGGCCTCGTTTAGAGTCTCTCACCCTGTGGGCATCAGGCCAGAACATGCATTAGCCTTACAACATATGGAGTTGATTTCTTCAGTTGTGGCTGATAATTACGGCATGGTGCTTTATGTACATTGTTCTTGAGATGCCCTGAAACAACACGTGTCCTGCCATAATCTGTGCTTTTAAAGACAGTTCCGAGAGCCTGTGGTGTATCCCGCTCTGTTGTTCCAGTTAGACAGCTAGGAACAGACAGCTGAATCTTGCTGTCCCTTATTGTCTTTTATACAAGCAACGTCTATCAGATGTCACCATTTATATTCTAGCAACAAACTGTTGCAGCAAGCTGTCACAGAGTGCAAAGGCCTTTGATGTCTGTACCTCCCAAGTTTGTTAAAATAGGTGAAGAATAAAAAATGATTAGCCAAATCACAAGCTGCCGTGACGGACCTTGTATCGCATGACACATCATTTTTCTAAGTGATCTGAGTCCCCTGCATGCATGAAACATGCCTGTTCTATCATTCCCCAGTCTGGGAAGGCTATTCCCAAAAGGTCCAAAAAGGACTTTGGATGGTCCCCTTCCACTATGCAAAGACAGTAGGTGTTTCACAAAATCATAGATCCATAGAACCAGATGATCTAGAGGTCATTTCTGACCCAAACCATTATATGATTCTGTGAATGCTGTGTCCGAACATATGCAGACACTTATTATTCCCATTCCAGTTAGTTTGGGATTACAGATTGCATACTTTAACCTCACTTGGTTCAATTTTTGTTACTTTAATTAAAGTTGTTGCCCAAAATAATGTGCAATAAAAATTCCATCATCCTATTTCTGAGTCTTGTTATTGCTCTTGTTTATCTCTCTATTCCCTTTTGAGGAAGATGATGCATTTTTATCTCCATTATATCCAAACAATGACTCAACCTTCAATGACGACACAAAGCTGAAAACTTATTTCTGAGCCCCATCCTCAATAATGTATTCAACAGAGGTGTGTCTAGAAGCTGTAAGAAGACAAGAGCACAGAGAAGCTGATCCACCTGGCAGTCGGAGGACTTGGCTGCCACTGTTTCCGAGATGATTCCTATTTAACTACAAAATGCTTTCTAGAAAAGAAATTCTATCAAAAATAAATAATATAAACTTTAACACAAAGCTAAAAATTATCTGCTCGTGGCATTTCTTCCGTTTCCTTTCCAGCATGCCCCAGGATTTTGGCACTTGCTTTCATAATGTTGTCAGTCTGTATATTTTCATTTTCACTCTCCACAGAGAAAGTCTGTCATCAACATCAATCAAAAGGTAATACGAACTAATATGCCCTGCCTCTTTAATATATATCCAATGAAATATGCACAACCCAGCATCATTTTTTCTCAGCATTTTCCTGAATTTCGTCTACCATCCACCCATGAACACTTTTAAACATATAAAATTATCTTATATTTGGTAACAACTATGAGCTTATGCTTTTGGAGGTACTTGTAAACAAACAGTTTCCTCTCATAGAACTCAGCTTAAAAAGAACAACACCAGAGAAGTTCCTTTCAGACATGTAGGAAGGTATTTGGCAGAAAGAAAACAGTAACCTCACCTTTCTATTCTCTTAGCTGGGAGGTAGTGGAGTTTGCAGCACATGAATAAAGTGCTTCTGAAGGTTCAGCCAACCGAAGTCATATTCTCTCCTTCACAGTTATGGCTGTGTCTGAGGGAAACCAGGTCAGCTCCCTCAGTTCCTCTGGCAGGTGAACAACTTGTTCCCTCCTTTTTCTGTTGTTTGTTTAGAAATCAAAAGGAATATTTTTAAGATACAAAGCTGTTTGTATATGCCTTAATCATAGTCGTTTGTAGGGGAAACTCCTCTGAGGCCTTACAAGGAAAGGCAACCAAGCACCTGCTTCGGGGAGCAAGCCGTAGGGAGCTTCCTGAAAGATCAGTCGAAGCAAACAATTGCTGTGCTGGTGAAGGTTGGCTGAGGAAGACCTTGCTGTAACGTATATCAGCAGTGAGACATGGAGGAAGGTATGTAGGGCAAGACTTCTCAGCATATTTCAGCACATAAAGATGCAATCTGGGACCACTGGGATTTTTCAAAATGCCAGAGTGACTCAGGTGCTTTGCACCCACTTACTGGAAAGCCCTGTTTGTTTCTTCTGGTGCTTCAGTGCTTCCAGATGTAGCTGATCATCCGAGCATTGCGTACCCACAAATGCCCAGAGCTAAGTGGGAAAGAGATAGTCCTAAACCTCCTTCCTTAGATGTAGAGCCAAATTAACAGGCCAAATTGCAGCAGCAGCAAAGCAGCCCTCTCAGCCAAGGATCCTTTTCTGAGCCCATTGCCACAAGCAATGTTGTGGCAGGTGAGGGGACAGGTTGAAAGGATTTGGAGAAGTGCTGTCAGTCCCTGCAGGGAGTGAGGGGAGGACACAGCACCAGAAGAAATGTAGCTCAAGTAGATATCGATAACTTCCAAGTTACACATTGAAGCTAAAGTAAAATAGAAATCTCAGTATGTCTCTCTAAGCTCAAGAGGTCTGGGCATCCTACTGTGTCTCACATCACACACAATTGTAGTCTCCTATTTTCTGACATCAAAGCGTACTCAAAAGGTGGCAGCCTTATTTTTGATCACTTGTGCATATTTTTTCCATCCAATGTTCTGGGGAGCTCTTATAGCAGCCTTCCAGTACCTGAACAAGGCCTACAAGAAAGCTGGGGAGGAACTTTTTAGAAGGGTATGTAGTATAGGATGAGGGGGAATGGTTTTAAATTGGAAGGGGGAAATTTAGATTGGATATTAGGAAGAAATTCTTCACTACATGGGTAGTGAGGCCCTGGCACAGGTTGCCCAGGGAGAGAAGTGATGGCTGACCCCTCCCTGGCAGTGTTCAAGACCGGGCTGTGTGGGGCCTTGAGCAGCCTGGTCTAGTGAGAGGTGTCCCTACCCATGGCAGGGGAGGTTGGAATTTGATAATCTTTAAGGTCCCTTCCCACCCTAACCATTCTATGATTCTATATTTCTATTATATCATTCTTGCACACCTTTGTTTTACCCTTTGGCACACAACCATATTTTCGCCAGTACCATAAAACAGACAGAAAACCCTGAGCTTAGAATAATGTAGTGAAGAGTGTTAATGTTGGGCCTGGTAAAATGATGGTTCAAAATATGTTCTCCGGGAGGAGGAAGAGGTGTATTGTGTGCCATCATCATAATTGATGACAACTGTCACTGCAAAACTCCTGACTGCTGACAAGGATGCCACCTCATTATGCCCTGTGGAGTCCCCTCCCACCCCAATGGAGGATCCTGCTGCCAAACTACACAGATGTAGTTTTCACTTGGATTTCAGAATACCTTTAGTCTATCACAGCTGCAGCCTGGAACTCAGAGCAAATCAGGGAATGTCCCAGGCACTCTCATTTTTAAAAGAATTTCATATTGCTTCCTTTTTTTTAAAAAAAAAAAAAAAAAGTGTTTGAAGGTGCCCTTGTAATTGTGTGTGGTCACATATAACCACTGTTGCAAGATTGCTGTGGTTTCATATTACCATTAATCAATGCAACACATATTAACTAAGTACTTCGTTCTGCTCTTGCATGATTTATTAGGTCTTCCTTCATTAATGTGTTTGATCAGAAAACTAATTAAACAATGAACTGTGGCAGCAACACATACTTTGCATCAATTATTAAAAACAGGTTTCTTGGAGTGCAAATGTGGTAATGAATACTTGAGTTACCACGGGTTACACTTTATGTCAAATTATCTGAACTGTTAGTAGCGCTAATCCTCGGCTGTCCCATTTGTGAGCAAACTAGCTATGACGGTGTTAAAGACAAGCATGCTAAATTTCTTTCCAACACTTGATACTGTGTCTAACAGTATCTTGCTAGACAAAATGTCCAGCATGCAACTAGACAAAGCCATAACGTGTTGGGTGGGCAGTTGGCTGAAGGGTCATCCCAAAGGGTGATAGTGAATGAAGTAACAACAGACTGGTGGCCAGTCCCCAGTGAGGTTCTCCAGGGCTCCATTTCAGGTCCGGTTCTTATTAATGTTTTCATAAACGACCTGGACTCAGGACTAGAGGATGTCTAAATAGATTTGCAGATGACACCAAATTGGGAGGAGCTGTTGACTCCACTGAGGGTGGAGAAGCCTTGGAGAGGGACCTGGACAGATCAAACAGCTGGGCAATCACCGACAGCATGAAGTTTAACAAGGGCAAGTGCTGGATCCTGCACCTGGGAAGGGGCAGCATTGGCTGCACATACAGATTGGGGGGTCAGATGCTGGAGGCCAGCCATGCTGAGAGGGATTTGGGGGTCCTGGTCGACAGCAAGTTAACCATGAGCCAGCAATGTGCCCGGGCAGTCAGGAGAGGCAACTGTATCCAGGGGTGTACCAAGCATGGCACTGCCAGCCGGTCCAGGGAGGGGATTGTCCCGCTCTACACTGCACTGGTGCAGCCTCACCTTGAGTTCTGGGTGCAGTTTTGGGTGCCACAGTACAAACGGGCCACAAAACTACTGGAGAGTGTCCAGAGAAGGGGAAGGAGGATGGTGAAAGGTCTGGAGGGGAAGTCTTATGAGGAGAGGCTGAAGTCCCTTGGTTTGTAGAGCTTGGAGAAGAGGAGGCTGGAGGGAAGATCTCATCGCAGTCGGTGGCTTCCTGATGAGGGGGAGTGAAGGGGCAGGTGCCAATCTCTCCTTGGTGACCAGTGATAGAACCCAAGGGAACGGTATGAAGCTGCAACAGGGGAGGTTTAGGCTGGGTATCAGGAAGAGGTTCTTTACTGAGAGGGTGATCAGGCACTGGAACAGGCTCCCCAGGGAAGGAAGGGGTCACAGCACCGAGCTCGGCTGAGTTCAAGAAACGTCTGGACGATGAGCTCAGTCCCATGTTCTGGCCCTGTGTGGAGTGAGGAGTTGGACTCGATGATCCTTATGGGTCCCTTCCAGTTCAGGAGATTCTATGATTCTATTATTAACATCTGCTTTTCTGAAACAATATAAGGCCTTGTGTGTCATCTTCCTTACCAGTCACTAAGTATATCGTATCTGGAATTTGCTATGTTGAACACCAAAGATATGTAATAATGTCTCCATGAATAAAGTATGCTTTAATTCCCCTATGTAGAATTTTAACCTAACAAATTTCAAAGCTATTTGCTCACTTGTTCTTCAAAATTTATTCTTTCTGTGCCATTGTGCTTCATTTTCCCATGGTTTATTAAGCTTGGTTTATGCCAGTCAGGTTAACCGTGCTCTTAGTTATTCAGAACTTAGACAACATTACTTACCTGCCTGAGCCTCATTCCTCTTACATTCCACCTTCATATACTGAGAATCAAAATCAGGGGCTATATTCCTTCTTTGTTTCCCTCGTGGCTATTTCTGAGAGTGTCTCATATATATGTATACTGGAAGAATTAAAAAAAAATCAGTAGCGATCCCATCCATACCCCTAAAGAGGGAAGTACTTAGTACCTCTTTTTGTTAAATGCCACTCTGCTATTTAAAGGTCCCTTTCCCTGTCATAATTGATGATTGAGACAATAATCCAGCAACCACTTTATTTCATAAGTTTGATGGATTTCTCAAACCTGGGACCCAGCTTGTTTTGAGAAATATTGCATCCCTAGAACCATACATTCATACTGGCCTTATTAAAATGTACAGTTTTGAGAAGCAGTTTCCTCTTTATTCCCTGTTAATCACACTCTAGCTTCAGCCTTCTGCAGCATCATAAAGTACTTGGAGTGAATTTCCTCAGTGACAGTTTCAGATATTACTCAGATGATCTCCCAGATGTGGCTGGCCATGAGCTGATTAACTTCTCGACCAGCAGGATATTTGGAGGAATACATTTCTGTAATGGGTTTTAGCTTGTGCCAAGGGAAGTGAATATTTCCATGAGTGGGAGTTTACTGCCTTTCCTGAAATTGGCTTACAGTGTACTGTTGCCATCTGACTTACAAAAGGCACGCTCACTTCCATCTGGATGAGTTAGTAAGTTATCTGCCTGCACCTATCCTTCACTTCTAGCTGACAACCACACATTATGCAAATCCCTGCACTCTGATGAAGAACAAAGATGAGCAATAAGAAATCAGAGGTTTTCATAATCAGTGTACCTTTCTTACAGATTCTGTGTTCCTGAACAGACCTCCAGCTTCCCCACTGCCATCAGCTGAGCATAGCAATGATCCTCCTCTAAATAACTACTCACTGCCTTACCTTCTTATCAGCTCCTACTTTCTTAAATCCGAGTCTCACTAACAGAAATGTGGATCTGCCTTCTTTCTGCCTTATTTAGAACCCAGAGCACAGATACCCCATGTGTGCAATAAGTCCCTAAGAACCCCTGTCTGCTTTTGTAGGTGCTAAAAAGAAATGGGTTGTTGTTTTGAATAAGGGAAGGATTTCCAATTGAAACTGGTTTGAAATTCATTGCTTCATTTCTGTACTACTCCCATAAATGTTGAGCTTTTACCTATTACGAATTTACAAATATGTACATTCTACATATATTTGCAGCATAACATGAAAATCTTAAACAAGGTGCAATCAATAACATGGCTCAGCCTAACTGTCAGACCCAGGCTTTTATGCAGTATTCTCTAACAGATTTCACTGCATTAGATTACAGAGTGCAAGTACCAGGATGTTTTGGAGCATTCTAATGCTATATTATAACATGCTTAATGATTATGTTATGTACTGCCAGATAGACACACTGTTTCAGATAGAAAGATTCACTTTAATCAACCTAACTCAGAGAATCTTCAACCCATGGTACGGTAAATATATTATACTAGCTTTGTAGGCTGACCAGAGTTTGTTTGCACCTCATGGCTCCCTGATTTTGCATATTCTAGAGGTCGTCATTAACTGTGATATAGCTAAAAGGGCACTATTACCTATTGGGAAAAAAAGGAAAGAAAACCTAAACAACAAAAACTACAACAGAAACCCCAGCCCAAAAAAGCCCTAACCTTTCTGCATACAAAACACATGGTGCTTTTACTCAAGCAGAGATAATTTAAGGAAAGTGTTAGCCTTTATCTGAGATAAAGACTTAAACAGCAAGCTGCTATGAAAAATTAACGCTGATAAGTAGTCAGACACACTTCTACCTGACCCACAGCGCTCTCAGTTGTTTCCCCTTCCCCACAATTTGCTGTAACACTAACCCTCTTGTTCTGCGTTATCAGCTCCCAACCTCAGGCTGAGCTTTCAGGCTCTCACACCATTTGAACACCGCTGGCATCGTACTTCAAAAAGTTGCCTTCTGTTATCTCAGGCGTTTTGTGAAAGTCCGACTGTGGATGTTTTCCCCAAGTGAGTGCTGGAAACTGAATGCTTTGTTTTATCATGTGCCAGCTCAGCTACAGCACGTATTCTCTGTGCAGCCCTCAGAAGGGGATTTGAGCTTGTTATACACTTTAGAGTTCATTCAGAGCTCAGAGGCCACAGATCTGCTCACTGTCCTACAGCATGCGTTTCTGTTAGTGGCAGCACTGGAGTCCCCCTTAGGTGACATTTAAGTATTCATGCCTTTACTGCAGTGCCCCTCTCACCTTTACTGCAGTCCAAGGCATGGACCTTCAAAGCCAAAGCAATTTCCTGAGTGTTGCCCTGACATTGTCCAACCTTACTGAACTGTTAAAGCTTGCAAAGTACTTCTGGCTGCTTTGGGATACGGTAGAACGAGGGGAAGAATGTTTCAAGGGAAATTCCTAATGCTTAACCTGTAGCACTCTTTTTAGGATTTGGCAACAAATTCCCAAGGTTGGGATGGGATGAAAAATTTTATTTTTTGGAAAGAAAAAAAAGAAAGTCAGTTCAGGGAAGACCACACATAGAGGTCAGGTAGTGGTGAGCTCTTCTGCCATGTCGGTTGCCCCAGGACAACATCTGCTCCAGAAGGTTGTCTCCATGGCATCATTTTCCTATTCAAATTGCTTTTAATTCAGTAGGGTTTTGTCCCTAGATATTTTATTTTTGCCAGTGCCCAAGTTTAATGTGCAAGCTTACTGTGAAAGCTTACTGCACCAAAAGCCACCAGAACAGATGATTTATCTTTCCACTGTCCTAAAGAAAAGTCCCCAACTTGCTTGTGGTTTTCACAAATGGAATGTGGTTTACATTTCTGGTTGCATTTTGCTAGTTACTGCAGCATAATGAAGCTGTGTGGCTCATGAGACAGAGGAAAGAGGAATTTTAAGACCCATTCATTATGAAAAATGGTTGGAGAGAGACCTCTTAAAATGAAAGAGTAGAAGCAGCTAGTTTGCTAGGCATTGCTTTTGGACAACTGCTTGATAAACCTTTTTTTCCCCACAGAGTTTGCTGTGGAGGTTTTAAACTAGGGTGCTTCTGCCAGTGATAATTCATCTCCTCACCCATGGGGTAGGCTACTTGGTGTCCCTCCAGGGTGCCCAATTCTCTGTGCAGCTGAAGATCCATGGATCTCAATGGTCTCCCATACCCTTCCTCTGCTGTATGTAGCAGGAAGGAAGTGTCCACACAGTATTTACTGCTTACCTTTCAGGCTAATTCCTTGTCTCTGAAGACAGGCAGCTCAAAACTTCAGTAGACTTGCTGTTTCTCAGAGTCACTCATGTAGCAACCTGGCCCTCAGTTTGCATCAGGGCAGCAGAGCAAATATCTCTACCTTTTTTCCCTCTGATAGAAAGTACTGCTTGTGCACAAAGACAGCCTTCTGTCACTACACAGAAGACATCCAAGCTCACTTTAAAACACACAAAGAAAAGCACACAATTTTGCATGGCAGACTGTTATTTGTAGGAACATGAAGATCCCGGAGATATAACCCAGCTGCTGTACGCTGATATTTCAGCCTTCAAAGTACTGTTCTTTCTTCTATGTTGGGCCACTGTTACTGTGAAAACCCATGCTGGGAAGCTTTAGATAGATTCTTTATGCCTTTCTGGTGTCCCTTTAGTTCCCACTCCCTAGTGTACTACAGGAAGAAAAAAATTGTGACAGTTTGGGTGGTTTGTTGTGTTTTTTTTTCCTAAAGGATTAAAAAAAGTAATGTTCTCCAAGAGCACACACTGAATTATGCTGAAGCATTTGCACTGCAAACGTTATTCTAGTTAGATCTCATACTTTTCAAGTCATTACTTCTCCCTTGGGTCCCCAAGGCATTGAAGGCAAAAGGCAGATGTTGCTTAGTAGTGCCTGTGTTCTTGAACCCAGACTTGATCCCATTCTTCTTACCGTGGTGCAATCAAGAGTAACACATGCTTTTGTCTCTCAGGTAAAAGTGCTAGCTTACATCCCAATGAACAGTGCCAAGACTGAAGCAAGTTTTCTTCAAGCTGACCATTTTGTCAGCCATTTTTCAAAATGAAAAACAATGAAAACAAAGCCTAGCACTCAAAAGTGAGTGTTAGAGAAAGACCTATTAGACTAGAAGTAAACCCAGTGTGGTGGTTTAGCCCTGGCTGGAGGCCAGATGCCCACCAAAGCCAGTCTATTACTCCCCTTCCCAGGTGGACAGGGGAGAAAATATATATTAAGAGGCTTAGGAGTCAAGATAAGGACAAGGAGAGATCATTTTATCAGCGACGATATGGGCGAAACAGACTCAACACAGTGCAGGAAAGAACTATTCTAATTTATTACACTACACTAGAAAGAACAGTGAAGAACCGGAGTCAGGAGTGCAATCAAATCTTAAAACAAATGCAACCAGATCTTAAAAACACGTTCTCCCCACCACTCCCTTCTTAGCAGACTTTAATCAGAATCTTGTTCCCTTCTTCCCCCCCGCTCGAAGTACGGGGGGGCAGGGACTGGGAAAAATGGGGTTCTCAGTAGCACCTTCCCCCCACCCCTCCATTCTAAGCAGAATTCCCTTTAGCCATGATTTTACTCCCTTCTTCCCCCCCTGCTCGCAGTACAGGGGGGGGCAGGGACTAGGAAATAATAATGGGGTTCTCGGTTACTTCATGAGCTGTTTTCCTTTCCCAGATCTTAAAACACCTCTACCTCCCCACCCCGCTCCCTCCTTAGCAGACTTCAATCTAGTCATGATTTCACTCCCTTCCTCCCCCCGATCACAGCACAGGGGGGCAGGGACTGGGAGACGGGGGCTTCGGTCAGTTCCTTGCAAGTTGGTTTCCTTCTCGGCCGGGGGGGGGGGAAAATCCATTCCACACACCCTCCCCCTGCTGCACCGTGGGGTCCCACGCACTAGAGACAGTCCTCCACGAACTTTCTCCGTGTGTCTCATCAGCTGCTCCGCCTGGATCCCTGCTGTGGCGGGCAGCAATAAATCACAATGTCTCTCAGTCCCAGTCCTCCACGGGGTCACCAGCCTCCCCCCAGCAAACCTGTTCCAGTGCAATTCTCTCTCTCTCTCTCTCGCTCATCTCTGTAGGTTCCAAGTGCTGGCAGGGGCTTGCTTCAGCGTAAGGGTCACAGCGTCTTCTCTATGTCTCCACCTGCTCCATCCAGCGTGGAGCCCCTCCACGGGCTGCAGGTGGGGTCTCGGCCTTTACCATGGGGTTTCTCCACGGGCTGCAGGGGCATCTTTCTCTCTGGCACCTGGGGCGCCTACTCCCCCTCCCCGGCCTTGGTGTGCACAGCTCGTTACAGCTTTTCACTCCCTTCTCCGGTGGCAAAATGCAGCTGCTTCCAGGTTGTTTTCTCCTATATGTGATTCTCAGAGGCGCTGTGACTATCTCTCATTGGCTTGGCCCTGGTCAACAATGATTCTGGCCTTGGATTGTTTACATTTTGGAGCTCCAGAGAATTCCAGCAGCTCCTCACAGCAGCCATTTTCTGCACCCCCTGTTCTTTTCCAGCACCCAACCTCGCAAAACCACGACACCCAGAAACCCAGAATAGTTTCTGAAGACAAACATGCTTTATTTGAACCAAACTATCCAATCCCTGTCATTTCTTTGCAATTCTGTAACATGCTTAGGTGGGTGTGTGTGTCCTAAAACACATCTAAGAAAAATATGCACAATGCCATCACACAGTTGTTGGGATTATTCAGAGAACAGAGAATGAAAGGCCAAACTAAGGAGGACACAGTCTAGCCTGTGGAAACTTGTGTATGTAGTGTTTTCAACAGATACCTTTAGACATGAAGAAACCTGGACCCTGATAACTTTTCTTTCACCCTGTTGTCTATTTCTGAGACTGACAATCCCAAAAAGACACTTGTGTATTTTCTGGAGCCAACAGGAATTATTGGAGAACCGTACCTCCTGTCTGGTCCTAGACAAGGTAGTCATGTTTCTATCCAGATGTACTGGCTACACATGAAACAACAGAGTCAACGACCTGCATTTACTACCACCAGCAGCTGAGAAGAAGGTGGACATAAGGAAGTCAAAGATATTTTGCCAAGAGGCATGTTAGATCTGTGTAAGATGCTCATGTTAATGCAGAGTGCCTGTGCCTGGGGTGAGAGGGCAGGTCCAGTACTCATCACCATCATCATCATAATCCTCAGCTGACCGTACACTTCTGCAGCCCTACACACAAGTGTGTCATGCCAGGTGCACAGAGGCTGCTCAGCCAGAAGGCTGTGATGCAAAAGCTATAAACAAACCTTTGAACTGCACGCAGCAATTTATTTTTTTTCCTTTCATGGTACCATCAAATGAGCACTACTGAGCAAAAAGTTGAAAGGAAAAGCCTGCTGAAATAGGCAACTGATCCTAAGTTTGCTGCTTGAAATATTTTAATGTGCCTCCTTGCAAATTCCTCCCCCTCATTTTGGAAGAATTTGTACCGCATAAACCCTCAATATTTGATTTCTAAGTGTAGTGTAATCTTTCTTGGGTATATGGGAGGGTATAGTTTTGTTTCTTCTCCTGTATTTCACTGAGATTAAATGACTAAAAAAATTCAAAATTAATATAAATACTCTGAAAGCATTTTGTGTTTTTTTCTTTACATTCTCCTAATACTTTAAGGAAAAATACCACTTACCTAAAGTTTGCTCAGACAATTAACTTCAGTTATCCTCACCAGGTACTTCTAACAGGTACTTCAAGATTTTTTTAAAATCCCAAATTCAGACAATTATTTGCAAGCTTTCCAGCCATCTCTTCACATTCAATGCTCAGGAAGTCTGTATTTCCTCTGAGCGTTGTACTGCAGATATAGCCCTCAAAGGAATTTCAGAGTCTTTATAGGTCTGCAGGTTCTTATGGTGTTGTCAGTTCCGCAAGGTTAAGTGCTGAAGTCTGAACATAAGCAGTAGCTGGATAAAAAAAGGAATGGAATATTTTCCTTGTTATTTTCTTTGTTTGTACCTCTACCATTTTCACAGCCCCTCATAAATAACTCTTTTTGGTTCTCTGTCCATTCCTTTTGTACTTATACTACAGTTACTGTAACTATAGCTACTTTTATAACTCACCATAGAGCAATGCAAACACAAATCAAGAATAAGTTTCCAATGAATTGCAGCATCAAGAATTTCTCATGCAGGCTACTGCCAAAGGTAATTCTGAAGGCTTTTTTGTCAGTAAATGCTTCACAGCATAATAAAATGAAATCGTTTAAGGCAGGCAGTCACAGGCTGTAAAAGATATCACATATAACACGATGACATTTAAAGAGGCTTCAGAAGTTGTGTAAGTGCAACCTGTATCTAAGTCAAGGCATTATGTCTCAAACTTGCTGCTGTACATTTTAATATTTTGCTTCAGTGTGACATTAACTCCCTTTGGCATCTTTCGAAATCATAAATCCATACGAATCAAAAGTTTAAATATTGTCAAGATAAATAAAAGTGTAGTGATGTGCCTGGAGGGACTCTTAAGGTCTTTGCTTCCTTTTAGAAACTGTCACCAAGTTGAGGAGAGGTTGGCATGAATTTTCCTGTTTCTGATGGGATAACTCAGGGCTGAATACTCCCAGAACTGAAGCTGCAGGAATAGGAAATGGACTGTTGAGTTTACTGCCCTGGTTAGCTCAGTGTACATCATTGTTCCACCACATTCATCTCAGGTGCTTCGTGTTAGTTGAATATGAACAGTTCTGCACAAGACAACAGTAAAAGGAATGGTAAACCTAGGGAGGGTATCTTCATATTGTCCCCATAGTCTCGGTTTCCCCTGCACTAAGTAACTACCATAACACTCAACAGACTCAGATGTTCCCACCTTGTTCCTGCTTAACGACAAGGTGGAAGAGCTTACTGAAGATCTGGAAACACTGCCTGGACTATTCAGCCTGCAACATTTCTCTTGCCAACGGATCAAAAATCTAGATTCAGAATTTCATCCATTCCTTCACTGAAATGTCAACTTTTTTGATTCAATTTATTTCCATAAAAAGGTGGGACATCTAAAGAAAGCATTTTCACAAAGAGAAAAAAAAATAAAAGGGGGTAGGGATTATTAATCAGCTCCAAAGTCATGCTCTTGCTCTAGTGTGATGTGCTGTGGGAAAAAAGCTTCCTTCTTACTTTTATGTAAAACATTTCATGAACTTCTCATGCTATATTGACATCTAATAAACACACTGACAGGTCTACTGTTTTTAATGTCTTAAAATGTTTGCAGCTTCATTCATGTGCCAATGTACTCAAGGGACACCCATCATATTTGTATTAGGTCATTCAATATTGTTGGTTTTAAATGTAGATTGAATAGAACTGTGTCCTGCTCTGAGATAGGGCTCTAGGGTCTTGAAGGAGATACAGAGTTTTGTCCCTTGTGTGCACTCCTCCACAGTACTAAAAAGGATCAGGAAGCACATGGGTGTGCACACATGTGCGCACATCTGTATACATCTGCATGTGTATTTTCATCTGAATGTGAGATTAAGAGTGAGTGAAAGTCTCCATCCTTGGAGGTACTCAAAACTCATCTGGACATGGTCTGGGACAATCAGCTGTAGGTTGCTCTGCTTGAGCAGAAGGTTTGGACCACATGACCTCCAGAGGCCACTTCCTACCTCAGCCATCCTGTGACTCTGATTATGTGAATTCTACAGCTAAGAATAATAAAAGTTTTAAAAAAACACTAAAGCCTACTCTGGTGAAATATAAGTCGAAAATCAAATTTTGCTTCCTTGGAAGCAGTATTATTAGTTCAGGACCATTAAGAAGAGTAAATGTCCTGTACAGAAGTCCACCTCTCATCTGTCCCTCCCTCCCTCCACCCATCCAACCATGTATGTGGAAAGTGCTCTGACAGAACTTCTATCAGAATATGTAGGGATTTTAAGAAGATATCTTTTTTGCATTGTCTTTCCTGCTTGGCCACATCTCTCCCCTTTCCCCCCTTCCCAAGTTAGGATCTATCCCCAACCACAATTTAATACCTCGATTTTCTTTCTGCTCTGCTTTTGCCCAAGTGGGAATTGAGTTCTTTGTCTCAAGCTGGTCCTTCAGTTATGCTTTATTTTAATGCCATAATTGTCTCATGAAATACTACACTGCAGGAGTAAGACTATTCTTTTTCAAGAGCATCTACATTTCTTCAAGTGAGTTTAAAGTGTACTCAGTATCTGTCCACACCTTCAATAACTAAAAGTTCAGTTGGCAACTTACCAACTTCAAGAAGAAAAGGATCTTAAACTGAAATAGGAAGATCCTCTGAGAATGTCCTTGCAAATACCATGACGTTTATGGCACACAGCCATTAAAGCTGAAGACTGTGTAAACTTTAAGTGAACTCACCTGTAAGCCAGGACTTTGTTAGCATGTCTCTTGGGTATGATTACTAAATATTCATGCTTTACTACCCCACAAATAGAAGGGAAAAATGCATCTGCAGGAAAAGCAGATGAGCAAAAATAAGCAAAGGGCAGAATGGTGCACCAGCGCTGCAGACCGCTGCTTGTGTTACAGCACCAGAGAGAGAAAGGTCATGAGCAGGAATGAGGTCCCCTGGCCCCACCACCAAACTCATTGCTATGCATCAGCATTTCAGAAAGAAGATGTTTGCTTTATTTTGTTTATAGTACCTAAGGGTTAGAGGATAATCAAGACTGTGTGACAGACATGGATGGTTGAACACAGTGTGTAGGGGTGGTCAAGCCTACCAAAGCTGTGATTCAACTTTAACACTCTATTTCCAAAAGTGGCATCACAGATTCAGCCCCAGGTAGCAGCTGAGCACCCCGCACTGATCCCTCACCCCTTCCCTGAGAGGAGAAACAGATGAAGCCCCACAGTCTGGGAAGGGGAACAGTAACAGAACCCTGACAGAATTCACACACGGTGTAACACTGAGCACTTTACTGGCCTTTACTACTACAGCACTGCTGTACTGTCAGTACAGTACGGCACTGTACTGACCCAACACTCAGGCTATCCTGTGCAGACCTGGCCCTCCCCTTTTATGGGGATGTGATGTCAGATGCTGTGGAAATAGCCTGGGGCAACTCAGCTCACCTGTGCTGGCTGCTTGGGGAGGTTGACTCTGGCCTGGGCAGAACCAGAACACAGATGACGCTACAAAAATAGTCTGTCATGGACGATTAAAGATATCAAATCTTCATGGAGGGAATAATCTTTCTGGCCTGGGTCTTAATCAACAGGACTGAGGACTGATCACTAAACCCCTGTTATTTTAAGCAACCTGTCACAGTTTAACCCTGTCCAGCAGCTCAGCCCTGCACAGCTGCTCACTCCCTACCCTAAGGCAGGGTGGGTGAGAGAATCAGGAGGGGAAAAGTGAGAAAATTTGTGGGTTGAGATAAAGAGAGTTTAACAGGGAAAGCAAAAGGAAAATAAAACAAGGAATTCATTCCCCACTGGCCATGGGCAGGCAGGAGTTCAGCCATCCCCAGGAAAGCAGGAGTCCGTCACACATGATAGTGACTTGGGAAGGCAAATGCCATCACTCCAGTCATCACCCCTTCCTTCTTCTTTCGCCAGTTTTATATGCTGGGTGTGACACATGGAATATCTCTTTTGTCACTTGGGGTCATCTGTCCCAGCATAGTGCCTAGTTGGAGGCTTGTAGCTAACAGTGTGCCCCAGGGGTCGGTACTGGGTTCAGTCATATTCAACATATTCATCAATGACCTGGACAAGAGAACAGAGTGTACTCTCAGCAAGTGTGCTGGCATTACTAACCTGGGAGGAGTGGCTGGTACACCAGCAGGCTGAGGTGCCATTCAGCAAGACCTGGACAGATGAGAGGACCCAAATGAAGTTTAACAAAGGCAAGTGTAGCGTCCTCCCCTAGGGAAGAACAACCACAGGCACAAGTATAAGTTAGAGGTTGACCTGCTGGGAAGTGGCTCTGCAAAGAAGGACCTGGGAGTCCTGGTAGACAAGAATCTTTTCATGTACTCTTGGGACCAAGAAGGTATCCTGGGGTGCACTAAGAAGAGTGTGGCCAGCAGGTTGAGGGATGTTACCCTCCAATTCTACTCTGCCTCGGTGAGGCCACATCTCATGTCCAGTTCTGGGCTCCCCAGTTCAAGAAAGGCATGGAACTACTAGAGAGAGTCCATTGGAGGGCAACAAGGATGATGAGGGGACTGGAGCATCTCTCATATCAGGAAAGAGAAGACTGGAGAAGAGAAGACTGAGAAGGGATCTCATTAATGCTTATAAATGTCTAAAGGGTGGGTGTCTGGAGGATGAGACCGGCGTCTTCTCAGTGGTGCCCAGTGACAGGACAAGAGGCAATGGGCACAAAATGGAACACAGAAGTTACTGCTCAACATGAGGAAAAACTTCACTGTGAGGGTGACAGCACAGGCACAGGCTGCCCAGAGAGACTGTGAGGTCTCCTTTGAAGGATATTCAAAACCTGCCTAGACACAATCCTGTGCAACATGCTCTAGGTGATCTTGCTTTAGCAGTGGGGTGGACTAGGAAGTTCCTTCCAATCCCTGCCAGTCTGTGATTCCATGATTCTGTGAGTCAAGTCTGTTTCACCCGTAACACTAGTTGGTGAGTGATCTCTTCCTTTACTTATCTGAACCCACTTTTGTATATTTTCTCTCTCCTGTCCTGCCAGGGTCAACCTACTATGCACTTATCCAGTTGCCTCAACCATGCTCAGTGTGCTTTTACAAAATTGGCATTTTGAATCATGAGTAAAATGTTTATTGAATTACTGTGGCATTGATTTGTATGTGATAACATTTTCTATGCATTACCTATAAATGTGAACATGTTGATGGCATGCCTGAGCCCAGAACTTGGATGACCTGTACAATGTTTAAAGCAGTTGGTGGCTCCTTAGTGAGTGGCTGCTGTTCATGCCAAAGACAACAACATTTTTGTTAGCAACTCAGATGGGCATAGCATCTAGCTATTAGGGAAAGCTCTATTTATTGGAAATGCTCAGAAGTTTAAAATTAGGAAATGATAGCTAATTTCTTATACATGTTCTTGATGTGGGATAATTTATATTAAATGTTTGATAGTTTTAAGACTGAAAAACATCTTCACCGAACCCTTTTTTTTTTTTTAATTTGTAAGTCTCAGAGATGTGAAAATAATTAGTACTGGTGCCTGAAATGCTTATTTTTAAGGTTTTTTTATTTATTGGAGCAAAGCTATTAGACAATCTTGCAAACGCTCAGCGAACTCAGTTAATGTTAGAAATCTTTGAACTGAGCAGTCTGAAAGTGATAAATCATTAAAAAACATAAAGTTTAGAGAAGAAGCTAGAATCTATAACTAAACCCTAAGTGTAAATTCATATCCCTTGAATAGCACATTGTAAAAATGAGAGAGGTTTTAACAAGTTAACAGATGCAGGGACTGCTGAGAAGTAGCCACTCAGCTTTCTAAGCACACCTTTTCTACATGGATGTGGAACAAGTTGTGTCTCTAAATGAGTAGAGGTAGTAACTAATGAACAGTCATCCAAATAACGGACCTATAGCTGTTGTAGCTATTTGCTATGTAGTGTTGCTCTACCACACAGATCCAATGGCCCTGCCTCTAAGTAGCACCAAACAAGAAACAAACGTTTCTGGTGTTCCCACTCAGTCACCACGGGCACAGGTACATCCATGGAACTAGACGGATTTAGTGAAAGGGCTAAAGAGACCATCCTCACAAGGAGCAGAAAGGCATTAATGCAGCTAGGGCTGGAACTGGGCTGCCAGGCCATGCTTCTCTCACAGCTACAATGTGTTACAGTCACCAGTAAGTTCTGCTGGTGAAGCACAAAAGCAGACATCCGTCCTGTATGTTTAACTAGACAGGCTTGCAGTTGCTTGGCGTCGCCAGAGAATATGGGAATCAGCCCCAGCAAGTTACCTTTTCCACGTCATACCAAAGACAATAATGACTTTATTTGTATTTGCTTTCAAGAGGTCACATTTCTTGCCCTTTGTTGAAGAGAAGCCTCATGAAAAAAATACACAGGCCCAGCTGGGAGCCTAGGTGCAGGATGTGGTTACTATGCAAACTCCATGAGACGCACCTGACTGCTCTGGGAAGTTTCTGAGGGTTTCTTAAACACAGAAAAGCAGGAGCCAATGGAGAAGCTGAACCCTCTAAAGGAAAGGAAGGCTCTTCCATTGCCATGCATTATGTACAAAATTGAAGGGAGGGAGCAGTACAAGATTTTTTTTCCCCTTTCAGTCATGGTCCAGTCCCAATCTGACACAGTGGAGTTTTAAAGCCATTCCTGTTTACAAGCCTTAAAGACTTGGGGCCTACAGCAATGGAAAGGACATACATAATAAAAGTAACGAGGATGTTACAGCTATAATATCTGTTCCTCTAGAAGCTGGGCAATTTTCTCAGCAGAGAAACATCAAACTTGTAACCTCAGTTCACTGCAACCTTATGATCTCTTGGTTCATAAACCTGTCACTATGGCTTACTTCCATAAACTCAGATTGAAATTGCTTTAGTGCAATCATGTCTGGTCTATTAACTCACAAATTGTCTTGATCCTTTGAAGATGGCAGCAGTTGCATGTCCTCAACATAGAACAGTAAAATAATAATAAAAAAAAATCCTCCCTCTTTCTTCTTGCACACAAAATCCGTTAACCTACTGCACAGCATCCGAAATGAACTCTGCAGCAGAAGGAAGGAAATCTGTGTTTGGTCTGTTTGGTAAATAAACCCAGAGCTCAGAGCATGGCTGAGCCACAGGGACAGGTTTATAAGTCAACAGATCGTAAGGATTCAGGGAACAGAAGTGCCAAGACTGATGGTTATCTGATGAGAAAATTGCTTTTGGAGAAAGAATTTAAATTTGCTTTAAGTGAATGTTTGAGCAAGCAAGTTTCAACTTCATTTTCTATAAATGCTTATGACAGAGAAAAATTAATCACATCTATCTACAGAAAGGGAAAACAAAAAAGATTATGAGAGGTTTTATCTGAAATTACAAGTTAAGAAACAAAAGCCCTCTTAGTAAATATTCCTGTAAGGTTTTTTCTTTTGTAGTTACCCAAGACATACTTGAAGGCATGCAGTAGGCAAATAGGACAAATAAAGGAGTTTGCATACACCTACACAGGCCACTGTAACACAGAAGGAATCAAGCTATTGTCTTCTTTCTGTATTTTTAACTGGAAGTGCAATATTCACAATAGCAAAAAAAACCCCAAAAAAATCCCCAGTGGAGTACAATGACAAGTACAACACAAAAAATGAGATTAAAAGATTCACCAGAGGAAATATAACAATACCAGGAAAACTTTAAAAATATTTTCCTCATCACAATCTCCAGAGGAGAAAGAAAAATGACCTATGCTCCCTCCTCCTGACCAATTCCAGTTGCTTGCACCTGATAGAACTTCTTCGTTGTGTACACCATGCATAAAGAGAAATAAATCCTTCCTCTTGCTCCACAGCTCTTCAGACATTTCTGCAGTTGGTTCAACATGGAGGAGAAACTCTCTGGCAGCTGTGCTGTCTCCCCTTCCTGCCTTCCTGACTCCCAGAAGGGGACTGAAGCATGGGATGGCACACGAACACCAGCACACAAAAAACTCCTCTCCACTCTCACGTAAACTCCTCCTGCGCCCATTCATCGAGGGTGGTCACTTGGGTGGCTCAGGGCTTGCAAGGCTGCCTGACAGCAGACCTGGGGACAACTTCACTGGGATCTGCAGACGTACAAGTGGAAAGATGAAGCTCAAAGCATCAAGACAGAATAAAACTGACCAGGGCAGCTTGTCCAGCAAGCAGGCTAGGTATTTCAAAGTGTAAGAAATTACAAAACTGTTTGCTGGAAAGCAAGCATTAAAAAGCTAATACAGACATTAAAAGGTCAGATACATCCCTTTGTGGGCCATTCTGCATGACTTTTAAGAATAATATCATGTGCTTGAAGCTTTTCAAAAATGGGAAATATGACATGTCAGTTCACTCGTTCATTTTCCCATGGTCACTGTTTTCTCGACTGAGAATCTGAGATGGTTCCTGACACACAATATTAGTATTTAAAAAAAATTAAATCTAACTTTTAAGAAAATAAAATTTATTAGTTTTTTTTCTCCAGTTAAATTCCCCAAAAATACAGTCCTTGAAGTTACACTGCTATTAAACTCAAAAAAAGACATAATGGATAACATAATTTAGGGACACCCATTGACGTAGCAGCCACTTATATCAGCTGAAGACAGAAGTGACACACTTTGTAGACACTAACTTAAACTGAAAAAAGAAACTTTTTCATAAATTTCTTTTTTTTCTGGGGGAGGGGGGTTCTGTCCTATAGTTGTATTTCCTTTCCCAAAGCTTTGTCCAATGAATATCTGGCACAAATCTTCTCGGTACTTGCTAGGGTTTCCTAGCATGTCCCAGTTGCTTAATCCTGACTGTATTCATTGGATGCCTTCAAATCATTTCCTTCTCAGCAGGATCTAAGGGTTCTTACACAGCCTCCTCTGTACACTCACAAAATCTGCTCAGGACAGTCCTCACAAATTCATGCCAGCAGCTTTGTCTCAATTCATCTATTTCTTCAACAGTTTCAAAACATGAACAGTAGCTTTGGTTTGTTCAGCATACAGTGATAATTAGTTCCCTTCTTGTTTTTTGCCTCTCATTTCCAAGTGGAAAATAGTCACTCTGAGGCACTCCTTGTTCTAATTTAAGAACCAGGCCCTTCCAAATTCCCTGGAGATGTTGCAGTGAGTCTGGATGAGCCTGACTTGTAGGAGAAGACATTCCAATTTTCTCATTGACAACTTCATCCTGCATTCCTGGTTGTTTAAATGTGAATATTGGCTGGTTAGCACCAATGCACCAGGGCTGTTTCCAGTTCATCATCAAGATGCTCAACCTCCAAGTGACACCCCAAACTTTCACAGTGCATAGTCAGACCAGCCATCCCCACAAAGGAAAAGCCTCATGCAACTGCAACTGCATTGCTGTTCATGTTGTTTTGTACCTGCAAATCTGATTTCCCAGCTGTGGAAAGCTAACACTAACCTTTTCTTAGGAAGTATTTACTTACACAAGTATGAGAAGGATTGCACAGCAAAGTGCCTAGCTGCAGAATCAGGGCTGCCATCCCACTTGTGACTGGAAAGGACATTGCTGTGAGATTTTACATGATGGAAGTGTGTGCAGTGCAACAAAGCTCTTGGAATAAAAGATCTGAAGAATTAATCAGCTTGTTTTGAGGCATGTTGATGGCAAAGGATTTGACTCCAGGCTACTAGTGTCTGATGTTGTCCTTGCTGGCATTGAAACTATTCACACGGAAAGCAGAGCTTTGTCCAGTGTAACTAACTCACAAAGACAACTAAGGCCAGGGTATCTCAGGCTGAATTCCCTTCACTCCTTCCCACCTTCTCTGAATAAATGAACTTCCTTACATTGTGACAGACCAGGGAGATTAATTCAGAATGTGTGTGCACAGTACACCTGGCAGGAACGATAAAGCCTGGCTCAAAGAGCTAAGATGAAACAAAGGCATAAATAATACTGGAGAAGGATTTACAAAAGGACAAAATATGGGCAGCCATTTAGAGGTGACAGTAATTACTTAAGTAAATGTCAAAACTCTTCAAAGAAACCGGGGCGGGGGGGGAAGTATTCATGAATATTTAAGGCTGAAAAGTGTGAGCATGATGATTTGCCATTTGGAAGGTTATGTTCCTGTCTTATCTTCCTTGTGATAGCTACAGGAATGGATATTAAAATCTGTGACATGAAGAACTTTTACTCTTTGAGGGCCTATTGATTCCTAGATGTATTGAAACCAATAGTCTTTTAATTCACTCAGGGCACCTACAAAGACTTATTACCATTCCTGAACCTAGCCACTGGGATTAAAACAAATAACAGAAAGAACTTCAGATACCTGTAAACACATAGAGGTGCTTTCCCTGCCATTGCCAGTATCTCCTGGCCACAGTGGGATAAAAGAAGTTCAGGAGCTGATAGATGATCGATCATACAGCGTGCAGCAGTGCCCACTCAAAGATGGGGAGATGTGTAGTGCTGCTCTGCCACATGCATTCCTCCACCATTAATGTCTTTTCTACTGAGCTCCCTACTACCTGGCTATCACTGAGTGAATGGTGGCTTTGATGTCAAGTATTCATAGTTGCATTTTTTTCCTCTTTCTTTTCCCTAGGCCTTTATTGCCAAAAAAGAATATCCATTAGGTTCATAGCCAGATGAAAATACTTATTTTCTTGCATAGGTAAAAGGTTGCTTTCAGACAGGAGTATTTCTTTTTTCCTTAAGCTAATGCAAAATCTAACCTCTTAACCGTATGGTTCCAGTCTGTATGTCAGGGCTGGTGGTATCACTGGTTATTTTATCTTGCATTTTCATTCAGAAAATTGCCACTCAGAACCCTCAGTCACAGTGGAGGGAAAAAAATTAAATTTAGACGACACCGCTCATCCCCTCACCTCCCCTCAGTCCCTCAATCCAGGGTGAAGGGCTCCAAGGAAACATGCCATCATGGTCTGGTATAACAATCACCAAATCACTTTTTTGTGTGCCTGGGCTCTTTTAACCCTAGAAACTAAGCTTTTCTAAAAAAAAAACCCCACAAAAAACCCACAAAAAACAAAACAAAACCAACCACACTCCAAGGCAGAAGAGGGCTATTCATTTAGTGAATTAAGTGTGCAGCTGCAAAGCACAACTCAGAGAAACTGGTGTTCCCGGGAGACAGGTTTCCATGAGGTACTAGAACTATTAGGGCTTTGCTCTTAGTCCTATTAGTCCCTCTAAGCTTCTGCTTTTCAAGCAACAAAGCCAAATATTGCTCCACAACACCAGGAAGTTTTCTGCACATTTAGTACCAAACCGAGTGGAACCAGTGTCCTCCTTCCCAGTCGAGATCACCCATACCTTCTGTTACCAGCTATTATTATTGTTAGTCCAAGTGTGTGTTTGTGTTTTCTAGTAAGTACCTGGCAATTCTATGATTCTGTGATTTTGTTCCAGGAAATTAATTGCTGCTTCCTTGTCTTGTCTGTAGCCTCCAGCGTGTTCTGTATATGTGTATAGACAGGTTATTAATATTCGGCATACATGGTGACAGGTCCTTTCTCTGTAGACCCTTAGAGAGACTGAACACTTCTACATGGGTTCTGCAGACTACTGTAAAGACTTTACCAGCTGTGGTAGTTTAATGGACTATTGGATAGGCTTACTAAAATTAGAGCATTAACACCTAGTTATTCCATACTACTTAATTTTACCTTGTCATTGTAGGGCAGGACTAGAATCCTCCTCCAGGCTGAAAAGCAGCATGTTAAGTCCACCTATCACTGTTCAGAGTAATAGCACTGCCATCATAGTCAAAAGGAATTTATTTCTTCATCTATATGAGATTACCACTCCTTTCAATCAACTGTCTCAGGCTTTACAGCCACCGCTGAAGAACACATCCAGCTTCACTTGTTGAGAACTACTTGTGCCTTTTCTTCCGTATGTAGAGCCATGCCTCAAAACATCCAGTTCTATAGGTCCCAAGAGCTAATGTTGTGAGGAAACACCAGTCTCAGCTTCCTTAACTCCTGATGCTAACATGAATTCTTGTGCTGTTTATTTTTTACTCTTCATCTCGCAATCACTTTCAAATGGCCAATTTCTGATAACTTTTCCCACAGAACATTATAGATTACAGACTTCCAATAGATGATCCCATTTTACATTAATATGCATTTACTTATTTATTTGGCTTCTCTCTTAAAAAGTGAAACTTGCTACTTTAACAAGATTCAAAACATCTGCATTTAAAATCATGTTCGCTCATCAGAATTTAATAAGCTTTTCTACTCTGATCTATGTATTGATTCCACCAACTCCTACAGCTTTGTTCACTTTTACATTTTCCCCCTCCATTTTTCATAATAGGAATTAAAAATGTATAAATCAGGCTTTCTTTGAAATGAGAATATATTAATTTTTTTTTTTTTAGTCATGTGATGAAGTGATGAAGCAGAAGAAAGTCTCTAATACACTGTGCTTGCCATAACAAGCTGTCTTGTGATTTACACCATTCTTGAGAAGCTCTTGTAGTGCAAATGCTGTTCATGGATTTGCATAATACCTACCACACTCTAGCCATAGACTTGATGCATGCTGTGAGTAAAGAAAAGACAGTCATGTCTTCCACGCTGGCTATGAAGGTACAGGATAGAAAGATATCTTGCTATTTTTCATGCTAGAAATTAATTTACCTTGCAAAAACATCACATCCAGGTTTTTTCCATCCTGGTTAAAAACTCTCTACTCATTTGCAAGAACTGGTGAAAGCTAGGCCTGCTGGATCTGTATGACTTCCAGGTAGGCAGACGCTTCAGCTTCCACACATCTTGATATCCACTGTGGACTGCAGAGTACAAGTAAGGGCCATCTCTGGTGCCCACCCAACCAACAGCACTCACTAAAATGGCAACTCACGGCCACCAACCGCATGTTCAGGTGGTGTCCTTAATTGTCCTAGCCTCTCATGACTCAGAACTCTTAACATAGTGTAGAAGCAGTCTCAGACTGCTTTATTCATGCATTCTGGCCCCAGAAGGATGAGGCAAATTCCCTGCACAGAGGTATCCAATTCCTCTGAGGGAAGTTTATAGACAGGACAAAATACTGTGTGTCTTTCCGAGGGTCTGTGATCCTCTTCAGCCAGAAATATTGGGGCTCAAATGGAGATCAGTACTGATGACAACACAAGACATCTCAAGACAAGGGGAATACTTCACTCACTCTCTGTGGTCTAACATGTCTTTCTCAGTCCTAATAATAGGGGTCAGGCATTCACAAAGATGAACTCATGTGGTCAGTGAAGGGTAGATTTGCGTGGCTGTTAATGGAAGGAGGTGCTTCTCGAAACAGCTGGCCCACCTCTAGGACCACTCAGTCCTGAAACTCAAGGATGATGGAGAACTGAGACCCAAAAGATGAAAGTGGAAACTCAGTTCAGCATTCCAATGGATACTCAAAATCAGAAAGTTATTATTTTGGCACACTACTATTTACCCCTTTTCTCAATTCAGTATCCTCTCACTTTCCACTGGTGATAAATACCTGGTTTTCTTTTGCCACATCGCAATGACTAAAAATACTAACTTTTCTTTCCCCTGCTAACATGTCTCTCTGCTCTAAAGGTGTCAGTCATACTTTTCTCTCAAATTTTATATGGATTAGCATAATTAACTTAAACTCAGTTGTTCTCAATGTGCTCTTAACATGAAGTGTGATGCTGCCTCCCCTTCGGAGCTCAAGAAGGACTGTTGTGTTCAAAGGCCTGGAAGTTTTTGCAAATTCACCTGGAAAAAACAAAAATTACTTGTCTCCTCAAACTTTGCCTCCTAAAGCCCTGAAAGATTTCAGTAATATAATATTGACATAGCTGACCCTTTACCTGACTTCTCTGGCTTGGCCTCTGACAACCTTCTCTTCACCTATTCAGGTTGCTACAAGCATACCAAAATACAGTGCAGGAAGCTCATGTCAACAAAAGCAGTGACAGGCTGTTTCTGAGATGGGCGTTCTAAAGTGGGAGCTGTTGAAGAAGGTTAAAATAAAAAAAATTTAAATTTGAAGAATGTCTGACAACTTTCCACAGAAAAATTCCCAGAAAGACTCAACTGTGTGTACCACTCAGGAACTGGGAATACATCCCACAAGCACTGATTCTGCACAACAGTGTGTCCTGTGTCGTGTGGGTACAGATAGACCATCTCCCTACACATTGCAACAGGCATGAGGACAGGCAGGGGATAGGTCATATAACATAAAGTTTAAGGTTAGTCAATGAAGGAATAGATCTACAGCTGTAGATGATTTGAGAGATGGTTACAGTTCAGAAAACGCCAAGACTTCAGGGTTTGTTTAAGGTCAATGGAACATAGAAGAGTGCGTGGTTGTTGGCAATTATTGTGTTGTTATTATGTGCTCATTGTTATGGGTCTTTCAGTAGCTGTGGCAAAATAACATAGTAAGGAAAAGATACTAAGAAACCGTGAATGCAGGTGTTAAATCAAATAATGTAATTTAAAGTTATTATAGATGTGTATTTAATATAAATTTGTAATGACAGGCTGAATACCGTTACCTGTCCGTAAGGCCTGTCCTGGTGTGTGTGGAACATGAGAAGGCACAAACAGAAGTGAGGAACCAAGAAACATTTTCACTGTGGTTGGTACGTTCAGTGTTGAGTCGGCTGAGCGCCATCAAATGTCTGAGTAGGGGATGAATGGGGATACATTTTCAAAACCACTACATTTGGCAAACTGAAAAGCTAAGTTTACACAATCAAAGCTGCCTAAAGCATAGTAGCAGATGGCATTACAGGCAGACGCTAGGAAAAAGAATGTTATTTTCTGCAAATATACACAAGAACTAAAAAGCTGTTTAGATGAAAAGGTTACTCCCTCATGTAATAGTTGCTAGCTGCTTTTTCAAAAACAGAGGCACAAATTTAAACTTTTCTTTTTCTTTGACAAATGGTTAAGACAACATAAAACCATGTTTAAATTTATGCACTCAAAGGAGGAATTAAGAAAGAAAAATGAACAACTTGGTTTTCAGTTCCATCTTAGTTTCCCTCTCTCTTTTTTTCAACCTTAAAATATTGGATTAAGAAGAAACACTGCCTTCCAAGTTTAACAGTGCTATCTTATGCCTTTCTTGAAGACTGCCAAGTATGTGAACTCAAACAGATTAGAGCTCCAATGTTGCAGAGTATTTCTCGTTCTAGGTAACAACTCCATCTGCTACAGAACTTTACTTACATGTAGAGCTGTTCATTGTTTCTCTCCTGAAACAAATATTGCAATTTTAAAAAAAAATGTCCACATAATGAAACTCAGAATGCCCTCCCCCTAAAGTACCAAATTTCTTTCTTAAAAGTTGAAAGACTTCAACAATGGCATATTTTACATATATAATTACATTAATATGGTGTGTATTTCAAGTTTACCATTAACACACAGCATAGAAAACTATATTTTTTTCATTAAAAATGAAATTTAAATTAATTTATTTCTTAATGAAACCCCAGTGAAATAGTCTCAATTTAACAATCTCCATTTTCCAAGGGAAGATGGCTCCATAGTTTTCTGCTGTACTAGTTGAATACTTCATTGTAGTAATGTCATGGTTGTTTTTCACAGCCTTAGTTAAAGACATCTACTCTTGTCCTTATTTCCCTTCTTTCCTTCAAAACAGACTCAGAGAAAATCCCAGTCAAAACCCAGGAAAGAATGTACAGAAAGAAATTGAATTAACTTCAGCTTATGCTGCTATCCATCCTCTGTTCAGGCAGCAGATCATTTTGTTAAAAGTAATTCCTTCCGTGAAACACATCTCTGACCTTCAGAAGAAATCACTGCTGTTTTTAACAGCCACATCTTTAAGTACTCCCATAACTGGAGAGTACAGTGTCCTAGAGGAAATACAGGAAAACTTGGACCCCTCACTTTCAGGGTCTCGAGGGAGCAATATTGCCCCTGCTGTTTTTACTCTGTGTAAGTAATCAACTATTGGCTAAAGGCTGTCGAGTGACAAAAAGCCATCATGCATGTTTTACTTTGTTTTTCACACTTCCCATTTTAAACCCGAATGACAATACTATGCCAAGTTCTTTCAATGGGATGCTGATTTTAACACAAGCTGAAGCAGTGCAGTTGAGTTTAATCCATGAAGATACCAGGCAATTTAATTATAAACTGTGTTAATTGCATTTTCTAGTCACAGTAAGTAGGAGAGAGAAAGTAAAAACTTAAAGCAAGCATAATACACTGTTAGGAAAGACAGGATAATAGTGCTTCTCATTAGTAAAATGTATCACCAGATAGAGAATTCAGCTTTTTTTTTACAGCAGAAAAATCAGTCTGATCTCCACATTCATCTACTCTATTGGTATATTTTAGTATTTTCTTGGAAATGCCACTGCAAAAAATAAAGTTGGAATCAGTTTCAAAGTATATGGGGAGTTTAAAATGGTCATTCCATCAATCAGTGCTTCTTACTCTGTTAGAAATCGACAGGAGATAAACTGGTCTTAAATCCTTATGCGTTGGTCAAGAGGAATCAATTCTAGTACAATTAAGCAAAGAAAATATATTAGATCTACTCATTCTGGTAGAGAAGCAAGCCTTCTGGTTAATATGAGAAAGATGACTCAGAAGTATAAAAGACATTTTTAGAGCAAGTGACTTAGACATCTCATAAGTACAGTTCTTCAGAAGAGCTATGAGTTAAATGACAAACAACCATAAATTCAGTGTTAAAATATCAGTACTCATTTTGGTTAATTTACCATAAGATATCTAACAGCATATCAGAAGCAGGTATTTGAGGTACATAGTAACTCTGTGGCAGATGTTTTGTTTTCATTAACTGACCATATGTCTGACATTTAAAATAAAGCAGGTGTGCTTCATGCACAGACTAATTATACTGCAAGGCAAAACCAGCATGTTCCTCTATCCAGAATTACCAAAGCCATCATTCTTGAACTAGATCTGGCTATTTAATAGAGTTCATTATTTGAGAACAGTTCCTGGAGTGGTCTATTAAGGCCATTTCCAAACCACCTTGCCCTAGATTGAGAAAGAAAATTAGCCCATGTCCTAACAAAAACTGCAACAACTTTTTTCATCTTCATTGCCCATGAATTGTTCTGTATTGAACAGAAGGAACTCTTCTGTATTGAACAGTTCCTTCTTTTGGTCTATTGAAGAGAGAACCTTGGCATAAGCATTGCCACTGACTGTGTCAGCATGAGGATCAGAAGGAACAGAAGAGAAAAATGTGTTTAGATGTATTTTTATGAATAATGGTGATTAAGTGACTTCATCAGGTTTTGTAACACAGTTTGCTTGTTCACAGAATCACAGA